>JARHVA010003477.1:0-77500 GCA_037957365.1 Torreya grandis | reverse complement strand
GCTATGTTAATTTTGCCTAAAATATTTCTCATAATTGACCAATATGTGCTCGAATGCACATGCTTACCTAGAATTGGCTAGGCTAAATAACATTGCATCATTCATAAATTGTTGATGCATGAAAATTTCCATAAACTTCATAGTCTTGATACCCTAAATTTCACCAAAGTCCTTAACACCGAATATTTCCCTACCTAGAGCTTTAATCATAATGATGAAAAGAAAAGGGGAGAGAGAGTCACCTTGTCTAAGGCCTTGGGATGTTTCAAAAATGCTAGTCATTTCCCCGATGATAATGATAAAAAATTTGGGACTGAAGATTGAGTTGTAATAATTGTTAGAGAATCAAAAGCTCTCATGTGTTTTAAAAGGAATCTTAAACAAAGACTATCATAGGCCTTATTGATGTCAATCTTGAGAATAATCCCCCATTTACGATCAACAAACTGATTATGAATGATATTGTGAGCAATAACAATACCATCATGAATGCTTCAGTGGGGAACAAAGCCTCATGTTCACTTGAGATAACGTCCTTTAACAATCATTTAGATCTAGAAGAAATTTATTTGTATATAATGGAGGAAATGTTGTTCGAATTAATATTTTTTTGAGTGGAGCTATGAAATAAAATTGAATCACGTACTAGAATTTTTCTCTTGTATAGTAATAACCTAGTGCCAAAAAATTACGTTCATATATTTTCATAACCATTACAATTATGTGGATTATAAGGTAGGGGTCCCATAAAGAGTGTTGTTACTCCTATTTTCAATGAGTTGGTGGCCCCATGAAAAATAAAAGTCATGCAATAGGATATTTTAGAATTTTTTCCTAAAAACAAGGTGCTATCTAATTTTTAGGGGAACAGTTTTAGTGGGTGGAAAAAAGGGTGGATGGGAGTTTTTCATACCTGCTTCTATTTTTTAGGAAGATATTCTACTAAGTGCAAATTTATGAGTGGTAAAAATTTGTGTAAACATTAATTATGAATAAAAACATAATCATTTTAATTATTTTCCTCTATAAAATTGGAGCATACAATCTGAATTTTAAGACCATGGGACCACTTTTGCTATATATACTCCCACATTTGTTTTATAGTATTTATTGATAAAATTTAGGAGTCCTCTCCTATGGAACCACTTCCTAAGAAAGATAAATATCAATTTGGTTTGAAAGGAGATTGTTTTACAATGTGTTTGAAGTAGAATCATTATAATTCGATTAATGAGAATGGTAATATATCAAACAATAAAAAATTTAAAAATAAAAAAATAAAAAATAACAGGCCAAATTTTTGTATTTTTTGAGTTGTGAGAAGATAAAAATAGTTTCTACCAAACTTGGCAATAACACATCCTAGGATTTGAGAATAATGATTTAAGAAATGTAATTATGTGTTTGTTGGGTAAGGCCTTACAATTGAAGGGAAATAAATTTGCAATCATTTGTGAAAATAAAATACATCCGATATGGCATTCAAAAATTTTATAGTACGTGGAGTGATGAGGTTTGCCGATCAAATTCTGCTTTCAATTAAATTTAATGACCGCCAAACATTTTAGTATCTATCATTTTCATAATTTATAAACTATAAATTGGGAATTTTCAAAAAGATCAACATCGTGTAACATCAATTTAAAATCTACTTGTCGATGTATTATATTAAAATGCATATTATTTTATATATATTAATATTTTTTTCAAAGTGATACTAAAACATATTTTAGGCATTATGATATTAATGGCCACATATATGATACTTGTTGGATTTTATATCTATAAATGCATCCTTTGAACATAAAATTAGGATGAGGATATTAATCTTTTTTTCAAGTTAAATAAATTGGGTGACGCTTTGATGTGGATGAGAGGATGTTTAATAGTTTTTTTTGTTTTTTTTTGTTTTTTTTTTTGTTTTTTTTTTGTTTTTTTTTTAAACTATGTTTTGGGTAGAAATAGTACTCAGGATAAAGCTGAACTCACCAAAAAAATAATATTAAAGTTCATATTAAAATAAAAAATGTCAAGGCTATTTCTTATTCTTGATCTCAATAAAATTTGATTAGGAAAGAGTTAGTATAAAAATTTGGATTTGGACCATACAATCATCCTATTTTTCACTACCATCCAACCTGACAATAATCTTTTTTCCATATTTCTATGTAAATTTTTGTCTTAAATCATGAATATGAATGTGTATATATGTGTTTTAGGTAAAAATAAAGGGTTGAGAAACAAATTTTAAAAAGTGTGATTTGCATAGAGTGTGGTGTCTCATTCACCATTAAGAAGGATCTCCTACATGTTCATTTTTATTTGAAGTTACAAATGAAAAACATGTATACTTCAATAAAGATGATATGGTGCATTGATTTAGAGTTTGATGTTATAAATGATATTATGTTTTCATTTTAATTCTTAGTACCAAAGTAAGACTATTGCATCAATTTACCTTTAACCTAGAATTAGTCTCTCTCCTATTAACTAGTCACATTACATTTATTTATGAGTTGATGATTATATAAACTTATTTCAAAGTAAAATATCAAGGTTTTTAATTGATTACCTAAAATAATATTATTCGATGTATACTGATTGATCTAAAAAAATCTATGCTATTGGATGCTTCACTTTAATCAAAGTGCTACATTTATTTCCCTTCATCAACACTAGAAAACTATCCTGGTTGCATTGGGTTTGGTTATTATATGGGATGGATGGTTGCACTTCCATTTTAGGAATGGATGAACATAAGTCTGCCATAAGCATTTATTATGTGTAGTTTTCATAAGCATTCCTTTAATCTATTAATTATATTTTTTACCATTAATATTATTCAGTGTTTTATCTTAACACCAAAAGGAATGGATTTTGGTGGTCCTTGTAATTATATACGATCTTAAGAAAGCCTTTCTCCTTTAAAACCTTGGAGGTAAAGTCGTCTATATTGGATGCGATCGAAATAATTATGAAGGATCCCTTCCTCAAATATGTTAAGAAATAAAAAATGAGATGCTTCAAAAAAACATCTTTACCCTTTTTTCCCTCACTACTGTTGTTTTGAATGTCTCTATTATTGCTTGTTGTCTTTTCCCTTCCCTATAATTACCATATGATTTCAATGTGGTTTCCATCACTACCAGGGATGCTATGTTTGTAAAGCCTTAAAAATTATAGATTTTAAGGTAGTTGGTAAGGCCATTTTTTTAATTTTTCTTTTTGGGTTTTTACTTGTCCATGTTATATTTTGGTTTTATTCTCAATTTAATGTGTTTTTTTTAATCTCCACACACCAAAACTTATAAATGGGAAATATGTGATCAATTTTTGGCCTTTAAGGAGAATGAACTTTGAAGAGGGGTGTGTGGCATAAAGCAACTAAGTGGTAGGGAAGGATACATTTATATCCTTGCTTAGGCTATGAATCTTGTCACGGTTGAGACAAATTCATGCTACATCATTGCGATTGTAATCATATTTATAAATTAATTGTGGCTAATTTTTGTTCATTTTTATTTAAAAATACTTATTACAAAATTATTAAACCTTAAGAGAATGGTAAATTTATTTTTGAATTAGGATTTTTTTAGATTTTATGAGATTAAAATGTTTTTGATTTTATAGTGTTGTAATTATGATCTGGTAGAGTGAACACACAATAATTTCAATGAAAATTACTTTACTTGTATTCATAAATATGTAATAGGATGCATAATAATTTCTTTGATTACCGAATTTCTACCCTTTCTTACCAATTATTTGCTCTATTATAATAGACTCATCAAGAGTAATATAAAAAAGGAGTATTGGGAGTTAACTCAATAGCACACTATCAAACTCATGATGAATGATGTATTAGGTCAATAGGTCACTACAATATTCACCATGTTATCACTAGGGGGAGTTAACTCATAATAACACACTCATGAATGGAATGTGAAATGCAACTAAGAATGCATCCAAGTGATAAATCAGTGATGGAGTGATGATGGATAAAGCACACACAATATTGGGATGTCAAACACAACTGAAAATGCATTTAAGTTGAGTAATAGGTACACGAAGTATAATGCATAAAGTAGTAAGGCCCATAACACAAGTAACCCTTGTCAATATGGCACTTTACAACTTCAATGAGTTTTACAAAATAAATTAGACCAATCTAAAGATGACAAAAAACATGTAATTTTTAAAAAAGTGGCCCTCAATTCTGAGTTACCAATCAAAATTTATAGAAAAATATATTTTCTATCATTAATGGCCTATTTATTTAAATTGTAATTATTAGTTTAAAAAATCTTTCCAAACAAACGGTAAGATAGCCTTCCAACCACTCATTATAACTCAAACAAAGAACCTAACCTCTTCAAGGCAATAGAAGACGAAAATTAATTTCTGTCCATACACTTCTACATGCACTTGTCTAGAAAACACTTATTGAAAGTGTTTTAATTGTTAAAAAATAAAGCTATTTTTTAAAAAATTCAAAAAAAAATTAATTTTTAATATTTTCAAAATTGATAAACAACTATTTAAAAATGGTTAAAAATAGCATATTTTCCAAAAATATTTTTGGGAAAAATTTTAATGTTTTTGTCTTTTAGCAAGGGAGATATAAAGAAGCCTTGTATGGTACCACCATTATACATGTACAAAATGTTTTTAATAGGCAGTGGAGGTCTATAAATACCTTTGGATAGGTTGTTCAATGATTGAAACACCTTTTCATGATGGTTGTTTGGATCATGGGTTCAGATATGCAGTCATCATGCTCATTACAAGGACTTGCAACACCTCACACATCCGCACTAGTCCTCCCATGGTCTCTAAATGACCTACTAGACTAAGAAAAAAAGATTAGGACGTCATACATAGGAGTAGGATATGTGAAGGAGGACCACAATAGGTTTGATAATAAACTTAGATCCTAGTTGAATGGGCTAAGACCAAAATACATAGGCCATGGAATTCTTCATGGGTGATCAGGATGGCATGCATGTTAGAGTATGTATTTCATGTGTATTTCTCACATTTCTTAATTTTTTAGCTAATTATTTTGTATTTTATCAATTTTTTAATATATGAGGGTTTATCCCACATTGGCCAGTTTAGCTAATTTAGTATTTCACCTTGCTTATAGAATTAATTGCTTGCCTTTGTAATATCATGCTTCATTTCTAAATAATATATGATCTGACATATTTTTTCATAGCATATATGCAATTTATTTTATGATTTTTTGTTCCCAACACTTTATATTATTAGGTTGGAATGTATTTACCATTCCTAATAATGGGTAAGTAAGTTAACAAACACAAACCCATAATATGAGATATCCGACATCAATCCAAATCTTGGTGGCCTCTTCAATTTGATCTACCATTATTCAAGAAGGCTAGCCTTCACACAAAAGACAATTTCTTTTCACTTTTATCTCTAATCTTTTACATACTTACATGATCCTATCTTATGCCATCCAAGAAGGCAAGTGGCCTTGTTCTTCTTAGACACAATATTAGATCAATTGGGGTAAACAATGCTAGATTAATTAGGACCCATATAGAACATAAACACATTCATTCTACTTCATCTAGAATGGATACAATTAATGTCTCTTCTTATTTTCATTATGAAATTATTCATGAATATGTGGAAATTTATGATTATGTTGACATGCCTCCATTATAATATGATAGTCAAGATAATTTCAATAAAAATAATAATCTATATAACTATGAAGGCTAGATAGAATGGATCCTAATTAACACAATGGGATATATTGTGATAAATTTAAAGACATGTCCAATTATAAATGGCTCTTTTGATATCCTAAAGATGTGGGTAGAATCATTCAATTGATCCTAACATCTAAAGTCATACACCAAGCTAATATTAGTACATCTTAGGCATGAAAATAAGAATCCTTTACTATTATCAACCAATCAGTTACAACTCACAATTTAGTTGTTATGACCCATACCATTAGAAATATCCCTATGTCTACAACTCTAGTGACATATGTAACTTTCACCTAAGGTTTTAAGAAAAATGAAGCCTTCAAAAAAACTCTATAATTATTCCTACAAATGAAAATTTTATCCCTCCTATGACTACTACATATGTTCCATTAGCAACATAACCTACTATATGTTCCCTTGAGTAGGTTGTTACATCTCTCCATGCTAAAGTGATATATCTAGAAAAAGGTGAATCAAGATCTATTCATTCAATAGATTTGCATGCCTTTATTCATAACCGATTATCCCCTAAGATATAATATTACCCTTTACTAACATGGTTTTTAGCTCCTAATACTACATTATATAATATTAAGGTGATTAAGAGTAACATCTTAGATTAGTCCACACATCATGCTTGGATTATGCATATAATGATAAATTACTTATCAAGATATCATTGAGAATATTTAAGTAATAAGATATGATAGGGTTCTATTATCTCCCCCTCTCGTTCATAATAAATTTAAACCTTTTTCAAGACTAATTTATATCGCATTTTTCATCAACATTAATGAAAAAATATCTTGTGTAAATTACTAAACTCAAGTAATGGTCCAATAAGAAAATTAGAGATTATGTACTTTGGTAAAAGACTATAATAGCCAACATAACCAACATTATGGCTACGAATGAATCATAGGACATATTCAATAAAGGCTTTCTTGTACCACTATATAAGTCAATTATTTTCAATAAATTCAAATGTTTTGATGAACAATTCCATATAGTAAGGGACACAGAAGTTATGTTCATCGCTCAAAACAAACTCAAATATAAATCTACTCCTAAAACTATTTCAAAATAAATATTCAAAGCAAATCAAGATACAAGTTCAAACTTAATAATAATAATAATAATAATAATAATAATGAGGAAATGATTAAATTTCCATTACACCTAACACATCATGGTGGAGGAAATGATTAAATGTATATAATAACATATATATTCTAGTTTCCACTCATGTTTACCTTTCAATGTGTGAAATATTTTCTCCACCATCTCTTTCACTTTCCACTCCACCCATCTATACCTATCAAAGGAATCACAAGGACTCTCCTAATCCCTCCCAAGATAAGAAACTAGAAGAGAGGTCATCACTTGGTCTCCCCATTATAGTGTAAGTTATTAAAGATGAAGAGTAAAAGAATACATAGGTTAGTATGGAAATTAAAGAAGATTAATAATATTAACAAGTACCTTATTTGTTTTATCATATTTCTGAGGAGGAAGACCAAGAAATGGGAATTACACAAATAGGTGATAATGAGGCTATGATATAGAAAACTCAAGCCTTGAGTATAGGTGAGCATGAAATGGAAAAAGAATTAGCTGGCCTCACACAAGAACATAGTCAAGAAATGGAGAACGTAGTCTCTGACATTGTTTCTTTGATGTCTAATATTGAGATCCCAACAACAAGTTTACAATCAATTATTCCTAGAGTTATATCATCTAGTTATATTATTACTAATATTTGTTATAATATTCTTTCTTGTTATAAACTATTAAAGACTCCTAAGGTAGTCCATTTTTAGAACTTTGACATAGTTTCTATTTTCAATCCTAAGAAGCGCTCAGTTCCCAATAAAAAATTCACCCAAATAGAACTCCCCATGCCCCATCCATTGACCATGCCAACAAAAATAACTATTCTGGAAGTAAATTTGAGTCTTACTTGATTCTTGGCAAAATTAACCCCTTTGAAATTAAAAGCACCATGGAAGAATGTTATATATAAACTTTCTCAGCTACCTATTCAAATAAGTGCCTCCATACCAACCACTTCAATTACATCCCTTTTTATGATCACTTCACCCTCTAAATCCTCAAACCCTAATTAATAATTTTAAATGGGAGAACTTATTATTCCCTAATGGGTGAGAGATATGCAAAATGTTAGAGATAAAAGATATAACTTTATTTTAATTGAGCTCCTTATAGTCTCCACTCAGCTCAGTAATGAGAATGGGACTATTTAGAGACTGAGGAAGTGGAAATTGGTGAACCTAAAACTAAATAGTGAAGTGGAATTTGAATAAAGAGATAACTTGTTCTCTTTAGAAAAGAATCCCAAGAGAAATACCATTGACCCTACTAAATATATTCAGTATTCCAACACTTGTTTAGATTCAACATGGGATAAAATGAAATAAAAACATCATATTATTGATGAGGCCTTAAAATATTAAACCAAATACAAATTACATATTCCTCTCAAGAAGTTATTAATGATGTTCAGAGTGTAACCACTAAACTGTACAATATTTTGTACAATATCAAGTTTTCCAGTGTAAGCAACCAGACCAATAGGGAAAATATTATTAAATTTTAAAATAAGATGAAGGATTCAAAAAGGATATTGAATTCCCTTGTTCAGTGCTTGAGGATTAGTGATTTAAACCAATAAATCCTCATGACCAACATGGATGCTTCTTGTTGTTTGAGCTATGTGCTTACTAAGAGGGATGTTTCTTGAAATTTACATAGATAGATGAATAAGTTGTTTCAAATTTTATCAGTCATGAGAGTGTGGTACTACATATTTTGGGGGACATGGGAGTCACAAAGGTAATCACCCAAACTCCAAACTTGTCATTAAATCTAATTTTTAAAATCTTCTCTAAGCGACCACACATAATTTCAAGCAATAATTTGAAGGGATTGTTTATAAAAACAATGAGGAAGCATTATGGTTGGATAGTTTTGCTAAGGACAGAGTAAAAAGATAGTAAGTATTTCATCATTTATTATATTTTACCTTGTACGAACATTTTTAGAGTTGCAATAAGTGTGTAGATGACATGGGTTCAAGGAAATATAGGGGGTTAGTTGGTTTACCATTGACCAATAGACCACACCGATCCTAGAATTTCCATATGTGAGAGTCTTATATCAAATATAATTATTTCTGGTTTGACCCTTGTTGTGATTCAACCATATAATGTTATGAAAACATTTTTATCAATTTCATAAAATTTATCATGTGTAACATATAGTATTTTGATCAATACATATCCTTACATGATTATTCCTATGAATGTGAACCTTGTGGGAACTTTTATGAAGACATGAAATTTTGAAATTTAAGGGATGACAAAAAAAAGTTCAAAATTTTAAAATCATTCATTTTCTCTTTCATTGGCTAATAATTGAGAGCCTTTAATCTGTGAACCTTTGAGACATTTTAAAATATATTAAACCAAAGATTTAACTTCTCCATACATGTTCTAGGAAGTAGTGAAGGAGAAATCTTAAAGTGGACATGTCCCTCTTTGATAGGATGTAAAATTTTGTAACCTTCTCCTCCCTTTTTGTAACAACTCTACTAGATTCTATTTTCTCATTATGATTACAATAAAATTTAGAGAATTGGAGAGAAAAATTAAAGAGAATAAAATTGAAAGGACATCTAAGAGGAAGAATATATGATCTTGCTAGAGTTAAGTTAGGATGTATTAGGTATCTTACATATGAATATGCATTAAATTTTATGTTGTGTGTGTAATCTTGTATGGGTTTTACTTGGGGAAATGAGGAAATTGTTTTCTTGCTAAAGATCTTGCTATAAAATTCATGGATGTAAATTTGATGATAAATTTTTTAAAAGTTATGTATAAATATTCCTTTAAGAAAATGGGTATCCATCTTAGGAGAAGTGAAAATGTATATGCTTATATAGATACAAAATGTTATAAAATGAATAATATGTTGGGGATTGTGTGTGAATTATTATCCAAAAATGTAAAGCCTTGATAATCTAAATTCATTTTTATTATATATATATATATATTTTCTGCATGTGTGTGAACCTATTTAGGGTAACCTCTCGATCATGGGGGTTGATGAAGGTTCTAGATACTTGATGATATCATATATATGGAAGGTGAAAATTTCCCTTCCTTCCTATTAAGTTATATTTAATATAATGGATATCAAAATTATAGAAAAAATTGTTTGATGGATGAAAAATTACTTGTTGTCCAAAAATAATTAATTATCTACTTAGTATGGAAGAATGATTGTTTAATTTTATCAAAGAAATTGTATTTTGAAAAATAGATAAATTATTATGGCCGATTCAATGTACTTATGTATATTTCATTCAATACTTATAAGCTAACATAATTAGTCATTTTAAAAAAATATTGAAATTGATCTCATATTTTTTACTCATTATTTTAGAAATGGTTATGTTGTGAAGAGAGATAATTATGAAACTCTACTCTTTATTTATGTTTAAATTAATTGTATGAAAAAATTAAATTTCCTAGAGATATTATTAATTAAATTACAACTAATTTTTTTAGTTATTTTCTTGTTAACTATTTTTATGTTTTTGTCCCTATGCTTAATTGAAAAGTACCCTTTTGTGCCTTACATATGCTATTTATAAATAATTATTTGTGAACAGGTCTTGTTTACATTATAGAAAAGTAAAAATCTTCATAATAACTTATAAATATGTCCATGTTTTAAAAGTAGATGAAGATTTCAAAGTATATAATTGTATCATGCAAAGAGTTAGTTCTGCATAAAGAATAGTACAATTTTTATTTTTTGAACTTGTAATAAATCATTTTTACTCTAAGAATTTTAACATTATTATAATGGAAAATATTAATAAAAGAAAAATTAATTTCCTCACAAGTATGTATACCATATCCCTGTAAAGGATTCAACTGCACAACTAGTAAGAAGCCTATCATAATAATAAAATATCAAAAACTATTTAAGAATAAATTATATAAATCAATTATTGTTTATGTATTTCTTTCAATAAAAAAAGTTGCATGAAGATTCAAGAATAAATATATATTTCTTTATGAATAATAATAATCTATGAGATTAAAATAAAATAACCTAGAAAATATTTATTGTATAACTTATTACAAGCTAGAAGTATCATTAAAATAACATATGTGATCTTTTAAAACAAATAAGATATCAATTTAAAAAAATAAAGATAGATATCAATTTAAAATTGGTATTATATTTTTAGAAATACAATACAATAAATGAAAGTGATTTGAGCCTCCTTTCTCGAAGCATGTTTAAAAGGCAAATGTAGAATCCCTAGTAACCACGAAACCAGTGTTCATCTAAACATGGCATTTCCTTTTAAATTTCTATGGACTAGAATTCCAAAGTGATCATGCATAAAAATTCAAAATCAAATTTGCAATTCGATGGGTGTAATAGTTTTGAGTGATAATAGTGAAACCGTAGCCATTTGGCCCCTACCTATTGTCACGAGTTTTTTTTATAACAACTGCTATTAGAGGAAGCTTCTATTGATGTAAAAAGAATGGTATCAAAGCCATATTCATTTGTTGAATATATATGTAATAATTTCTTATAAGACTCTTAAGTTTCCTTGCTTTGAAAAATTCTTTGGGAAAAGTTATTACATTGAGTCTCTGGCCGTTATTAATTGTCATAGGCCTTTTTATTACTCTGCATCTTTATTTTTTTGCTCATAATTTTCTTACTTACTAGAACTCTAACCCCTTAAATAGAATTTGGTAAATCCCAGATGTCTTCTATAGTAGAAATTATTAATGAATCTAAAATATAAGGAATGCATGAACTTCCTCTTTTTATCCCTAAGCAATTATCTGAATATCCAGATATAGAAATTATAGAAGAAAACCTTGAATAAGAAAATAGCCTATACAAACCCCTAACTATTAAGGCTTCACATGTTTATAAGAAATCTGAGCTTTTAAAGTCCAAGTTTGCTTATAAGTCTACTTATTTGTCTTTTATTAAACCAAGAATCAAATCTGTTGAACTCACCTTGAGTTATAAGCTCAAAAGAAATTTTCAAACAAATTTGTTATCTTTATTCCTAAACCTAAGATTAACTATATCAGATCTCATGAAGATGTCAAGTTTGTATAGTTATTCTCATACATATTACTCAACTAATTCCTGGTAACATAAAATCTATTATATACCTAGCTTTGTGTGATAGATGCCAAGTTAGTTTTAAACATGCCTATTAATTATCTAGTCTTAGACACTTAAATGATGAAGTTGTCTATTTTGAGTTCTATCCAAATCTCTCTGTCACAGTCCATGATCAAGGATGTAAAAAGTTTAAACATGGATCTTTAGATTGTTGGGGTTTGTTTACCTTTCTATTTGGTTTGGATATATTTGGAGAGTTTAAATATGCTTCTATAAATATTTTTGTTTTTTATAGTATGAAAAATACTAATCATCCCAAGATCTTAGAAAATCTTCCTTATGCCCATAGACTTAGTGGAACTGTCCAATTTCGAAAGGGCCATATAGAGTCTGTCGAAATCCTTTCTGATTAGAAACTTGATTGGCTTAAAAATGTTTCTCCAAAAATGAAAGGTCAAGCCATTGTGCATAAGAATGATGGTAAAACCATCAACATTCTTCCAAGATCCCTTTCTGTTAATAATTCTTCTATTCTTTCTCCTTCTAGACCCTCTACCTCTTGTTTCAGAAGAGCTATAAAAAAAGGTCGCCTGTTGATTGAAGATGAAGATATTAACCAAGGACCTGATCCAAAAGATCAGTTACCTTGTACTTTAATGAATCTTCCCAAGGAGGATAAACTAGAATTCTATATAGAGAATAAGATCAGTGTGTATAGAGGTGGAAGGTGGCCTCCACATAAAGGAAAGTACAAGCAGTTGGAAGGAATTGTCCAATATTTTTATGCTGCATTCCAAGGAGATGTAAAACTGTCAAATGAGTTCAAACATAGGAACTATGCTTCTAGATTCAATTCTCATCTCTCTAAAATTTTTGATGACCTTTATAAAGATGTTGTATACATCAGACATAGTTTAGATAAGATAAGCATTCTTGAAGATAATACCAACCAAGTCTATACAAATTTACAAAATTAGTTATCTTCAATAGATACTAAATTGGCAACATTAGATGAGAGCCTTGACTAGTTAGTCAAGCAAGATTAAGAAGTTGAAGCCCAAGTTATTGCATTAACATATGAGGTTAATTTTGGTTCTAGTTTCAAACCTCATAAAAAACATCCCAGTACCTCTTTGATGAAAAGGACCCATGTCTAACTTTAGCCATGGTGCCTAAATATTGATGTTCTCTTAAATCCATTAAATGAGATATCGACCTGGTGTAACTCCACGAGAGTTATTACAGTCAATTCTCATTTAGATATAATAGGTACTACAGTCTTTGCTTCAAATTTTTTTATGGGATTGTTAACCAATGATATGATTCGATGACTGAGAATGAATAATATGAGCGCATTCATCATCAACCTGATCCTCTAGCTCCATTGTACCATTTACTAATTAATGAGTTTACTCTTCTAATTGAAAACAGAGAACTAGAATCAAAGAAATGGCTTCTCAAGATAGAGCTTTGTGATCTTAAACAATGTGATGCTTTTACTAAACAATTTAGACAATTGGTATATGAAAGTAAAAGCTTTGGATCTACAGAGATCAAGTTAAAATTTTTACTTGATTTGCCTTATAATCTCATTGACAAAGTCATTGATTATATAGATCTCAAAAGTATAACTATTGAAGATCTATCACTTTATGATGTTATTGACATTGCTAAACAATAGGCCATGTAATTAGTCTCTGAGACTAAAACTATACAAAAGCTTACAAAGCATCAAGCTTCCCAAATAGCTCCTATTTTCCTTGAAACATGCCCATTTAGTTGTTAGCCATTTGTTCAACCACGTAAGTAGTAAAAGTAGTGTCACTCACATCTTTATTTCAAATGCCACTATCTTCTCTGCAAGAATTCTTATGGTCCTCCTCAGCATTTTCTCAAAAAAATTCATACTCCACGTCCTCATGGAAAACAACCCATTTGTTATATTTACCACAAACCTAACCATATTGCCCTATAATGTCATTGTAAGAACCCTACTGTTAAAGCTATTTTAACCTCCAATGCAACCATGTGCTGGGATATTATTGATTTTAATTAAGATCTTTACCTAAGGGATGACATCTATGAACCAATTCTAGATGATCTCCCTGAAGACTTTGAAGATGATGAAGATGTAGATGCTCTCGAATCATTAGTTGATGATTTGGAGCAACTACTTTCTAATATACATTGGCTTTGGCATCATGATTACTCACAAATTCTATATGAATCACATGGAAACTGGTCTTACCATCACTAAGAAGTCCCAAAAAGATATGAGTGACCAAGGACCAGAGGACACAATAGGAGACAAGAGTCTACTATAGGGAGACAGCCTTCTATGTCAAAGATACCGCCAACATTATAGAGGCCTCATCATCCTCCTTTACAATTCTAGATCTCTTTCAAGCCTAGTACCTCTTGGATAAAGAATAATTTATCAGCACTGAATCTCCAAGAGAAATACCAACATCAATAATAGAGTCATAGTGGGATGTTATATTGCCCACACCAAAAGAAGAAAAGGATGAAGAAGTAGAAAGGTTTTTCTACTCAGACCAAGATTATTGTCAAGAAGAAAAAGAAGAAGAAGAAGAAGAAGAAGGAGTCATATACTCTAAGCAAGCAATAGTCTAAGATCCAGGGATATAAGAATTGGTATGTACTAGTATTCCTCCCTTAAAAATTCAACAGCCAGCTTACCTTACTCAGTTGATCAATAGAAAATTTGTTCAGTTTATAAACTTAGAAATAAATGGTAGACTAGTAGATGCCCAAATAAGCACTAGAGCTTCTCTCTCATTTGTAAAATCCCAAATCATCAATGATTGGAAGACATTAGATGGTACCCTGGCTTATAAGAGTCTAGGTGTCCAAGGGATTAGTTTTGTGTGTAACAAGTATAAACATCAGTAAACCCTTAGGATCCAAGATAAGATCTTCTAGTGTGATTTTTTTTCTTTAGATAGAATCCCTGTAGATATTCTACTAGAAGGTGATTTTATTGATAGATACTCACCTTATGGCTCTACACTAAAAGTATCATGTTTACCATAGATAATGAAAGGCTTAGGATCCCTCACCTTATCTATGATACAGAGTAATTTCTAAGCTCAATGACCTAAACACCTAACTTAGTAATTCCTACTAAAATTTAGGCCTTAGGAGAAAAAATTAAAGCCACCATCTGTTCTGATAACCCTTAGTAGTTCTAGTCTAAATCTATGCCTGAGATGGACATTAAGCTCATCGAAGGAAAACATATGAAGATTGAGAAAAAATTCCTAATACTAGCACATGATTACAACGATATGGAACTATAGATCAAAGACTTAGAAAGTAATGATTTTATAGAAAAATCAACTTCTCCTTATTACTGTTATGCTTTCATGGTAAATAAGCATTTAGAATAGAAAAGAGAAAATAAGAGAATGGTCATTAATTACAGACCATTGAATGCTATTACTCAACCCTTTCCATATCCTATCCCTGATAAAAGTTATCTCTTGGAGAAAGTTACAATATGTACATATTTCTCCCAGTTTGATTGTAAATCAGGCTTTTATCAAATTAGGGTCAAAGAAGCTGACAGAGAAAAGATAACATTGAATTGCCCATTCGGCCATTATCAATAGACTGTTATGCCATTTGGCTTAATGAATGCCACAACATTTTATCAATCCCATATGGATAACACTTTTTAAGTCACTTCAATTTTTGTGTGTGTATATATTGATGACATACTAATCTTCAGTAATTCACTTACTCACCATTGCTCCCGTCTCAAACAATTTCTTAAAATGGTAGAAGATGCAGGGATCATCTTATCTGACACAAAAATCCAACTCTACAAAATTGAATGCAATTTCCTTGGAATGATTATCCAAGACTCAAAATTGCAAATCTAGCCACATATCAAAGAGAAAGTTATCAGTTTTATAGACAAGCTAGATAAACCAAAGCTTTAAGCCTTTTTGGGATTACTAAATTATTTGAATAGCTCTTATCCTAACTTTGGTGAAGACATGTTTATACCTCATGAACTTCTCTAGAAAAAGAAAGCTTTCCAGTGGAAGGATGAACATATTGCTATTATTCAGAAGATCAAATCTAAGGTAGCGTTACTTCCATCACTCCATATCCCAAAATCAGATTGTTTTCTAGTTTACACTGATGCCTCTGACATTACATGGGGAGGAGTACTTGTTTGTTTATATGATCATAAAGAATTTGTCTATGAATTCTCTAACGAAGTCCTCAATATAGATGTTCTAAAATAGATCTCTTTTGACAAAGAGATTTACGCTGTGAAAAAATGTTTAGAGAAGTTTACGTTGAAACTTTTGCATTTGCCACACTTCATTGTAAAAATTGATTGTACTAGATTTTTCACCTTTAGAGAAAAGGATCATGGTCAGAAGGATGGTCGTGGTAAATATGTTAGATGGAAAGCTTTATTTAACCAATTTAACTTCTATATAGAACATATTAAAGGTACTGATAATATTACAGCTGACTGGCTTAGTCAAAATCTGTCTACTACACTCATGCATCAACGCAATCTTGGATTTAATTTGACAGGGATCTACAATCAAGGATTTGCCTCCTTGAATATCCTTGTTCAAGAATAGATCCTCTAAGAAGGGTTGCATCTGAGATATACTCAGATATCTTATGCAGTAGGAGAAGATCTACATATGTCTTCTACCTCCATTATACATACAGATCGTCATCAAAACACTGGTATAATTACTATTAAAAGACTCAATAGTGAATTTTTATTCCACCAGTTCACTAAATTATTAAATTCTCCTCTCTAGACATGGTTGATAAAGATAAAGTCATCTCATAATGAACATCTCTATCGATGGGTAGCCAGATATGGTCCACACCATATGCATGAAGAAGAAAATCATGACCAAGACACCGTACTTCATACCATCATTCGAAAATAGCTAGATTGAGAATCTTACTTCTACATTACTCCTCGCTATCATGCATGTGAAGCTGGACCCCAACACTGGCATCTTTCCAGTACATTCCAGCTAAGATGTCTCTTTCAGTCGATAAGCGAAGATGACCTGCTGACTAATGTGGAAGCAATGTTGGAACCACCAAGCCAGACGTCCTCATCTAGTGCGTCCAACAACATATCACTGTAGACTACTTTATGCGCTGTAAAGCATGATGGGACATGACACCACCTTGACAAAGATTGAAGGCAGGACCTCCCAAATGCTATAAATAAGACTCTCCTCTATAGAATGATCATCAAAAAAATTCTAAGCATTTTAGAAGTCTAATAGCTTTGTTCAAAGAGTATGCTCTTCTCTTGCCCTTTTTGAAGGATCCTAAGAATCAAAAATTAGAACAAATATTTGTATAAAAGAGTTTGATAGTTTTGAGTGATAATAGTGAAGTCATAGCCATTCGACTCCTATCTACTGTTGCGGGTTTTCTTGGCTATTGAGACCACCAAATTGGGATTTTATGAAAGACAACAAAAGATGAGCACATTTTTTTTCTTCTTGTCTGAAATATTATCCTTCAAATTGTCCCTAGTGTAGCGTGATTTCCTTGAATGCATTGAATTTTTTTATTTTTTTATTGCTGTGTTGAATTTTTCCTTGAACGAGTAGACAACATCTATTCATTGTACATTGAGCAATACATTTAATGATCACTCAATGATCATGTCGAATATATACGGTTCAAACATTAAAAAATTGGTGGCTATCTCTGTAAGAGGATCTACTTTTCAAAATAAAAAAGTCAGTGGAGATTTAGAACCACAAGTTGGGGGAAGCTTTATATAAATACTATTTTCAAAACTTGTGTGCTGAGTAACTGGATGATTAATGATGTTGAACATTATAAATAGCAATCACAGGAGATGATATCTTTTGTAATCGATTGATAACTTAATTTCAAATTGTAGCATCTGATGTTTTCTGCATTGTCCAAATAACCATGAAAGTAAAAGAAGAAATTCGTAGAATGGTGAAGCCTGCAAATGCAAAAGTGGTGGACTATGATAATACTACTTGTGTGTTGAGTAACATGGACGTATACCAGCACGATTCGCATGTGAAGGTGATTTATGTTTTCGAAACTCCCACACTGCCATTAAGTATGTTGGTAAAAGGGCTTGCCGAAGTGCTTGTACATTTTAGAGAATGGGTGGGCAGACTCCGCAATGACGAAAGTGGTCGGACTGCCATTTTTCTTACCGACGAGGGCTTAGTTTATATAAAGGCAACCGCAGATGGGAACTTGGCTCATTCCCTGCCTAGATTTTGTGCTTCTGAATCTGCAAACTTTATCGCACAATTTGTTCCTCCCACCCAAGGGGTCTCTGAGCTTCCTCTTGTCTAGGTATGAAAGATTGCATGTATAAGAAAATAACAGAAATAAAAAGAGACGGACTCAGATTGCTACCGCAATCATGAAAAAAAAGATTTCTTTAATCTTCTTGATTCTGTATTTTAAAAACTGCGATCATGGGTTACATAAATAGAATGAAAAACAAATAAAGAACTTGACTAAACTAATCTTTAACTGCTATTGTGCATGGGACTGAGCAAGGACTGAAAGATAAACTAATTGTTTAACTGCAGGTGTGCATGCAGACTAAGGAGCTGAAACAACATGCATCCTGCGTGCATGAGGAGGCTTAGCGGCGTGCATGAGGGAAGAGAACAAGAAAGTGGAAATTAACTCCAGTTTCTAACAAGGTACAGAATTTTTTTAAAGATGCAATGCAATTAAATTATAATTTTATATATATAATGGGATTTCTATGAACAAATTGTCTATAAAATTGTTGGATCAACGCACTTTGAATCACAATTGATAATTCTTCATCAGAAAAATCTTATTGAGAATTTTAATTGTTTTCATTAAGATAGCCCGTTTCCAGTTCTTAACATAATTTTCCCTGATGATCCAAACAAGGCAATTCAATAATTTTGTACACAATCTATTCTCAGAAATCTCATTTTTATTCTCATAGACTGAAAAAAATCAGAAATATTTATATAAATATATTTTGATATGTTGCATGATATTTGTTGAAAGCAAATCATATTTTAGTAAGCAGAGCTTGAAGGGGTTTTTATTTTTAAGAGTCTTGTCAGATCAATTAATTTCATGATTTTCGGTAATTAACTCTTCATTTTTTTATGTTTTATTCAGTTGACGCGGATTCATTGCGGGGGATTGGTAGTAGGCATAACATGGCATCACCATGTTACAGACGCAGTTGGAGCAACCGCCTTCATGACTGCGTGGAGCCAAACAGTTCGATCCCCTTCCCGTCCGTGACCGCTCCCTTTTGGCGGCTAGGACTCCGCCACGATCTATCTTTCATCATACCGAGTTTGAATCTCTGCTTTATTTACCACAAGGTAAAGGATCTGAGGCCCTTCTCTCAAAAACCTTTCATTTCAATGTGAATGTGTTGAAGCAGGTCAAACAAAAGGCGTCCGCCACAAGGAATAGAATGCCCCTTTCTTACACCACATATGAATGTCTGCTTGCCCATCTCTGGAAATGCATTTCTGCAGCACGAGGACTAGATGAAGAAGCCATAACAACCGTTTTTATTCCAGTGAATGGACGAAATAGGCTTCATCCCCCTTTGCCTGCTGAATACTTTGGTAATGTCGTCTCAGACGCTTCTTGTACAATGACAGGTAAACAGGTTGCAGATGAACCACTGGTGAGTTTAATTCACAACGCAATAGTAAGGATGGATGACCACTACATACGTTCCTCCATAGATTTTATGGAGTTCAATCTATCAAAGTTCTGTAAAAAAGAACACTCCACTGCAACTTTTACTTGCGGCTCTAACTTGCTGGTGTCTAGCTGGGTGCACTTCCCTCTATATGAATTAGATTTTGGCTGGGGAAAACCGCTTTTCGTTGCCCCTTCCCTCAATCCAGTCGACGGGATGGCGTTCTTGATTCCTTCCTATACCAAAGATGGTAGCATAGATGTTTTCCTAAACTTGTTCCACTCTCACATGCTCAAATTCGAACAGTTCTGCTACGAAATATGAGATGTACACGTTGATTCGCTTGATATGCTAATCATAATCTAATCAAAATAAAATATTGACTTTTTACTTTGATGCTGACATTTCCTTTATTTATATGCAAGCTTATTTGTTGTTGTTTTTCAAATTCACGTTCTCACTGCCAAATATTTGTTATAAGTTACGATTTCGTCTTAATACTACTTGGCCTACAAAAGCCACTCAACATATACAATCTTAGCAAACCTCGTCCACCATATAGACATTGGTCGTCTTAGCTCTATCACGAAATGCTAACATGTTTATTTGCATATTTTAAATTATTCATTGTTTTGTTTAGGTTTTTTTTTTAAAACGTTCTCACTTGCAGTTACAAATTTAAATTTAAAAAATATTATTAAATACGTGTCTGAAACATTAACACTTTTTTGTTTTTCTATTTTTTTTGTTTTGTTTTACAAAGAGTTCATTTCAATATCTTCATATTGTTTAACTTTTATCTAAACTATTATTCGTATCTCTTTATTTTTTAGATATATCTATTAAAATGATTACACAAATATTCGTAAACTAAACCTTGAGATGCAAAGATTTGGCAAACCCATATTCTAGTGATTACTACAACAAAGCCAAATGCTAAAAGACCAAAACACAATTAGATCATATCAAGCCTCCTTTAGGAATAATTGCAACAAATTATTGTAATATGTCATTCAATATGTCCAATTTGAGAGTCGTGTGCAACAAATCATTCAAAATTGATAATGTGGGACACAAAATTAGCATATCAAACCTACAATTATTTCAAAGAAGTTATCATTCTCAATGAGAAATCCCATTTATATTTTCATTGAATTGTTTACACTTACAATCATCATCATCATCATCACCATCATCATCATCATCACACACACACACACACACACACACACACACACACACACACATATGATGATTGTAAGTGTAAACAATTCAATGAAAATATAAATGGGATTTCTCATTGAGAATGATAACTTCTTTGAAATAATTGTAGTTGAATTGTTTACACTCATCATCATCATCATCATCATCATCATCATCATCATCATCATCATATATACATATATATATACATATATATACATATATATATATATATATATATATATATATATATATATATATATATATATATATATATATATATATATATATATATACATATACATATATATATATATACATATATATACATATATATACATATATATACATATCCACTTCTTCCTACTTGTCGATTAGTGTGGTCATGTCAATCATTTATCAACACAATATAAAATGAGAGATTTTAAAATTTTAATGTAGCAATTTCAAAAATAAATCTCCCATGTAATTGTTAGGAGATTATCCCAAGTCCATCTTTACATAATTGCCTTCCAAACTACACTCATCTGCAATTAAAACACACACACACACACACACACACACACACAAACAAAGGCACTCACCATGAGCAAAAATCAACTATCAAATCCTTGAATACCCTCGCTGGAGTAGAATATTTGGAAGTTACACTTTTATAACCTTCATCCAAATATTAGGAAAAATTTGCAAACAATCTAATAAACCTGCTTTACATGACATAGAGCGCAATTAATTGAAGAATCATCTTTAAAATTTAGGGTACAGTAACCCATTAATTAAATTAATTTAAGACAAAAAATATGAATAATAAATTACATATACTAATAAATTATGAAAACTCTAGAGATTGCATAAAATAAGACAACCCACAATTACAGTGACTACACCAAAATGTGAAACTTTTAGTTGTTTTTCATT
This sequence comes from Torreya grandis, assembly GCA_037957365.1. Classification (NCBI taxonomy): domain Eukaryota; kingdom Viridiplantae; phylum Streptophyta; class Pinopsida; order Cupressales; family Taxaceae; genus Torreya; species Torreya grandis. The sequence continues at coordinate 55,705 of JARHVA010003477.1, read as the reverse complement.
TCTCTTTGTTTCCAACTCCTTATAGGCAACTCATTTTCTTATTTTCGCATTAACTATACATAAAAATAATATGCAATCCTACCAAAAGTATAGTATTAATTGGAACTACAATTTTTTATTTATATTAATATCTCTAACATTAACTGTTGAAGCTAGATTTAAACCCTAACATCTACATCACCCATAAATTCATGAACATAAACATGTCAACCTAAAATTTGATATACAATAAATGTGATGTTGTTTCACTATGTTAGTTTGTGACATTATCTTCCTTTTCCTTGAATAATTCTCAACCTCCTAGTTTTAGAGATACTATAAAACCTTGTTTTGCTAAATTTCAATAGTTCATCGTCACTTATTTCCATGAATTATATGCATTAGGTAGGCCCACCAATTTAACCATATATAGGATGTATTTTTGGGATATTTTGAAATAAATTTGGGTGTCTAAAACTCTCTCATTTTACCTATTATTTTTATTAGGTAAATGTTTGATTGACTATTTAAACTCTGAAGACTTTAGCTCATAATTCAACCTTAATTCATTTGGTTAAAGGTCAAACACATTAAAATTGAGACTAATGTCTAAATATTTAGGGAGAGAAATTGAGTTAAAAAATTATCATTTATCCTTTTTAAGATGCATCTCTTTCCTCAAGTGTACCATATCTTGTTCTCTGATATGTAAACTAGGTAGATATTTGACACCAAGCTCCAGCAACATGAATCCTTTACTTAACAATGGGTTTTCCCCTAGTTCTATGCAGTGGAACAACCACCAAAATGCTATAATAAGACATACTCTATTTTTTTTATAGTCATCTTGAGCCTAAAAATATTTATATAACCATTCAAATGTAATTGTCAAATATTACATACAATTCATATTACCCTTCACATTCTAAACATGTTACTAATCTATATATGACTATAATTCAATGTGTTTGCATAGAAGTGAAAAAGTATTGTGAATTTTATAAAACTTTAAGAACAAAGACTATTCTTATGATAGATGATTATTGAGATCTCTTAAGTGTTTGATGTGTTAGACTAGTTTAAATGTATATAAAACATGCAAGGAAATAAAGCATAACATGAATGAGAGTTACATAAGACATACAATGGAGATACTTAATATGAGAAAACTCTAACAAGAGTGAATCCATGCTTCTTCATTTCCACTATGTTATAAAATTTACAAACGTTTCTTTCTTGGGATTACTAGGATAGCAACCTCAAAAACATCCTACTCTCATAATGATCTCTTCACTCTTCAAGGTATGGCTTTCTTCTTTAGCAATAAATACTACTAAAATCAACATTATCAAATGTATAGTCTTAACTCAAATCTTATTGTTGCTTGATTTCCTTATTTTCACTTCGAAAAGATACAACTCACTCGTTATGTTTCCCCTCTAATAAATTTCACATCTCCAAAAAATTTTGATTATGGTCACTTAGTGAAAAATGGATTTCCCTCAATAAATTCATAAATGATTGAGAATTGAATGAATTTTATTAAATTCTTATGTGTTTCATCTATGAAAATAAATATCATTACATAAGGAAAAATAGCCGTGATGGTTTCAAAACCACTACTAAATTTTTAAAATCCATCTTGACATTTAAAATTTTTCAATTTAAGGTTTAAAAACTACTATTTTGGTTTTGAAACTAATACTTTCTCAAACTAGCAGTTTTACAAACATGTAAACTCATATAACTTTCAGAAGCCATAAAATTTTCAAACTAACTTGAAATCAAGTGCCATCTTTCTATAAATTGCATAAATTTTTGAGAGGAACCCAAATATGTATTTTAAAGATAATTTTGATGATAACCATGTGTTTTTAATGTCCTTAGTAAAAAAATGTCTCTTTTCTAGGACATTGTTTTCTTAACTACCCATGTTTGACATATGATTATCTTAATGATTGGATTTGATGATCTTCTTAATCCAAATCTATGATAATATTCCCTAAATTAAGGATTTTCATTCCACAAGATGTATTTACAAAATATAATGAGGTTTTTCAATCTATCCTCTCAATTGGGATACCAATTTTATCATCCTCTTGGATTGTACCTTGTTATTATCTCTTGAAGAGTGACCTCCTAGCTGTGATATTTTCAAAAAAAGGTTTAAAAATACTCCATGACTCTTTCTAATCTCTTAAAAACTCCCTTATTTTACTATTCACTTTATGGGTATTTTTCTTGGCTATTCATATTAGCCTTTTGTTTCAATACACATGTTTATAGGCTAGGTTCAAGCTATCCATGAGGAGATGTTTATACAACATCCTCATTATTGATCAAATTTATTTCACCAATTGAAGAAAGATATTTCATTTTGTAAATGGTGTTACTAAAAATCATAATGTTTAAAAATTTCCTGTATCTTGGGTATTACAATTTAGTAATGCAACATACATTGATTGACACATACAATTCCATTTACCAAATTTACCATATCTTATAGTTTTGGAAGTTTGCATTTAAAAAATAAATCATATATTAAATGAAACATATTAAATAAATGAATGTGTATTTCAATACATGCATCTATCCTATCCAAAAATATTATTATGAAGTACTACCCATAATGGACACATTTCTCGCCCTATACCAATGACATGACCTCATAACACTTCTTCTCCCTCCATGGAATAATCCTTGATATCATGATCATACAAAAATATGCCAAACAAAATGTCATAATAAATAATATGATACTAAAACTTATTTTTAGAGAACCTGTTGCAATTTTTTTCAATTTCCATAAAATAATTCAAAAACAAGATACAAATGTGGTCTAGTTATTTAAGATTATAATGGTCAGGTGCAGGTTGGACAAGAAATTATGAATATTTAGGTGGATATGGGGTTATATTTGGCATTAATGTAGATTATTACACATCTGGTTGTGGAAGTTGTGTAAAGGTTATGTTTTGGTTATGCTAAGCATGACTTCCTCTCCATGGTTGTTTTCATTGATTAAGAGGTTGGTACCACTAATTTTTTTATGGTGGCCATGGATAAGTTTGGAATTGATGACAATTAGGTTTGGGTTGAGGATTCTACCAATTACACTTTTGTGTTTGTGACAAGAGTGATTAAGTTTAAAAGTTATATCCATACCAATTATTAGAACAAAATTGAGGATTAAAATATGAAGAGCTAGATGGCGTGCTTAGATTAGGTGGTCTTTGTGATGATGCTTTCCATTGGGATATTTAAAATATATGCTCTGCATATCCTTATATGGCATGAATGTCTACTAAAATAGGATATTTTCTTTTTATTTTGGTCTCTTTGACATAGTTAACATGGTATTTATAGTATTATCTTTTTCCTTTGATAGTATAAATAAAATTCAATTAAAACCTTCTCTATTTTTTCTTATATTATTTTTGTATGGAGTGTATCAAACTATGTTTCCAAGTGACTTACTTATGATTTCATCTTTCATATCTCACGTTAGATTTCTAACTTCCATTTGAGAGACCCCATTATAATATTTAGAAGAAGATGTAGGCAATGTTCTATTATTATGAGTCTTTGCCATGGACCTTGAGTTATCTATACGTATGAGGGTAATTTCATCAAGTGTTAGTTGAGATACATCTCCAATACTCATTAGGTCTAATACTTCTAAGAATTCATCTGTCATTTCTTTAAAAAATAATAACTTAATGTAATTTAAATCAAAATAGTTATGTTTAAACTTTTTGATACTAAATGTGAACCACTGCATATAATCCTCCAATGTTGCTTCCTCTTTATATATTTTTTTGAAGATATAATATCATCTTGAGTTACCCTCGCAACAATAATCTAGAAATTTGGAGAGAAATTTCTCATTCATTTCCCACCAATTGGTAATTGAATCCTTACCTCTCCCCATAAACCATCTAAGGGTTGCATCTTTTAATGTGTTTGGGAGGAGTTTTAGCTGCTAAACATTCCTGTTATAATCACAAATTTGGAAAAGAACATCAAACTCAAATAAAAATGTATTTATATCCTCATTTAATGTACTTAAAAAATTAACAAGGGCTAAGGGTTGGATATTATTCATAGGTGTTTGTCTTATAGGCTTATTAATATGGAATTCAAAGATTGAGGATTCATTGGTAGTGTTTTCACCTTGGGCATCTTCCATGATGTTTGGAACAATTTGGAGACCAAAGGTTTGTATGATCCAAAATTCATATTCTCTATCAATTTATTTATTAAAATTTGAGTAATTAATTTTTATTTTAGTTGATTCTAATGGAAATATGAATCTTTTGATTGGGGATGATGGTGTATGACTTGGAAATTCTTCTAGGATTTCAATGTATAGTTCTTATTTTTGGACTAGCTCAACTATCTTAGCTTGTCTTTGGACTATAAGTTAAAAATTTCTTTTAGGAGAAAATAAAACTTTATATGTTATCCTTGAAATGATTATGGATGAGGATGGGGAAAGCAAAATACTAGATTCTTAGTTAGGCACCCTATAGAATTATAGATGAATGTATTTTCAATAATATGGTACTCCTTTGGATCCTATTTCTTTTATTGACTTACAAATTTATCCAATAATGTCTTAGTTTTTGATTCCTCTACTTTAATTGACATTAGTGAACCAATTGTTATTTTCATTTTATAAATTTTAAATCTTGTAGATGGTTCTTCAATTGTTGCACACAACTTTTTAGTTATTTGATGTAGTACGTTAGTTTCTACATGCATTGTTTCTCATGTTTTAGAGGGTTCCACAACTTATTTCTCTAAGGAATAGCTTAATTTTATTATCAATCATGTTCCTAAATGGTCACATGCACATTGTGTACACACACTTCCTTCCATTTTTTCTTTATACCTTATCCTACATAGGGTTAGTTTTGAGAAGCATTTTTATGTGTTTTCTTAATCCATGATTACCAAGGTTTACATTTGTGCTAAAATTAATAAATTCAAACTTGAAAGGATTGAATTTATCTATAAAGTGTGATTTTTTATAATAAAATAGGAATTTATGTTATAAATGAATACATTTATACTAGAATGTAGTAAAATTTTCCCAACCTTTTGGAATGTCTTATTCTTGACACCTCCCTGATAATGGCACCAAAAAAAATGCATAGATAACTCCCAAATTAAACCTAAAATAATATAATCATTATGTACAACCTAACATGTCTATTTTATATGGGAATCCCCTTGGTTTATCAGTTAATCTAGTACAATTAATTATCAACCTATGATACGTATACATTTTCAAGGTCTCAAAAATATATAAGCACACTAAACTCTCTTATATGGATTAACAGACTATAGGTCATGTATAGGTAAACACTCTTAACATTAATGTAAATACTTCACTTTGTATAAATGTAAATTATATAATGAAATACTTGTGCTGAAAGGTATACTCACTTGCTGGATTGGAAACACACTTGCTTGGAATGTAAATGAAAAATTTTGATTTGTTAATTTTCATAAGCTTCTCACACTTTAAGAAATAATAATTTATACATAATATAAACAAGTTAAACTTGAAGTATATAAACTTAATATTTTCACAATATAATACTAACTCAAAAATAATTATAAACAACTGAATATGAATATTTACCTTAATAGATGGGATTGTCACAATAATTATTCATGATGCTGCCCTCCTCAATTAGACTTGGGATTCATATCCCATCCTTGACTAAAAATTATTTTCTTCAAATCAGCTCAATTACATAATAATTTTGTATTAATGCATACATTGTTATAGGTGGATTACAATAAGTAATTAAAAGACTTTCTCTCAATTCTCAATTGCTATTCTATTACTATTATTCTCTCCTAACTACGTATACTAACAACTCATTCTTAAGTAGAGGGTAAATTATTATTATTCTTATTTTTCAAACTAAACATGATAATGAGATATAAACTAATCAACCATTTCATGTAGAGAAAATAATCTAAACAAACTATAATTTTAGTATTGCAAAAAAACTAAATAACATGGTTTAATAGGGAAGAAACATGTTGAAATGTATTATAATTAATTTCCTTCCTTCTATTAAATTATATGAAATTTTATAATATTAACCTTGAAAGAGATCACCTTGAAGTAATTCATAAAACATTGTAGTCTTTAGAAATGTTCCTATAGCTCAATGATATAAGTGACAATTAAGTGTTACAAGTGCATCAATAGCTACAATGGGTGTGTTAGTGGCCAAACTTGCACTAAGAAATGTATACCTTTTTTCAATAAGTATGTCCCTAAAAAGTTTAAATGTTTCCTCCTATACATAAATGTGTACCTAGGTTACGAAACTCCACTTTCATAGTTTAGTTATAAAATATCACTCTTGCCTTATGAAAACCTTGTGTACTCTTTGTTCCATCTAAAACTTAACATTTTTATGTTTTAACAACATTATATGGTTCATGGTAAAAATGTCAAGCTGGGAAGATAATATAATGCTAAGTATGATGTTTTCCATATTTGGAAACAATGTGTAGAGTGAAATTTTTAAGGTTAAATGTAAGTCTAAAATATTTCAAATTGAGAATGAGACATAAAAGTTTGTGGGAATTTTGGCTAGGGAAAACAACTTGCAAAAATCAAGTATTAAAAGTGCAAGTTGTAAATTATGGTCCATTCTCCCAATCCCTCTAGTCAACGTGGAGGAGAAATACCATGCAAAAATAACTTTTCAATTTGCAAGTTACAAATTATATATTAATTCCAAAACCTGCAACATGTATTTGGTACAGAAGGAACATGCTAAAATTAGTTAGTAAAAGTGCAAGTTGTAAATTTCATGGAGAGCCCTAAATCCTGCTAGTTAAATAAGCATAAAAAAATTAAACATGAGGGGATTCAAAGCATAACTTTAAATACCAAATGTAACCTTATATTTTTACAAATTACATATGAAATTCCCAAGTCCACAATAGAACTTTTGAATAGAAATGCAACTTCAAATTGTAATTTGTGAACTTATAAATTAGAAATGTGTAGTTGACTAAAGTATTTATGCCAACTTACAAAGTTATAGTTGGGGTCTGAAATCCTGCCATAAAAGGTGAAAATTTGCAAATAAGATCTAAAGTCACACATAAGGAAAAATGGGTAAGAAGTACATATGACTTCATAAACTTTGGTGATAACCCTAAAAAGTCAAAGGCAAGGTAGAGAATTTTTAAAATACACATTGAATTAAAAAGATAAAAATGTTAAAATGAGCTAAGTATTTCATTTTTAAATTTTTAGCCTGTATCAAATACCTTCATGGAATAAATGTGTTGTAGGGGTTATGAAGCCAAGGTGGGCCACTGGAAGGAAATTTTTGAATGATAATGGATCTTGCATTATTTCCATCATAGCTAGAGAAATCCAATGCCATCATTATAAAGCATGGAGAACTCTTTGGTTTGCAAAATAAGGATAGTTATTCACAAGTTTCCATATTTGAAAATGATTAATGAGAGAGCATAGCCAAAAAATTTCAAAAGTAATATTCTTCCTCAAGCCCAAATGCAATGGATTTATAGCCAAGGATATCAAGGGTTTATTAAAAAACTTCATCATTACATGGACAGAAAGTTACCGTAATGGTTTCCTTGCAAGACATGATCTTTGACGCATGATCAAGGGCATCTTCTAGCTATATCCTCTTGGAGGAATATTCTAGGTGAGAAAGTTGTATAAGTAAATAGGGTATGCCCTCTTTTTAAGGGTATTGTTGGATTTCTAAGGTATTAGGATATTTTCATTTTTGGGATCCTTAGTGTGTGTATTTTATCTCTCTTGATAAGGTGGTTGCAGCTGTACATCCATTAACAAGCTATGAGAGCATGTATATGTTTTCTTTATATCAGATAAAATCACCATGCTTCTCCCCATTATGACATTTTGAATAACAATGTATGCAAGATCTACTTTCAAGTTAATGGAAAATAGTTGTGATTTATGATGTATCTAAACATTTAAATGCAATGATATATTTTTCATGCTTTCTTGATTTGGTATTTAGTTTTATGATCATAAATAGTGGTCATTATGGGCATAGATCTATATTTTAAATTGCTTTTTGCATTGTGATTTGGGAATATGGTGTTGATAACCTTATAAGGACATCCTTGGTTTATGGATTTGATGGGAAAAAGTGTTTGAATATCTACTTGCAGTGTATGTTTTAGGGTTTCAAAGATCATCTAAATATTTACATTAGATTTGCACCAATGGATGCAAATCATTCCTTATAGTTTTCTTATCTTATCTTGTAGTGTTTTAAACTTTTATCAAATGAATGATAGCATGCATATTGAAGGAGTTATTCATATTTGAAAACCACCACACCACTCTTTTATATCTACCTAACTCATCCTACAAGCCCTACCCTTAAAATAATACACCGTATTAACTACTTTTAGTGTTATTTTCTCATAGATACTTCAATATTACAAATATAGAATGTATCTGTGTTTTTATCATTAAATCTTACTATTGCAATCTTCCATTTGGCCCTCTGTTATTGAAATTTTTTTTATAAATGAAGGTATCTATCACATTCTTAACTATCTTTAGTAGCTTGTGTCTAACTTTGAGTATTTATTCATTTCATGTGAGAACTCTTCTTGAGTGGAATGAACAACTTTGGTTATGACCTAGTCATATTTTTATTTTTTGTGTGTTAATAATCCCCATAGAGATTAAATTGTATTATCCATCCATGCAAGCAAGATACCCCATAGGTCCTATTACCTTGGTTTAGGCAGAGCCAAAAATATCAGGGAGCTAACCACACCCTCTATTAGTGTTTTCCAGTCATTGTATACATTCAGTCCATCCTAATGCTAAACTTCCCCCTATTATAATGACATATTTATAGGTTTATCATTCATATTTCCCATACTACCCAAGTGTGCAAGGCTAAGTAAAAGATGTGTACGACTGGGAGCTAACACTTGATTAACACCATTACTAGGGAGATCTTGGTCACTTGTATTTCTAGGGACTGTTGTAGAGGGGTGTAATTTTAAATGTTATCAAGTTATCTATCAATAAATATTTGATGCAATAACCTCTAATAATAAATTTCATTTGGTATGTATTCATATGATCTCATGTGTTTGAATTATAGGGTAATACGATTCAAAAAAGTAACACACCTTATATCTTAATATTCCAAATCATAGGCTACCTAAATCACTTGATTTTATATAAAACTCTTTCTTCATATATACAAAGGATGAGTTTTATATAAAGGCAAGTGATCTATGTTGCCTATGATTTGTAAGATTAAGATATAAGGTGTGTTACTTTATTGAATCTGATTAAAATTGAATTTCAAACACATGAGATAATATGAGTACATACCATATGAAATTTATCATTAGAGGTTATTGCATCAAATATTTCCTAATAGAGAACTTGATAACATTTTAAAAACACCCCTCTAGAAGAGTCCCTATAAATACAAGTTATCAAGATCTCCCTAGTAATGGTGTTAATTATATATATATATATATATATATATATATATATATATATATATATATATATATATATATATATATATATATCCTATGAATGTTTGTTCATTACATATTACATGTATTTTTATGGTATTTCTTTATACTACCATAAAAATACACTCAATATGTAATGAACAATAATGCACAAGATATTCAATAGAATGATATGTATATGCTTATATATTAAGTCCATTATCTTGGCTGACTCAGTCATGAAAGTACAAGCCTCCTCAAGGTTCCATTTTAAACAAGCATACATCAAAAATACGTATATTAATCCTATATACTAAGTAAACTTTAAAATATTTCTCTATAGTAATAAATAAAACATTCAGGTGGTAAACACCATAATTATAGTGGCCCACAATCAATCATTAATACATAAATACAATAAGTTTAGTTAAGAAAAAATTAATCCTTAACTTCTATCTAGTTGTAGAAGGCATAAAAACACAAGTAGAATGCAGTTGAGAATGTGATCCTCTTCACTCAAAGTGCAGCTTTGGCCACCAAAAGGTGGGCTCACCTCCCAACCTTTTTTCATCATCAAGTGATTTCTCTAGGCACCCCCAAGTAAGACTCTTAGATTTAGGCATGTTCATATCATGGTGTAAGGTAAGTAAAGACAAAAATAAATAAAGATGTCTTGGGGTCAAGGAGATATATAATTATAAGGTGAAAATATAAACATCTCTAAGTCAAGAGGGTTTCCAGCCTCAAATCTATTTTCAGCAAGTAAAATACACAAAATAGAAGACACAAAGATCACAAGGATAGGACTCATTAGGAATACAACCACTAAGCTATATTTTATAATTAGCTAAATGAGAGTATTTAGGCAACCTAACATCATGTCCAACATGAGATACCTACCCACTCATTGATGATGAATAATGTGACCATTAATGACATCAAAATTCTTGCATGACAATCATTACTATCAAAGTAAGTAGAAATATTAGCAAATAGAACTATTATGCAGGAACATATCAACTCTAAACTCCCACACTAGAGGAAAAATATTATGGGTGACCCAAACATAACCATAGTAAAATGGTGAAGATAATAAAAAAACCAACTACCTTACTCCTCTCGAACACAATAAATCAATAAAAATCTCACAAACTTGATTTAGGCAAATAGTACAATGTAATAGTCAATAGGATACCTACCAAATAATCCAAGCCCTTCCATGGATCATTTTTTCAAGTTCATATCATCTAATTCTATCGATCCCAAATATCTCCACATATTTCCCTTCCCTTCTTCCTTTGTTCCCATGGTGGTTATAAATGCCAACTAGGTGTCGATTTTATTTTCTAAATATTTGTATTTTATATTTTATACAATTATAATTTTATGATAAATGTTGGTAAAATAAAAGCCATAATTTTTACATCCAAAAAAGCAACATACCAAAACCACAAATTAAATAAAGTATTGAAAAATTATTTGAATAATAATAAAAAAACATAACTAATATAAATATATAAATTTAATTTTAATTTAAAATTAAAATTAAAAAAAATGTTTGCACCACTTCTAAACTTATATAAAATTTGAACAAATATAAAATTAAAACATCATTTATGTTATAATAATAATAATAATAATAATAATAATAATAATAATAATAATAATAATAATAATAATAATAATAATAATAATAATAATAATAATAATAATAAAGGTACATAGTGCCAATTCCTCATGGGAGGAATTAGAAATATTAGTACGGTTTTATTGATCTTATATGGGCAATGTGGTCACCTAATTTTGTTTCAATTTTATGCTTTTGAAAATAAGAATTTAAAATTTGTCTAATGCCAAAATTTGAACATTGTCCTTGAAAGGGAGAAGATATTATATACATGTTTCCTTACTTGCAAGATGTATGGGAAAGAAATCTTAAAAATAGATAGGTGTAAATCTTCACTTATACAGTCTACATAACTTGATATTGATTTATCATACTAACTTTTTTAAATTGAAAAGCATTTGTGTTATAATCATAGTAGTTTGTTTGATAGAGAAAAAATAAAAATGATTAAAATTATCATTATATCTTCAATATGATAACTTACAAAAATTACAAGAGGATTGTTCAAATAAGAAACATAAACATAAATAGGTTTAAATAGAAATAAATATTTAGAATTGAAAATAATGGTCAATAAAAATATGCAATCAACCCAGTGATCATTTACATAAAATGATATTAACTCCAAGAGATACAATAACACTATCCATTTGTAGTTGGTAGGTGTTTATTTATTGATTGTAATTTATAGAAACATGGTAGAGTTTGAGTGGGTACATCTACATTGTCTTGTTTGTTCAAATAACTTTAAAAGGATCTTAAGATCTTTTCAAAATCTTTGAATTCAGTGTAAGAGATTAAAACATAGAATCCAAAATGGCTTGTCTGGTTGAGTGAAGTTTATGAGAAAGAAAGTCAAAAGATTGGTCTAAAATACCAGTAGTTTCCATTAGGGATTATGATATTTTTATTTTAGGTTGTTATATTCATGTTATAAGATCATGTTCATGAATTTAAATCCACGGTGTATGTTCAATCATGCGTTATAACTTCATATTTCCTTGACTATGTTTTGAAATCAATTGGTAGTTTAGAGCAAACATCTTGCTAAGAAGATTTTGATCTTGTATACCATGAGTTGAATCATATTATGAATTTTATGATGACGATAAGGTTATTTGGTTTCTTAATATGTTATTTTTCTTCATGTTTGTTAAAGAAATTGAGTTTATGCTTCAATTGTTCAAAACATATTTTTTGTTTATGCATAAGCCTAGTATGAATAGTGCTTTGAGAAGGGGTTCGAGTGGTGGTTAGACCTAGAGGTGTTTTGGAACTAAATTAAATTTTTATAAGGTCTATTTTAGTGTTATATGAAGTGTTACTTCCATGTGTGTAATTTAAACGTATTATAAGGAGATCAAAGGGTAATGTGTGTTAATGAAAGCTTAATGGGATTAGGTCTACTTAAGGCATAAATAAGACTTTGGTCTATTAAGATATGGATAACCTAATGTATTGGATGATTCATGATTGGATTGTGATATATGACCTATTTTTAAGGGCAATTAAATTATAAAAGTGACTGGAGACCAAGAAGGATATGAAAAAGAGGCTTGTATAAATACTAGGAAGTTTTAGGCCTATTTGAGTGTGAAGAAGAAATGAATGAAATATAATACTGGTAAGAAAAATAAGGTATTATATATAATCAGTGGTGTGTAGAGTAACTATGATGAATGTATTATATAGTTTATGTATATGAAAATCAAGTTCAAATGACCTAATCAAGTCAAGAAGAGGTCTAGTTGAGTCAAAAAGGCTAGAGGCCAATTTGAGATGGATAAAAGTGTTAAAATAGTTGATTAATATTTGGTGTTGATTCATCTAAGTGGTTAGTACCACCTTGCAACTTGGTTCTTGCTAAAGCCTCTCTGAGTTGGTGCTTATCTAGTTGGGGTTGGTGCTCCATGTGAAGTGGGTTCTTCACTAAATTTGGTAATTTTACTATAGTAATGTAGTCCATTTTCATCATTAGTGGTTTTTTTTACACTTAAAGGTTTCCCACATATTTATAATGTTCATGTGATTCATGATCTTATGTATTTGTGTTCATGCTTTCTAAGATGTACAGGCTTGTTTAAATGATCTCTGATGGCTTAAATAAGATTTATACAAAATTTTTTTTAGGATTGATTCACACACCCCACTCTCAATAATTTTTATTCCAAAAATTTGTATCATAGCCTAATCCTTTAAAACATGTCTAAAACCTAAAGTAGATCAGAGAAGTAAGGATGGCTAGTCAACAAGCACAAAGTGGTTTATCTACCAATAAGGCTTGGTTATTCAATAAATCCAATTATTAATTTTTCAATGTGAGGATGAAAATATATTTGATGTCTCAAGGTCATGTTATCTAGTATTCATTTATCGATTGCTATAGTTCTCTTCATATTCTCCAAACTAATGCAACAGGTAAGAATGTTAGTGAAAATAACTCCAAGGTAATAAATGCCATTTTTAATGGCCTATCAGAGGCATAGATTATGAATGTAAATCATTTTGATTAGTCTAAAGAGACATGGGAAAAATTTAAGACTATCTATGAAGGAGACACCAAGGTAAAGATGGCCAAGTTATAGACCCACTGAAGATAGTTTGAAAGCTTGAAGATGAATGAAGATGAAATCATTGAATCTTACCTATTTAAGGTTGATAAATTTGTGACCATAATTACAGGATTGGGAGAAGAGGTGAGAATATATAATGGTTCAAAAGGTGTTGAGATAATTAAATAATAAGTTTGACTCTAAAGTATATATAATAGGAAAGATGTAAGATTTGGAGAAGCTAGATACAAATGGGCTTCATGTCATCTTGATTGCCTATGAAATGATAACAAATGAAGGAAAACCACCCAAGAAGGAATCATCTTTCAATGTTGAAAAGAAGAGAAAAGTCAAGAAGGTCAAGGATGAAGGATGCTGATATATTGATGATGATCAACTAATACCCATGTTTGTAAAGAAGTTGAGGTTTGGATCTAGTAAGAACAAAGGTAAGTTGCCCTTCAAATATTTTTGTTGTTGTAAGATTAGTCACTTTACATCCAAGTGTCCTAAAAAGGATAAATCTTATCATGATGAAGAACATGATGAACTTCATGGCTATGACAAAAAGACCTAAAACCTTGATAAAAATAAATAGGATTTTAGAAAGTATGCAGACAGTAAAAGAAATTTAAAAAATAAGATAATATTATACACTAAAAAAGATAACTCTTATGATGTAAGTTACACAAGTGAATCTAATAGTGATGATGGTGGTAATGAATCTAAGCATGATAATAGTGAAACCTTGTTCATGGGCGTAAAATCAAACAATATGGGTTACTCAAATGGGAAAGGCCTTATGGTTGATGTAGAATAAGATAAATAAGAAGCATATATGAATCTTGAGGTAGAATTGGTAAGTTCCCTAGAGGATTTGAAGTTATAAGGAAGAAAGAATAATAAACTAATATCACTAATTAAGGACTATGAGAAGAAAATTGCCCTTTTTAAGGAGATATTAAGTAATACCTCCAAGGAGTATGATGATATCATCAATCAAGTTGAGGCACATATGGAGATAGTAAATGTAAACCTAAAGGCTTAAAAGGAAGAATGCATTAGGGATTAAATGAAAATAAAATCTATGAAAGTTGAGTTAGATCAAGCAAATAGTTTGGTGAAGAGCTTTGTGAAGTTTGAAAAGAGCACTGAGGCTCTAGATGATATCTTGAGTAGTCAAAAGTCTGAAAGTGACAAGATAGGTCTTGGTTTCAAAGAAGACCAAAAGGAGGAACCTCTAGTCAAGGATAATACTATTAAAGATTAAAAGTCAACATTAAAGAACTTATCAAATAACATAATGCTATAAGGTATTATAGTTCTTTCAATGGTTATTTTTTTGTATGTAGTTAGTTTGGTCATAGAGTAAGAAAATGTAAAAGACCCTCCAAGCATGAGTACTCATAGAACTATGGAAGGAGTCACAATTCACATTAGTGAAATGATATGTATAAAGTGGGTTTTTATAGCTACCATAATGTATGACACATTTCAATATTCTGTCCTAGTAGAGTTATATGGTCATCAAGTTAAAATAGGAACTTTGAATCACCTAGAGTGTAAAAAAAGGAAAATGAATGTATGGAAACCAAAGGTAGTAAATACTTGTCATGATCAATATACAAGCTCAATTAGACTACTTGGTAGGATAGAGTATGCCTTAGGTGTGAAATCAATTCAAGAACATCTTTTGTTAGCTCACATGGATGATCAAATGGTTAATGATAAGATCAATCCTATAGTGACGATAAATTCTGAAAGAATATTGAATAACATTCAATCTTTTGAGAGCATAAAGATAATGGGAATCTCTTGATTTCATGGTGTTTTACTACCCTATTCCAATGGCTGCCTCCATTAGGCTCATGGAGACATTATTATATTAGTAGAAGCATGAGGTTGCAATCAAAGAAGGTTTCATCTTAAGAAAATTCTAAGTTGTCTGTGTTGCAAGCAAGGAGATGAAGATGGATATTATCCATTCTTGTGTTGGTGGCTCTAAGGTTTGAAGTGTATTAGGTAACATGATGAGATATCTATGGTTGACATTAGGTATCTAAGGTAAAACTATAATCAATTGGTATATGAGAGGTAATATTTTTGATATCCATTTGTGTGAATAGTTGAGTTTGATCTTTGTTACGAAGGGGTATTATAGTCAAGATGCTTGAAGGAAGATGAGGATGGTTTAAGAGTCCTATTGACTCATGTGTTGAGTTATGAAGATAAAGGGGGTACCTAATTCTTTAGATGGTGTCAAGAGTGTGGTATCATAGTGTGTGATCAAGAGTTTGATCTTCTTTAGTCATGTCAAGGAAGGTAAGTCATCTTGAGTTCTGAGTTCATCTAAAGGACATATGCTTGGTCTAAGGGGGAGATTGGTAGCTCTAAGTTTTTTTGTCAAGATAATCATTGATTTTTATATCAAAATAAAGGTATGCATGGAGTTAAGTAGAGTATTTATATGAGATGATTAATATATTCTATTTGTTGAGTTTTTTATTGACTAGTTGGGAGAATGATCTAAAAAGGGAAGATAGTTTATAATGAGGGTGAAGTGACCTGATTGAGATAAGTTGATGAGACTAGTTATCATGGGTGTTTTCTATAGTTTTTGTATATGGTGTGCCATCTTGTGTATTTGAGATTTAGTATAAACTCATAGGGAGAAAGCATGATTACAATATTTATAGGTGACCCTTGATGTCTATTGTTAATAGAATCATGGTGGATGCTTGGTTTCAGAGGGAGCTATTCAGGTTGTTGATTGAGATTGATCTATTTTAAAGTGGTCTTATAATCTAAGATCATTTTTTAAGATATGAAAATTATAAAAAACCTCTATTATTAATGTCAAATGGGTAGAAAGTCTAATAGGAGAGTTTGACCAGACTAGGGGAGGTGAGAGTGATTAGTTTGAAGAATGTTTTTCCATCAATAACAAAGGGGGGATTTATTAAGAAGTGTTATCATTGATGTTAAGGTTGTTATCATTTGATGTCAAGGTTGATGTCATTGATGTCAATATGCATGGTGTGTGGGGCATGAGTTTGTATGCCTAATATGAATACTCAGAATAGAATGTAGTGAGATATGAAAATATGCCAGGCAGCTCCGAAGATGTTCTGTCAAATTTTTGAAGATTCACCCAGATAGCTTTGAAGATCTACATAAGTATTTCCAAAGATAATTCATTGAGCTACAAATATTTTTTATTTAAGATCTGAAAAAGAAGTTGTATGAGGTTGTATGAGGTTAGTTGCGAAGTTATATGAGGTAAGCCTACAGGTGTAAGGCCTTAAGCCTAAATGTGCAACTAGATAAGTTCTAGACACTGCACGACCGAATGAGATGTCATGAGGTATTTTTAAGACAGATGAAGGAGGTTTGATATTTTTTAGCATGTGATATGTTGTATTATAATAAAAATGAGGTGTAAAGAAGTTTAAATGTTAGTTTCAAGGCCTAATATGACTTCCATGTCAAATCCTAGAGAGCAAAGAAAGAGATAATGACCACATGGGGTATCAGAATCAATTTCCAAAGCATGGGTGTGAAGGTGAGAATTTATAAAGGTAATTATAAATTTTTTAAGTATGTGCATGAGGTTTTAGGTCAAAATTGAAGGTTAAATCAAGAAGAAGTGTCGTAGGGTTTCTTTAGTACACATAATGAAGAGTTGTCTACCTGAGAAAGTTTTCCGGGTGATCATTGGTATATGAAAAATATACATGAGGAATAATATATTAATGGCATATGGGTAAGGTTCCTACCTCAAATTTCCAAGCATTGGTTTCTAGAATAATGGGCTAAGCTTTATGAATGATAGTTAAGATTGGAAGATGGTTTAAACCCTTAAAGAATCCTAATAATTACCCGATGTAAAATAGCATGCTATAAAGTGATTAGAATGGATTGGTATGGCTATTTGATATATCGGATCATGAATTAAAATCCCTCGCTCACATCTAAATGTGATTTTTTTTTTAGGAGAGTGAGTGGACCTATAGAAAATGCCTTGTTTCTCAGAGTTATGTTATAGCAAATAGATTCGATGAAGTAAAAGTTTATAAATAATTTATGGTATAATATTGATACTTTTACTGGATGTCCATGGTTGTTTGTAATATGTTTCTATACCTCAGGTGTGCCAAATTGGTCTTACAAGTTGACTAGTCGTTAATAGGCCTAATAGTGCCGATAGTGAGAAAACTAGGTAGAAGTGAGAAATTGACTAGGGATGTATTGTCATGGATTTGGGATGAATACAAGTACATTTATAAGTTTATAAATACCTTTAATACATTTTAATTTTTTATAGAATTTTTTGAGGTCTCTAGATATGATGAAAATGTTACTTATAAGTTTACCTGTCTAGTGCATATAAGATAGTGAAGGTGTGAGGTTATAAGATTGATTTGCAAGACCAATATCTATATATGACCATGTTATATATCTATTTGAGATTAGTATAATTAAATTATAATATAATCCACATGCATTTAAATTCTATGAAAGTGTCTACATAGGTGTTGAAGGTCATTATCACCATGATTGTGTTTGAAGGCAAACTGATAGTTTTGGGAAACCATGATATGACGATGGGTTTGAAACTCTATGCCATGAGGTGATATATGTAAAGTACATAGTGATGTTTTTTGGAGTTTATTTATGTATAAATATTTTTTAAAATATTTAAAGTTAGTGTAAGAGGTTGGAATATCGAAGCCAAAATGGCTTGTCTGGTTGAGTGAAGTTTGTCAGAAAGAAAATTAGTAGATAGGTCTACAAAACTAATAGTTTCCATTAGAGATTATGATCTATTTGTTTGATATTTTTATAAGTATGTTATAAGATCATGTTAATTCATTGAAAGGTCTTGAGTATATTCAATCATGTGCCATAATTTCATGTTTCCTTGACTGTGTTTTGAAGCCAGTTGGTAGTTCAGAGTAAGTATCTTGTAGAGAAGATTTTGGTCCTACATACCCTAATTTGAAGAATATTATTAATTTTTTATTACATTTAAGTCACATGGCTTATTAATTTGTGATTTTATGGAATGGTTTTTTGGAAAAATTTATTTTATGATTCAGTTATTCAAAATAGATTTTCTGTGTATGCATAGGCCTGATATGAACAGTGTTTTGAAAAGGGGTTCAAGTCGTGGTTGGACCTAAATGGTGCTTTGGACCTGAATTCAAGTTTTATAAGGTATATTTGAGTGGTATATGAATTTTTACTTCCATTTTTAGAGTTTTAAAGTGTTTCAAAGAGATAAGAGGGTAACATGTGCTAATGAAGGCCTAATGGTATTAGGTCTCCTCAAGGCCTAAATAAGTGTTTGGTCTATTAATTTATGTCTCACCTAATGTATTGGTTAATTAAGGATTTTAAAATTTTATATGAAATATTTTTAAAGTTAATTCAAGTATAAAATTGATTGGTATACCAAGATGGATATGAACAAGAGGCTTGTATAAATACTAGGCAATTTTAGGCCTATTTAAGTGTGAAGAACAAGTGAATGAAATATAATATTTGTAAGCATAATAAGGTCTTGTATACAATTATGGGTGTTTATAGTAACTATGATGAATTTATGATATAGTTTCTATATATGAAAATTAAGGTCATATGACCTAATCAAGTCAAGAAGAGGGCTAATTAAGTGAAGAAGGATAATTTCTAGTTTAAGAAGGATAGAAGTGTGTAAAGAGATGAGGAAGAAGATAATCATTTTTTATATGATAAATAAGGTATATGAATTCAACTAAAAGTTATAGGTGGATAAGTTGGTGTTGAGTAATCTAGGGGTTTGGTGCCTCCTTGCAAGTTGGTGCTTAGCTTGTTGGGGTTGGTGCTCCAAGTGAAGTGGGTGCTTCACTAAAGTCAATGTTTCTATTATAAGATTGTATTCCATTTGTATTATGTATAGTGTTCATGTGTTTCATGCTCTTATGGATTTGTACTTATGCTTGCTATTATATTCATGCTTGTTTAAATGATCTATGATTACTTAAGTAATATTGTTAAATAAAGTTTTCAGAGACTGATTCAACCCACCTCTCCTTCATTTTACTTATAAAAATTCTATTGAATAATACTAATAAGAATAAAATGTATTCTTATCAGAATGTAGAATTCATGTGCAAGGCTAGTGCAATAGCATGAATTCATTAATTACATTCATTGATTAAACAAAATAAGCTTACATAGCACCATACATTCACATTATTGTGACAAGTATCATGATCTTTTGAGGTGAGATAAAGAATCAAAACACCTATGTAAACCTAACTAAATAAGGTATGGACATAATTGAACAATAAAACTAGTTAAGGAGATAACCTTGTTCACACCTTACATTAGAACTAGAAGATAAATAACCTGATTCACACAAAAAAATCTAACCATACAAGCTTTTAAAAAGTATACTTAAAGAGTGCTTGAGAAAATTATTGATTAAAATGTCTTTTCATAGAATATCCCAATTACAACTAGTAGAAGACATGGGTATCCTCATGATTATAATTGAATTACCTCATATATATGTGTGAAATGTGGAATTATAGCATAATGCATGTGGTATATGTGACAAAATGTTTTGAAAAAATAATGACCTTATGGAATGTGATGACTATAGGTGAATATGATTTAAGTCTTTTAGAATAAATGCCTCAATTAATTGTAATCATATTGAATCGCATGGTTATAAGATGTTCAGTACGTGTATTTTCGAATAAGCCTTGAGAAAATTTAAGTAAAGGAAATTTTCACGTTTAAATCCAAACTACATAATCTTTGCCACCATCCTTGCAATGGCTGCCAAATTTGAAGCTTTAGAATAAGGAACAACCATCCATAATTGAAATTAGATATGTGTCAGATATCTATATTATTTTAAAGAAGCACATATCTTATTTGATGTCTATAATTCCTTGTAATTTTTTTTGTAACTTGAAGTCTAAAGAATAAATAATATAAAACAAGCCTTAATATGGAGAGATGATATGTTCAATGTCAAGTAAATCAAGGATAGATTAAAATAATTTTTAGAATAGAGTAAACAACACAAAAAGGTTCTAATTCATTATTAAATTTATTGTTCTCTTAAAGTCTCAAGCATTTTATAATACGTATTATTCAATAAAAATGGACAAAAAATAGCCATAAATATTTTATAAATATGAGTACAACCATAACAATGTAACATGAATTTGTCTCAACCCTCATAAGGTTCATAGCCTAAGCAAGGACACAAACATATCCTCCCCTACCACTTAGTTGATTTATGCCACACACCCATTTTCGAAGTTCATTCTATTTAAAGGCTAGAAACTAATCACATGTTCCCTATTTATATGTTTTGGTGTGTGGAGATATAAAAAACAAGAATGACAACATTAAACTAAAAATAAAACCAAAATATAATAAGGACAAGTAGAAAGCCAAAAAAAAAAACAATGGCCTTACCAACTATCTTAAATTTTTAAAAAGCCTTTACAAACATAGCCTCCCTGATAATAATAGTGACCACATTGAAAGCATATGGAAATGGTAGTGAATGGAAAAGATAGCGAATAATAATCGAGATAATTGCAAATAGATGTAATGAGTAGAAAAGGGTGAATATTAATATTTTTAAAGCATCTCATTTTTGTTTCTTCACATATTTCAATAAGGGATATTTCATAATTTCATTTGTCCCAGTGAATACATACCACTTTGACTCTGGGGTTTAAAAGGAGAAAGGCTTTCCTAAGATGCTCTACAATTATAGGAACCCCCGAAATCCATTCCTTTTAGTGTTTATATAGAACATTGAATAATAGTAATAACAACATAAATAATTAACATATTAAAGGAATACTTTCAAAAATTTCACTAAATAAATTCTTATGGTAGACTCACGTTCATTCATTTCCAAAATGGTGGTGCAATGATCCATCATGTCCAATAACTAAGCCTAGTGAAACCAGGATGGATTACCAATTTTGTTGGGGAAATAAATGCAGCCCCTTGATTGAAGTTAAGTAGGAAATAACATAATTTTTTAGCCCAATCAACTTGTATTGAAAAACTTTATTTCATTTAATCAGCTAAAAACTTGATATTTTACTTTAAAATAGGATTATATATTTATCATTGTGCAAATCAATGTAATGTCATTGACCAACATAAAAGAGATTAATTCCAAGTTTAAATTTAATGGATCTAATAGTGTTCTTTTAGAAATAATAATTAAAAAAACAAAACATCATTTATAATGTCAACATCCAAATCAATGCTATCATCTTTATTGGAATATACATGTTTTTCATTTTTAACTTCAAAATCAAAATGAACATGTATGAGATCCTTATTAATGGAGAGTGGGGACACAACACTATGTGTAAACTACAATTTTTTAATTTTTTCTTTCTCGACCCTTTTTTTGACATAAAACACAAACATAAACATTAATATGCCTCATTTAAGAGATAAATTTACTTAGAAACATGGAAAAAATATTATTGACACATTGGAGAATAATTAACAATAGGATGATTGTATGGTCCCGATCCAAATTTTTATACTGACTCTTTGCTAATCAATCTTATTGATAGTAAGAATAAAAAATAGCCTTGATCCTTTTTCTTTTAATATGAATTTTGATACAATATTTTGTTATGCATTTAGGTGCATTCATTTTTATCCACATCAAAGTTTCACCCAATTCATTTTCCTTGGAACAAATATTAACATCCTCTTTCGCAGTTTATGTTCAAAGGATGCATTTATAGATATAAACTCCAACAAGTATCACTTATGTGACCATTGATGTCAAAATTCCTACAATATGTTTTAGTATCCTTTTGAAAAAAATATTAAGATTAGAATTATGCTTACATTATTGTGTACCTTTACCTTTTTTTTTTTATCTACCTTATTATTTTGATGTCTTATAGGGGTATGTACACTTTATTCTGTCCATCTCAAGATAATGAGCTTAATAACATGTATTAATGTACTATATATTTTATTATTTGGTTTATATTCTTACAAAAATCTATTTTATAATCCTATATAATTTAGCCTTACATTTTCCTAAGTCATTTATAATACATGGACCTCTCTTTCTCTTAAAAATTAGGCTAAATTTTTGTTTTGATCAACATTTTAAACTCGTCTCAATTAGTAATTGTAATAATTTTGTTAATAACCAATGAATCAACATAACATTGAAACAAATTTAAATCATGAGTAATTAAATTTGACCTTATGAAAGAGATTTTTTGAATTTCATTTATATGATGCAAACCTAAATATACACTACTTGAGGAAACCAATGATCATAATTCTCGATATTTGACTTACCTTTGAGTGGTCTAATTTAAATCTTAGTCTAACAAATTTTGAATGGATGTGAAACTTGATTTGTATGGGACTCATCCTTCTTATGGTCATGAGTATTCAAATATTAACTTGATTTTGGAGTCTCCTTAGAAACACACATGTTTTCAATGAGAACCTCCATAGGAGACTCCAATTTAAGAATCTTCCCCATCGATAGAAAGATGTTGGAAACATATTCATCCATTTAAAGAAATGTTTCTTCTTCAATTTGAGGTGATTATTTATCTATGTGAATTATTCTTATCACTTATTCATTCCACCTTTTTGTGGATATCTTTTGTTTCAAAGGAAATAGGATACCTTCTGCATAATTTCTTGTGGATATGTTGATGGCTATATATATGCATAATGGCCATAGTATACAAACCATACAACACTAAAAGATTTGTAAGAAATTTATTTATCTCTATTTTTGAATTCTAAGTTTCCCCACTTTGAAAATATCTTTGAAAAGTTATTACATCGAGTCATTGGCCATTTATTAAATTGTCTTAGGCCCCTTTTATCTTTGCATTGTCTATTCCCTGTCCAGAAGATTTTCTCACTTTTTGGAAGCTTAACCTCTTACAATGGAATTTGAAAAATCCCAAGAATCTTCTAATATTGAAATCATGAATGAATTCAAATATGAAGGAATATATGAACTACCTCCTTTTATTATATAACAACTCTCTGAGTGTCCTAACATTGAAATTATAGAGGCAACCCTCAGAAAGGAAAATAGCTTGTATAAACCCCCATCTATAATGTTTTCTCAAGTATATAGGAAATCTAAACTACTTAAGTCTAAGTTTGTCTATAATTCTACTTATTTATCTTTTTTAAAACCTCAAATTAAATTTGTCGAACTCACTCTGAGTTATAAGCCCAAAAGGTTTTTTCAAACAAATTTGTTATCTTTTACTACCTGAATCTGAAATTAATTATGTACGTTCTCATAAAGATGTCAAATTTGTCCATTTTGGTCTCATTTTAGTTCATATAACCCCATTAATTCCCAATAATATAAAACCTATTTTATATCTAGCTTTGTGTGATAGACGCCAAGTTAGTTTTAAATATGCTTGTCAGTTATCCAGTCTTGGTAGAATAAATGATCCAGTTATTTGTTTTGAGTTTTGTCCTAACTTATCTATCACTGACCAAGATAAAGGTTGTAAAAAAGTTAAATTTTGTTCCCTAAATTGTTGGGGTTTGTTCACATCCTTGTTTGGTCTAGATATGTTTGCAGAATTTAAGTATGCCTCTAGTAATATAAGTGTTGTTTACAGTATGACCAATACAAATCAACCCAAGATATTAGAAAATTTGCCTTATGGTTGAACTGTAAGTGGAACAGTATATCTTCAAAAGGGAAAAATTTAGTCTATATAAATTCCATCTGATTGGAAGCTTGATTGGCTTAAAAATCTATCACCCAAAATGAAAGGTCAAGCTACTGTGCATAAATTTGATTGTAAAAAAATTAATATTTTACCCAGATCTCTCTCTATAAATACTTCTTCTATTATTTCCCCACAATGACCTTCTTCTTCCTCTTCAAGAAGACATGTAAAGTTAGGTCATATATTTACGGAATATGAGGAGATCAACCAAGGACCAGATCCAAAGGATCAATTAACCTTGTACATTAATGAGTCTTCCTAGAGAAAGGACTCTTAAATTTTATACAGATAATCAGGTCAGTCTATATAAATGTGGAAGATGGTCACCTCATAAAGGGATGTATAAGCAATCAGAAGGACTTGTTAACTATTTATCTACAGCATTCTAAAGATAAACAAAGCTTTGTAATGAATTTAAGCATAAGAATTATATTTCTAGATTTAATTCCCATCTCTAAGGAAATTTGATGACCTTTGTAAAGATGTCTTGTATATTAGACATAGCTTAGATATATTAACCATTCTTGAAGACAATAAAAACCATGTTTATCATGAGATTGCTAATACTAATTCAACATTGTGTCACCAATTGTCTTCCATAGATACTAAACTTGCAACCTTATAAGATAGTCTTGACTAGTTAGTTAAACAGGACCTAGATGCTCCAAATGAAGTACAAATTCTTGTATTGCCCTTTGAAGTTATGTTTGGATCTAATTTCAAACCTCACAAATGAAGTATGAATCCTAACACCTCTCTGATGTAAAGAACAAAAATCCCATTACAAACATGGTATCTAAACATCCCTAAACCCTTTGAATGAAATTTATGCTTGGTGTAATTCAATGAGAGTCATTATAGTAGCATCTCATTCAGATCTATTTGGTAATATAGTATTTGCTTCAAAATTATTTTAGGGAATTATTACCCAATGGTGGGATTTTAGGATAGAGAAAGAACAGAATGAAAAGGTTCACCATTAAACAGATCCTTTAGTTGCACTCTATCATTTATTGATTAATGAGTTTGCACCTCCAGTCGATAATCATGAATTGGAATCTACAAAATGGTTGATCAAAATGGACCTAAGCGATTTAAAGCAGTTTGAGGACTTTTCTAAACAATTATAAGAATTAGCTTATGAAAGTAGATGTTTTGGTTCTACAAAAAAAAATTTAAAGTTTCTACACACACTCCCTTACAGTCTCATTGATAAGGTGATTACTTATATTGATCTTAAAGGAATAACTTTACATGACATGTCTCTTTCTAATGTCATTGATTTTGCCAATCAATAGGCCATGCAGTTAGTCTCTAAAACTAAAACCATTCAAAAGCTCACTAAGCATCAAGCCTCCATGGTCACTCCTGTCTTTCTTGAAACAACACCATTTAGCTGTCACCCCTTCATACAGCCTCACAACCACAAAAATTACCACCATAATAATTTATCTTCTAAACACTACTCTTTCCCTAGAAATCATTCTTATGCTCCTCACTACTTTCTTAAAAAGCATAAATCTCTGCATCCTCCTACAAAAAATCCTATTTGCTATATCTGCCACAAACCTGGCCATATTGTTTCCCAATGTCACTACAAAAATTCTACTGTCAAGGCTATTTTCACCTCCAACATAGTAGAATGGTAAGATATCATCGACCCGAATGAAGATATTTATTTACAGAATGACATATATGAACCAATTATAGATGATCTTTCTGATGAAGATTTTGATGATAATGACATTGATGCTCTCGACTCATTAGCTGATGATTTAGAACAAGCACTCACAAATACGTAGAGGCAATGACATCATGACTATTCAAGCCTTCCATTTGAAGCATATAGAAGATGTTCCTGACATCATGATGAAGTACCAGAATGAGAGACCAGGCCTATAACCAGAGGCCATAATAGAAGACACAATAGTAGCAAAGGAAGGCATCCATCCATGCCAAGAATGCCACCTACAATGCAAAGGCCTCACAGTCCTCCTTTGTAGTTCTAGAGCTCTTTCAAAATAAGTGATTCTTGGATCAAGAATAAACTCATAAGCAAAGAGCCTCCCAAAGGAATCCATTCATCAAAGGTCAAAACCTAGTGTAATGTACTTCTACCTACTAAAAACATTGAAGATGAAGAAGTAGATGATTACTTCTACGTAGACCAAAACTACTGTACAGAAAAAGGTGAATGTAGTAATCTTTGAGAAGAAGAAGCAGATGAAGAAATTGAAGAAGAAATAGAAGAAGAAGAAGCTATCTATCATGAACAAATATCAATTTAAGATCCAACAAAGCACAAATTTCTATGTGCAAGTATCCCTCCTTTGGAAATGCCACAACCAGCTTATCTGACACAACTGATTAATGGAAAGTTTGCCCAGTTTATAACTATTAAAGAAAATGGTAGACTGGTAGATGCACAAATAGATATAGGTGCTTATCTTTCATTTGCTAAACCTCAAATCATCCAAGATTGGAAGAAATTGGATGATTCTCTAACTTACAAGAGTTTAGATGTCCAAAGGAGTAGTTTTTTTGTAATATGTATAAACATCAATAACCCCTCAGGATTCAAGATAGAATCTTCCATTGTAATTTCTTTGCTTTACAAAAAATGCCTATAGATATATTATTAGGTGGTGCTTTTATAGATAGATATTCACCCAATGGGTCTACTACTAAAAGTGTCATGTTCACCATAGATAATGAAATACTAAGGATTCCTCATCTAATCTATGCAAATGAACAATTTCCAAGTTTAATGAGCCAAACCCTTGAACTGATATTTCCTACTAAAATCCAAGCCATAGGAAAAAATACTAGAGCCACTATCTATTTTGATAACCCTCAGCAATTTTCGTCAAAATTTATGCCTGATATGGAAATTAATCTCATAAAGGATAAGCATATGAAATTCAGTAAAAAGATCCCAATTCCTATGTAGGATTATAATGATATGGAAATATTGATAAAAGAATTATAGGCTAATGGCTTCATTGAAAAATAAACATCTCCTTATTGTTGCTATGCCTTCATGGTAAACAAGCATTTAGAACAAAATTGGGGTAAAAAGAGGATGGTCATAAATTACAGACCATTAAATTCCATTACCCATCCATATCCATATCCTATACCAGATAAAAGCTACTTGCTGGAGAAAGTTACAACATGTAAATATTTCTCACAATTTGATTGTAAACTCATATTTTACCAAATCAGGGTCAAAGAAGCTGACAAAGAGAAAATAATATTCAGCTATTCTTTTCTCCATTTTTAGTGGACTATTATTCCATTTGGTCTAATGAATTCCCCAACATTCTACTAGGCTCATATGGATAGAATCTTTAGTGACACTTCAGATTTTCTATGTGTATATATAGAAGATATATTGATTTTTAGTAATTCTCTTTTTGACCATTGCTCCCATCTTTTAAATTTTTTAGAGATGGCAGAGAATGCAGGAATAGTCCTATCTGGTAAAAAGATCCGACTTTGAAAAATTGAATGTAATTTTTTTAGAATTATTGTCCAAGATTCAAAACTGTAAGTCCAGCCACATATCAAGGAAAAGGTTATCAGTTTTCTTGAGAAACTTGATAAACAAAAGTTTCAAGCATTTTTGGGATTATTAAATTATTTGAATAGATTTTATCCTAACTCTGGTAAAGATAGATTCATACTTAAGGAACTCTATAATAAAAGACATTTCCATTGGAAGGACAAACACACAGCCGCTATCCAAAAAATAAAATCCAAAGTATCGTTGCTTCCAAAATTACATATCCCAAAATTTGACTAGTTCTTGGTTTATAATGATGCCTCTGATATAGCAAGGGGAGGAATGCTTGTTTTTAAATATGACAATAAAGAATTTGTGTGTGAATTTTTTAGTGGAGTATTCAGTGCAGATGTCTTGAAATGGATCTCTTTTGATAAAGAGATTTATTCTATGAAAAAATGTCTCAAGAAATTTATGCTAAAAATTCTTTATCTGCCATATTTTATTACAAAAAAATATTGTACTAGATTTTTGACCTTTAGAGAAAAGGATTATGGTCGAAAAGATGGTCACAGTAAATATGTTAGATGGTAGGATTTTTTTAATCAATTTAATTTCTCTATTGAGCACATAAAAGGCACTGATAATATTACAGTAGATTGGCTCAGCCAAAATCTACCAACAACATTAATGCACCAACCATATCCTATTTTCAATTTAACAAGAATCTATAATCAAGGATTTGCTTCCTTGAATATTCTTATCCAAGAAAAAAATCTAAGAGAAGGGTTGCATCCTTAATATATTTAGATTTCTTATGTAGTAGGGTCAGTCCTACAAATATCTTTCACAGCCTCCATAAAAGAAGACCACCATAGAAGTACAAGCGTCATCACTATAAAATGTCTCAATAGTGAATTATTATTTTATCAATTTACTAAACTAGTAAATCTTCCTTTATGGACATGGCAGATTAATATAAGATGATTGCATAATGAACATCTTTACAAATGGATTGCAAGATATGACCCCCATCATATCCATGAAGAATAAGATCATGATCAACACACCATAGCACATACAATTATTCATCAATAGTTGGAATGGGAATCTTATTTCTATATCAATCCACGCTGTCATGCATTAGATGTTGGACCCCAACATTGGCATCTTTCTAGTACATTCTAGCTAAGGTGTCTCTTTCAATCGATCAGTGAAGATGATCTAGTTACTGAAGTAGAAGCTATGTTAGACCCACCAAGCGAGACATCTTCATCCAGCATGTCTAACAGTATATCACTGTAGCCCACTTTTGTGATGTAAAGCATTATGGGATAGACACTGCCTTGGCAAATATTCTAGGCAAGACCTCCCAATTTCTATAAATAAGGCCTCCCTACTAGTATTCATCATCAAAAATTTCTAGGTTCTAGAGATTTAGTATCCTCATCAAGCGTATTCTCTTCTCTTGCTTCCTATAGGAACCTGAGAATCAAAAAATTGATATATATTTATAAATTCTAGAGAGCGTAATTTTTTAAGTATTATTATAATAGTGAAGCCATATCCATTTTGCCCCTACCTACTATCACAAGTTTTTATAATAAAGATGGAATCAAAGGAGCATCTATTGACATAAAAAGATTGGTATCAGAGCCCTAAGAAATGTAATAGTTCCACACTAAAAGATTTGTATGAAAATTATTATCTCTATGTTTTAATTATAAGTTTCCCTACTTTGAAAATCTCTTTGGGAAGTTATTGCATCGAGTTATTGGTTTTTTGTTAAATTGTCTTAGGCCCCTTTTATCTCTACATAGTCTATTCCTTATCCAGAAGATTTTCTCACTTTCCAGAAGCTTAACCTCTTAAAATGGAATTTGAAAAATCCCAAGAATATTTTACTACTGAAATCATGAATGAATCTGAATTTGATGGAAGATATGAACTACCTCCTTTTATCCCAAAACAACTCTTTGAGTGTCTTGACATAGAAATTACAGAGGCAACCCTCGAAAAGGAAAATAGCTTGTGTAAAACCCCTATTATAAAGTTTTCTCAAGTATATAAGAAGTTTGAACTCCTTAATTCTAAGTTTATCTATAATTATACTTTTTTTTCTTTTATAAAACCTAGAACTAAATCTATCGAACTCACTCTGAGTTATAAGCCCAAAAGGTCTTTTCAAACAAATTTGTTATATTTACTACTTGAATCTGAAATTAATTATATGTATTCTCATGAAGATGTCAAATTTGTCCATTTTGATCTTATTCAAGTTCATATAATCGCATTGATTCCCAGTAATATAAAACCTATTTTGTATCTAGCTTTGTGTGATAGATAGCAAGTCAATTTTTAACATGCTTGTCAATTGTCCAATTTTGGTAGAATAAATGATCAAGTTATTTGTTTTCAGTTTTGTCCCAGCCTCTCTGTCATTGTCTGTGATAAAGGTTGTAAAGAAGTAAAATTTGGTTCCCTAGATTGTTGGGGTTTGTTCACATCCTTGTTTGGTCTAGATATGTTTGGAGAATTTAAGTATGACTCCATTAATATAACTATTATTTACAGTATGAACAATACAAATCACCCCAAGATATTAGGAAATTTACCTTATGCTTGAAGGCTAAGTGGAAAAATCCATCTTCAAAAGGGACATATTGAGTCTATAGAAATTCCATTTGATAGGAAGCTTGATTGGCTTAAAAATGTGTCACCAAAAATGAAAGGTCAAGAAATTGTGCATAAATCTGATGGTAAAACTATCAATATTTTACCTAGATCTCTCTCCATAAATACTACTTGTATGCTTTCTCCACAATGACCTTCTTCTTCCTCTTCAAGAAGACATGTAAAGTTAGGTCATATATATATATAGAAGATGAGGAGATCAACTAAGGACTAGATCCAAAGGAGCAGTTACCTTGTATATTAATGAGTCTTCTTAGAAAAAGGACTCTTGAATTTTATACAGATAATCAGGTCAGTTTGTATAAAGGTGGAAGATGGCCACCACATAAAGGGATGTATAAGTAATCAGAAGGACTTGTTAACTATTTCTCTGTAGCATTCCAAGGAGAAATAGAGCCTTCTAATGAGTTTAAGCATATGAATTATATTTATAGACTTAATTCCCATCTCTCAAGAAATTTTGATGACCTTTGTAAAGATGTCTTGTATATTAGACATAGCTCAGATATATTAACCATTCTTGAAGACAATACAAACCATGTCTGTCATGATATTACTAATACTAATTCAGAATTATGTCACCAATTGTCTTGCATAGATATTAAGCTTGCAGCCTTAGAAGATAGTCTTGACTGGCTAGTTAAATAGGACCTAGATGCTCCAAATGAAGTACAAATTCCCATCTTGCCCTTTGAAGTTAAGTTTGGATTTAACTTCAAACCTCACAAAAGAAGTATGAATCCTAGCACCTCTCTGAAGTAAAGAACATAGATCCCAATACAACCATTGTATATAAATATTGATGACACCCTAAGCCCTTTGAATGAAATTTTTGCTTGGTGTAATTTAATGAGAGTCATTACAGTAGCATCTCATTTAGATCCACCTACTACGATAGCCTTTACTTCAAAATTATTTTTGGAGAATTATTACCCAATGGTGGGATTATATGACAGAGCAAGAACATAATGAGAAGGTTCACCATCAACCAGATCTTTTAGCTATACTCTATCATTTATTGATTAATGAGTTTGTTCCTCTTGTCAATAATCATGAATTGGAATCCAAAAAATGGTTGCTCAAAATGGAGCTATGTGATTTAAAGTAGTTTGAGGCCTTTTCTAAGTAATTTTGATAATTAGCTTATAAAATCAAAAGTTTTGGTTCTACAAAAACAAAAATAAAGTTTCTACATGCGCTCCCTTACATTTCCATTCATAAGGTGATTGCCTATATTGATCTCAAAAGAATAAATTTATATGAAACATCTCTTTCTTATGTCATTGATTTTGCCAAGCAATAGGCCATGTAATTATTCTCCAAAACCAAAACCATTCAAAAGCTCACTAAGCATCAAGCCTCCTAGATCACTCCTATCTTTCCCAAAATAGCACCTTTTGGCTGTCACCCCTTTATATAGCTTCACAAGCACTATAAGTAGCAACATAAGCATTAATCTTTTAAGAACCACTCTTTCCCTAGAAATCATTCTTATGCTCCTCCTCACCACTTTTTTAAAAACTACAAATATCTGTGTCCTCATAAAAAACTCCTATTTACTATATCTGCCACAAACCTAGCCATATTACTCCCCAGTGTCACTATAAAAATTCTACTGTTAAGGTTGTTTTCACCTCCAACACAATAGCATGGTGGGATATCATCAACTTAGATGAAGATCTTTATTTACAGACTGACATCTATGAACCAATTCTAGATGATCTTTCTGATGACAATGATGTTGATGCTCTCAACTCATTAGCTAATGATTTAGAGCAACCACTCACAAATATGCAAATATGATGACATCATGAATATTCAAGCCTTCCATTTGAAGCATATGGAAGATGGTCCCAATATCATGATGAAGTACCAAAATGAGAGACTAGGCCTAGAACTAGAGGCCATAATAGTAGCAGATAAAGGTAGACATCCATGCCAAGAATGCCACCTACAATGCAAAGGCCTCACAATCCACCTTTGCAGTTCTAGATCTCTTTCAAACCAAGTGATTCTTGGATCACGAATAAATTCATAATAAAATAACCTCTCAAAGAAATCCATTCACCAAAATTTAAACCCTAGTGGAATGTACTTCTACCTACTGAAAACATTGAAGATGAAGAAGTAGATGATTCTTTCTACTCAGGCCAAGACTACTATCCAGAAAAATGTGAATACAGTAATCTTTGAGAATAAGAAGCAGATGAAGAAAGAAAAGAAGAAACTATCTACCTTGAAAAAATATCCAAAAAATCATAAATTTGTATGTACAAGTATCCCTCCTTTAAAAATACCACAACCAGATTATCTGACAAACTGATCAATCGAAAGTTTGCCCAGTTTATAACTATTGAAGTAAATGGTAGACTGGTAGATGCACAAATAGATATAGGTACTTCTCTTTCATTTGATAAACCTCAAATCATCTAAGAGTGGCTGAAATTGGATGATTCTCTGACTTACAAGAGTCTAGATGTCCAAGGGAATAATTTTATTTGCAATGTGTATAAACATCAAAGACCCCTTAGGATTGAAGATAAAATCTTCCATTGCGATTTCTTTTATTTAAGAAAAATACTTGTATATATCTTATTAGGTGGTGCTTTTATAGATAGATATTCACCCTATGGGTCAACTACTAAAAGTTTCATGTTCACCATAGATAATGAAAGACAAAGGATTCCTTATATTATCTATGCAACTAAACAATTTCCAAGTTCTATGAGCCAAACCCCTAAACTGATAATTCCTATTGAAATCCAAGCTATAAGAGAAAAGATTAGAACCACTATCTGTTCTAATAACCCTCAGTAGTTTTGGTCAAAATCTATGCCTGAGATGGAAATTAATCTCATGAAGGATAAGCATATGAAAATTGGGAAAAAGATCCCAATTCCTACTTAGGATTATAATCATATAGAAATAGAGATAAAAGAATTAGATACTAATGGCTTCATTGACAAATCAACCTCTCCTTATTGTTGTTATGTCATCATGGTAAACAAGCATTTAGAGAAAAAGAGTGGTAAAAAGAGGATGGTCATAAATTAGAGACCATTAAATGCCATTACCCAACCTTATCCATATCCTATACCAGATAAAAGCTACTTGTTGGAGAAAGTTGTAACATGTAAATGCTTCTCAAAATTTGCTTATAAATTTGGCTTTTATCAAATTAGAGTCAAAGAAGCTAACAAAGAGAAAATAGCATTCAGCTATCCTTTTAGCCATTTTCATTGGACTCTATGCCATTTGGTCTAATGAATGCCCCAGTATTCTACTAGGCCCATATGGATAGAATCTTCAGCGACACTTCAAATTTTCTATGTGTATATATAGATGATAGATTGGTTTTTAGTATTTCTCTTTCTGACCATTACTCCAATCTTTTAAAAAAATTAGAGCTAGCAGAGAATGTAGGAGTAGTCGTATCTGATACAAAGATCCAATTTTGTAAAACTGAATGCAATTTTCTTGGAATGATTGTCCAAGATTCAAAACTATAAGTCAAACTTCATATCAAGGAAAAGGTTATCAATTTTCCTGAGAAACTTGATAAACCAAAGCTTCAAGAATTTTTGGGATTATTAAATTATTTGAATATCTTTTATCCTAACTCTGGTGAAGACAAATTCATGCTTCAAGAACTTCTCCAGAATAAAAAAGCTTTCCAATGGAAGGATGAATACACAACTACTTTCTAGAAAATAAAATCCAAAGTACCATTACTTCCAGAATTACATATCCTAAAATTTGACCAGCTCTTAGTTTATACTGATGCCTCTTATATAGCATGGGGAGGAATTCTTGTTTGTAAATATGATAATAAAGAATTGTTTGTGAATTTTCTAGTGGATTACTCAGTGTAAATGTCTTAAAATGGATCCTTGCTGATAAAGAGATTTATTCTATGAAAAAATATCTCAAGAAATTTATGCTAAAAATTCTTCATCTGCCACATTTTACTGAAAAAACTGATTGTACTAGATTTCTGGCCTTTAGAGAAAAGGATAATGGTCACAAAGATGGTCATGGTAAATATGTTAGATGGTAGGACTTTTTCAATCAATTTAATTTCTCTATTGAGCACATAAAAGGCACTAATAATATTAGAGTAGATTTACTCAGCCAAAATCCACCATCAACATTAATGCATCAACCATATCCTACTTTCAATTTAACCACAATCTATAATTAAGGATTTGTTTCCTTGAATATTCTTGTCTAAGAACAGATTTTGAGAGAAGGGTTACATCCTCGATATACTCAAATTTATTATGCAGCAGGGTCAGACCTACAGATGTCTTTTACAGCCTCCATACAAGAAGACCGCTATAAGAGTACATGCATCATTACTATCAAACGTCTAAATAGTGAATTGTTATTTCATTAGTTCACTAAACTAGTAAAGCATCCTTTATGGGCATGGTGGATTAAGATAAGATCATTGCACAATGAGCATCTTTATAGATAGATTGTAAGATATGGCCCCCACCATATCCACGAAGAAGAAGATCATGATCAGGACACCGTAGTACATATAATTATTTGCTGATAGCTAGAATGGGAATCTTATTTCTATATCAATCCATGCTGTCATGCATGTGATGCTGGACCCCAACATTGGCATCTTTTTAGTACATTCCAACTGTCATGGGTTTTCTGTAATAAAGATGGAATCAAAGGAGCTTCTATTGACATAAAAATATTGGTATCTAATATAACAATAACCAACTCTATATTATAACTATAATATATAATTGGCATGAATTTTTCATTACTTACTTATTAACACTATTTTTTAACTATCTTAACCTTTTTGATTTTTATACATGTTTTTTTTGCATTAATTATACTCTTGAAAATACATTAATGGTTCATTAAAACTAATCAAAATTATTTAAATTGTAAAAGAAAACTAAAAATTAAATGCATAGAAAACAACTCTATTAAAAGAGAAAAATCAAACAAAATTGGGAAAAGACATATAATTAATTTGGGTAAACTAGCTTTGAAAACCTCTAAAAGAGTGGAATTTCCTCGTCTTGCTAGTATCTCTTCTTTAGTAATAAGGACACTAAATTTATAAGGCCTTAATGAAATTTTTTGTAGTAAATCATGCCATAAACCCATGTGTTGCTTTAGAAATCATATTTATACACTCCTTTACACAAAATTGAGCTCTCAAAAACTAAAGACCAAGAAAAATTAATAGGAAAACATAATTGAATCACTAAATAATTCAAACCATCATTGAATTACTCACTGACTACAATTTCTTCACCATAAACACATACAAATATTCCCCAAAGAGATAAGACCAATAATGAAGAAGAAACAAGCGATAAATGAAAGAGAGAATGTATACAACACTTACTCTACATGTGGCTTATTTTCAAGTTTATTCATTGCATAATGTAGAGTGAAACTATTTCCCTCATTACTTAGTGGCTTTGCAGTGGCCACCTATATGAATCGACAATCTCATCGCCTTCAACAACACTATAACTTTCAAAAATAGTAATATATAGATGTCTTATAATATGAGGTCTCAACATCACTCTAGAATAGGTTTTTTTTGGGTAGATCCCTCTATACTCATCTTAAAAGTCTTTATGATGGTGAATTCATGGGGAAAAATACTAGAGATTGTTATAAGTGGCATATCACATCTTATTGATAAAATTTTACTAGTTAGCTCATTTTGATTGACATATATGCTCCAAATTTATATTATTTTTTCAAACATGGAACTCATAGAGCTAATGATATGATTCACAATATTAGTTTATATGAACATAGGTTCATAGTGAAAAAGAGGTTCATAAATAGGTGTAAAAGGTGGTAAGGAAGGGAAAGAAAAAACAAAGAGAATACAATTGCGAAAGGAAGGGAAAGTTATTAAATAATAAATGGAGGTGTATAAATAGGGAATGGAGGTGTGCAAGGAAGGGAAAATGTGCAAAGAATAAATTAGGATGGGAAAGGAATCGAAGGCTCACAAATAAGAGAAAGGACCTTCACAACCAAATATTTCACAAAGAAGGAGATTATTTAGCAACAATGGATTTTGTTAACACTATAAAATGTTTTTGAAACTTGCAAATGCCTTAGAAAATATAAGAAAGATTTAAAAAATCTCTTCCTTCAAAAATAATTGTTCGAATATACAAATATCATTACATGATTATACTTTTATCTAAAAATATGTTATAATAAATATATTTTACCAATAATTTAAAATATATTATATACATTATATCGTACTACTATAATAAAATAAAAAATAATATTTATAATTATATCATAAATAAATATTATATTTAATAATATAATTTAAATATACATTATTCAATATAATAAATAATATCATTATAATAATCTAAATAAATTTTAGAGTTAATAATTTATAATATAATTTAAATAAATATTAAATAATATATCATTGGTAAGATATATCTATTATAATTTATGTCTAAATAAAATCGATGACAAATTTTAAAACTTATCAGCAAAATATATAACTACGTGCCAACACAACAAGAAGTGTCTTTAAACCATTTAAAAAAAAAATTCTTTGCATTGCCATCCATTCAATTGTACGAGCCATTTTAGAAGTGCGTAGAAGATTGGGAATTAGCAATTGTAACTGCTAACTCTATTTTATTTACGTTTTTCATGTCGCCGCCATGTTTGGGAGAAACCATTGTGATCTTCTTACAACTCTCAAAATACAGAAATTTGGCATGTTATTTTTTACTGGATTGTGTGAGCTATTACCATTCGAATCACAACAATTCTACTTCTAATTCGTTGCAAAACAATCTCCTTCCAAAACAAACTGATATTTATCTTTCTAACAATCTAAATAATTACAATGGTTATGACAATGCACGAACGTGATTCTCTGGCACTGAGTTGTTACTATACGTGAGCAAAATTCTGGTACATAGCAACCCTGCCAAACCCTAACAAATTAACCGAGGGACTGGGCGTTGGGGCGTCTACATTTAAATCAAAACCCATAAATTTATGAGTGTTAACTGCTTGCATTTTTGTTAGTAAAAGAAGTCAAATTCCCCTTTACAGGCGGGCTGCCCTTTGAAGGAAGATTAGAAAAGTTGTCCCACTCGAATGAGGGCCTCCATGGGGAATTAAGGTTATTAAAAATAGTACTCACATTTTCTTCTTTGATTGAAATCTCCTCCGCAGAAATAGAGTCCATTCGCTTCTGTTTAAAAAGTCTGTTCATTGCTTGGATTCTGTCCACTAAAATGAAAAAATATTCAACTTCGTCTCCATTGGCATCTCTTCGTCGATGTTTGTTTTCTCTTTGTCCAACATTTTCCGAGTCCTCATAGTTTGGACAACGATGCAACTTCTGCCTTGGTCTTTTGGAATCCATGATGATAACCAATCGAGCGCTTAAAGAAATGGGTGCAAAAATATTAAATCCGGGCTCTCATCTCAACCAAAACCCTCCACAGAAAAAAGCATCACCCACCGCATAGCATGAAGTCAATGCGCAAAACTCGCCATACACAAAACAAGTTATATATTAGAACATCATCAACTATATATATTCTGCGCAATCAGGGCTCTTACTCTTTCACAGGAAGAAAACTTTAAACCCGAAAACAATATCAAGGAAAACAAGGCACTCGTCGATGTATTTATAAAGATTATATGCGATTAATGACACTTAAATTCCAATTAAGTGTTAAACATGTTTTGTAGTAAACATTCAAATGAAGCCTCCATCTGACGTCATGGCAAACGTATGGCTCCTACGAATGCTGTGACGCTATTTCTATAGGAAACTAATAGAAAAAATTAGTGGCCTGGCTGAAAGGAAATTCAATCGATGTTAAGTCAAAGATGGATCAAATCGGTTGGGTAAACGTTTGTGCTATATTCGAGGAAGTTGGAATTAGTCCTTTTCACTATAAGGACCATGTAATTGATATTCTATTATTTATTAATTTAATATATTATTCCCTCATTAACATGATGTGAGAAATTTTAAATAAAAAATATGTAGTAAAATAGGTCCCAACATCTTTGGGGCTTGGTTAGGTTGATTTTTTTTTAGCATTGTAAAAGGAAACTTTATAATAATCAAAGTTAGATTTCTTTAAGAAGGTAATGATGGTTTGGTTTTTCGTATGAATCGATTTACTGTTTTAAGATCACAAATAATTATATTGAAATTATGTTATTGATTGATGGACTTAAAATGGTATGGGATAAAAGTTTTATAGATTTAGTGTTATCAGGGGACTCTTTTGGAATTATCAATGTGATGATAGAAAACAATAAGTTGATTTGGAAGTTGAGATGTATCATTCAAGATGCTCTTGTTATTAGGAATGTAACCACTCAATAAACTGTGTCATGAATAATAATACTAAGTACTCAAATCCATTTATGTAATGAAAATTTCTATTCTTGATAATTGGGATGCTCAAAGCTCTTTTATTTTTATAAATAACCATTCTATATAGAATATTTCATACTTTCTCTAAGACTAATCTAGATTATTTTTCTCCTTAACCGTAAATCCTTCGAAAAAACATATTTGAGGCTAACTTGCTTTGTATGAATGAATAATTTTATAAGAATTTTCTTCATAATGAAAAGACAGGTGTGTGGTACAAATGATGGTGATTTCATGTGAACAACATATCATATGATTTTGTGGTTCATTCTCCCTCCCCTTTTGCGTCCCCAATAGATTTAGTTTCTTTTGTCAACCTCTCTCAATTTACATTTCCCTTCTCCACTTTCACAATGGGTGAATTCTATCATGATTGCATGCAATTTGGACCTGTTTTGAATAGGGGATTTAGGATTTTTTTCAACAAAATCGTGATACATTAGTCATGATCTAAACAATCTTTGGGCAAGACAAAGTCTCCACTTTCACAATGGGTGTATTCTATTATGATTGCATGCAAGTTGGACTTGTTTTGAATAGGGGATTTAAGACTTTTTCAACAAACTCATGATACATTAGTCATGATCTAAACAGTCCTTGGGGAAGACAATGTGGGTGACAATAGGAAGTTTCACTCACATGCCTCTATCTAATCAACATCTAGGAATATTTGGGTTGTTTTGTGGAAAATGAAATGGTTTACAATTAAATTTTAAATGTAGATTTTTAATATGGTGTTTTTGGTTTTTTCATGAGTCAAATCAAATTAAGACTATGCACGAAGAAGAACCTTCCATGCAAAAATTAATCATAACTTTTAACTGTGAGATTCAATAAATTCACAATAATATTGATATCATAAATGTATTATAAATATTTTGTAAAATATATGAAGAATATATATATAATTCATCAAAAACTCTTTTTAATGATTTAAATTTTAATATCTTTTCTACTAATAAAAAAAACTTAAAAAAATTTAAAATTTTCTTATCAAGCATACCAAATTAGAAAATGGAATCCATATTAGAATCCATTAAAAATATCTCATGACTCGGTTGATGTTTGGCAGCTTGCTTTTCATATGCCTTCCCGATTAATGTAGAAGGTATCCTTGGACTATCATACTCTTCATCGATTGGGCTTGGTTACGGATTTGTAATGCATGTGAATTTCAACATGCTTTATGATTATGCTTAAATTTTATTTTATGACTCCCTAATATAATATCTTATATGGATTCATATGCCCATATTATATGGTTTGAGTAGTAGAATTAAAACCAAGTCCAGCAATTAATACATGCCCCGCGTCTGCCCCCGGCCCGCCCCTCCCCGGCCCTTTGGGAAGATAACTCATTTATTATATATTTTAACATTAATTTGT
Organism: Torreya grandis; assembly: GCA_037957365.1. Classification (NCBI taxonomy): domain Eukaryota; kingdom Viridiplantae; phylum Streptophyta; class Pinopsida; order Cupressales; family Taxaceae; genus Torreya; species Torreya grandis. The sequence goes on along the minus strand of JARHVA010003477.1, from coordinate 15,198 downwards.
CAATTGAAACCAAAAAAATTGATGGTTTAAAGTATATTGTATACTTTATATTTGAATCAAAAGATAGGACCCATATATAATAAAATTATTATATATTATTTAATGTTTTTAATTTTTAAATAAATAATTTAATTATAATTAAATTTAATAATTATTTTAAGTTTTAATTATTGGAAAAAAAAATTATTTTAATTTATTTTAATATTGAATATTAAATGTTAGATATTAAAAATAAATAAATATTTTATTGTTATAGTTTAAAATATTTTATGTAAATTTTAAAATTTAGAAATGGTGTTAAAGATAAATCCTTTTACAAAATAATAAAGATACTAATAATCTAGCAGTGTTAGCATCATTTAACTTATATTTTTATATAGATTACTACAATAATTTACCTGTGAAAATCAATATAAGATAAAAGATAGAGGTTTACATCTATCTTTAAAAAATGGTTAAAATAAAATGACAATTTCAATTTTATTTTTTGTCATTAAGATTTAAAATAAAATTATTAAAGTAAATTATTATTTTTAAATAACAAATAAAGAGACATCTTAAGTTAAATTATTTTGTAAAGAATATTTATAATATTTTTTTGAATTATACTTAAAAAAAGAATAAATAACTACAATAATAATATTAATTTTGAGAATTATAACTAGAAAATTATAACACACATTTAATATACATTCTTTCAAAAATAATGACTGTATAATTATATTTTTAATGGTTTAAATTTTCAATAAAACTTCTCTTCATCAAATATGATTGATATTTTAGTTATGATATAATCTCTTTTCTGTATATTTTTTATTATAATTTTATTGAAATAATATATTTTACATATATTAATTTATATTTATTATAAATTTATGGCTAATATTATTTATAAATTATATTTAATTAAAAAAAAAATGACAAAGGTTGGATATACTATCATAGTTAAATAATTAGAATAATAATATTAATTTTATATTTTGCAGGGTTGCCATGTACCAGAGTTTTGCTCACGTATAGTAACAACCCAGTGCCAGAAAATCACGTTCATGCACTGTCATAACCACTGTAATTATTCAACTTGTAAGAAAGATAAATATCGATTTGTTTTGGAAGGATATTGTTTTGCAACGAGTTAGAAGTAGAATTTTGTAATTTGATTAATGAGAACGGTAATATACCAAACAATCCACCCAAAAAAAATAAAATAAAAATAGCAGGCCAAATTTCTGTATTTGGAGAGTGGTAAGAAGATCACAATGGTTTCCGCCAAACATGGCTGCAACACATACTAGGTTTTGAGAAGAACGATTTAAGCAATGTGTTTATGTGTTTGTTGACTAAGGTTTTACAGTTTTCATGGAAGGGAAAAATTTTGCAATCTTTTGTGAATATAACATATGCCCGATACGGCATTGAAAAATGTTAAAATAACACCTCTGATACGGCATTGAAAAATGATAAAATAACACGTCCGATACGGCATTGAAAAATGTTATAGTACGTGGAGCGATGAGATTTGCCGGTGAACTTCACCTTTCAAGGAAATTTAAGGATCGCCAAACTTTTTAGTAACTATTATTTTCATAAGCTATAAAACATAAATTGGAATTTTCAACGACATCAAGGTCTTGAAACATTAATTTAAATCTACTCGCCGATGTATTATATTAAAATGCGTATTACTTTGTATATTATTGGATTCATTTATTTTTAACCTGCAATTAATCTTTCTTATGTTTGCCAATCACAATACATTAATTTGTAGCTTGATAAATATATAAATTTATTGTAAAGTAAAATAGTAAGTTTTTTAACTGATTACATGAAAAAATGTTATTCGGTGCAAGTTGATTGGTCCAAAAAAATTACATTATTGTCTACTCCACTTCAATAGAGGTGTTGCATTTATTTCCCTCACCCCTCCGACCCCCTTTCTCCTTGCCTCCCCACCCTATTTCAAAATTAACAATCTATCTTCGCTGCATTGGGCTTGGTTATTGCATAGGATGGATTGTTACACCGCCTTTTGGAAATGAACGAACGTGAGTTTGCCATACACATTTATTTTGTGTAGGTTTTGTAAGCATTCCTTTAATCTATTAATTATTTTTGTTGCCATTACTATTATTAAATGTTCTTTTTGAACACCAAAAGGAATGGATTTTGGGGGTTCCTACAATTGTAGAGCATCTTAGGAAAGCCTTTCTCCTTTGAAACCCCAAATGCAAAATGGTTTGTATTCACTGGGATAAATGGAATAATGGAAGATCCCTTACTCAAATATGTGAAGAAACAAAAATGAGAAGATTGGTTCAAGAAAATATGATCAATGTCTTTCAACCTTACTTATCTAAACATTTCTCATGGCATTTGGCAATCCTTGTGAATTCCGCTTATTGGATGAAATTTATATATTTTTGATGGAATTACTTAAAAGATGATATTTTGTTTCAATTATGGAAAGAAAAAAACTTTATTACATTTAACAATGAGGAATTGTCTTGTCTTTTTTTTATTAAAGAAAAGGTGGTGGTATTATCTTCAGTCTACATGCAGATTCAAGCCCAAACAAAGGAAGTTTACATGGAAGTCAGGAATTTTCATAAGCTACATGGCCATTAAGGGAAGGCTCCCTGTGCCATGAGTTGTGTCCCCTCGAATCATGCATCATAGGGCTCGCCACCTCTAGCACTTAGTCATTGAAGGATTATTTCTCATGGTTACAACCAATTATCCCCTCCCCCTTAGTGGGGGCAGGGATGGGATGGAGTCTACCATTGTTACGTGGAAAAATGTTATTGATCATACTCAGTGGGGATCGATAGAAAAAAGGATACTTTCGGGAAGTAGTTTTGATATTAGCGAACTGATCATATTTGCTTCAACCAGTATTTGAAACAAAAATTTAATAGACTCACCAAGGTTGCTAAATTTTTGGGCTATGAGTGGTATTCTCCTTGAAGGAGGGGATTGTAATTGGTTTTGATTTTGTGGCGATTGGTTTTATGGAGATCTTAGTTGAATGTATGGAGGATATGGTTGTTGAGTGGGTGGAGGTAAATAGACATCTAGTTTTTCACCATCTAAACATGGTGTTATTTAGTAATCCCATTAACAACAACATTTTTATTGTGGTTGTAGGTTTTAGGTCTCTCATAGTTGTTAGATTGACGTATCATTGAAGCTGATATTTGAATTAGTTTTTGATTATGGTTATGGCCTTGATTCGAGTTCTGGTTCTAATTAAAAGAGGATGACTTGATTATCCCTTTGCCAAAGAGGGTTTTCTCGCTCTGTATTCCTTTTTCTATAACCTATGCAAACATAAGAGAACATTGCAGCCTGAGCTAGTATGATATCTTAATGTGGAGGCTCCTAGTAAATATCACAACCAACTATTTATCTAGTAGATTATGAGTAAACTAGCTTGCCAGTGCTCTCCAATGTTGAAATTATGTAGTTCAAAGCTTTCACCATTCTTTTGATTAGCTTTGTCCAAGTTCACAATATTAATATAATGCTCAAGATTATATGAAAAGTGTTTTATGATCTTATCTGAGAGATCATCAAAGTTAGCTATAGAATTCTTTTGTAATTTGAATAGACATTCCAAGGCTTGTCCAACTAGAATCCTTGTAAAGAGTAGAAATAAGTATATGTCAATATAGGACACTGGATCAAAGGTAATACATAATCCTTTTCTATTCTCTTTAGGGATGCTTTTGCATTTATATTTATCAAATTTGGGTGGCTCATAACTTGGTAAAAATGGTATTTAAAAATACTCCATATTGAATGGGTAAGATCATATCTTATTTAATTTGAATTAATTTGTTTGTTTTCCAATATGTATAGCTTGAATTGCATCCTTCATCTGTTACAACTCTTGGTTAAGGAAATTAGAGGGACTGGCCTATTTCTATGGAGGTTGTGTGAGCAAAGATGGAATACCTTGACTGAGGTAGGTATAGTATGGAATGTTAATTGAATTGGTTGGATGACCAGGTATGTGTATCCATGTATTCATATTATACTGTTGATATATAATATGTTTTTATTGAAGCACATTCTAGTTTGGATTGACTACATAATATCAACTAGTGAATTATGGTTATGGTAATGGCATTTAGCTCTATGAAATATGTTGGTACTATTGGGTTTGGGAGGGAACTTACTACCTACTTATCAAATCATGTTGTATATAGGGAATGCATCACTAACTAGATCCATGATTTTAGAGGTTTTGATATTTTGAACCTTATTGCACATGTGATACCGATTGGGTGATAGGTAATTGTTGCCTATCACCTGGTACCTAATATACATAAAGACCTTGTTTTTGGTTGAGCACATATTATTAGACTGACATTTATTATTGCATAGGAACTTATTACTGGTTAGGTAACTACCAGTGGTTTGGTATTTGTTGTTGTTGACCAATTGGCACTTTTTAACCAATAAGAATACATTTTTGGTTAGGCAAAATTTATGATTTGTAAAGTATATTAGTTTGTGTTTGTTATGGTAGAATATTCATTATCACCTGTTGAGGTGGTGTAATGTTATGCACTTGTTACAGTGTCAATTTGATCTATTGTTGATTTTCTACCTCTTATTGCACACTCATGGATGTAATTGGTTGAGGAGTGGAAGTTACTAAAATCTATAAATCTCAAATATACTAAACGGTCCCAAGTGTGGCTAACACAAGAATGAAATCATGTCAATCAAGTTGAAACTACCTAGATTATTATGTAATGGTTTAGTATTTTTCATAACTAATTCATCTATGTACTTCTTAGTGAATTCTAATGTCTGAATACCACATGCCTTAAGAACCCATTAAGATGGTTAGGCTAACTTCTCACTACTATCCCATCTATCTATTTACCTAATTATATACCACTTCATGATTGGGGTTAGTATGATGCTAGAAGATGAAACCCCAGGTCAATGCACCCCTAACGAACTCATGGGGAGGTGATGAACTCCCACCCAAAAGCCAAATGCATAAAAATAAATAAATAAAAATGAAAAGACTAGAGAGATTGTTTTTAGGTCACCCAAATGACTCAGAGGTTATGGAGAGGATACGCAACATTATTTCTAACACAAATTTATAAACAATGACAATAAACTAATTATTTTTTATCACCTGAGTTCCTTAAATGAGATGGGGGAGATCATGCATGCAATAGTTTTTAATTTTCTATAAACAAAGAAAACTAGTCTAATGAACTTTGAAATTTAGCTAATAACAAAAAAACAAACATAAAGTTAAAAAAACTCTAAAGAGATCTAACTAAAATGTATGTTCCTTTTAATAGAACCAAATCTAAAATGTGATTGAAACTTTCATCCCTTGGCCTTGTTCGTACTTGTAAAAAAAATTGAAATCAACTAAAAGACAAATATAACTAAGTGAATTTTAATCACCAAACATAATGTTTATGAGATTTTAAAAATTCTTAAGCTTCTCTCTCTCCACCTTAGGTCCTACGAAATGTTAGGAGATTTGATTTCATGGAATCCAAAATCTATGTGAGTAAACAACAATATTTTTTGAGCTCTCAGGTCTCTATTTTTGTCTCAGATAAATCATCACCGATTATAGCAAAGATTGATGCTGATTCTTGCAATCGACATCTATTTTATTATATCATCGATGTTTCCTACAACCACAAAAAAAAATGTGTTCTGAAATAAAAACACTTGATAAATAAGTTCAAAACTCAAATTTGTCATGGCTCTACAAGAAAAAGGTTACAAAGGCAATAAATAGATCGTTAAGCACAAAAAATGAAAGCCATAAAAGTTAATTTTGCTATGTTCCCAACTTGCTTAATTTTGACATATAGATCATCATCTATTACTACATAGATCATTGATGATTCTTTCAATTATCAATGGTTTACTAAAAATATTATTGATCCCTGTAACCTTGTTAAAAAATGACTTGAATTTCAAAGCTAAAACACTAAACTTGAAGAATTAAACATACTTGTTTAAAAACTAAAGTTGGCATATCACTCTCCTTGGTCATATGAGATGTGTGGTCCCATTGGGTGTGTCATTATGTACCTTAGGTAGTCAAAGAGTAAATAATATATAAATTAGTCCCTTGTTAGTTTAAATGACAAAAAATTCAAGCATAATAATACACTAGGACTAAACACTCTTGCCTATAAACTAGGAAGAGCATAACATAATAAACAAAATCACAAAATAAAGATAAAGATAATACATATTTCTTACCTCCTTTGTCGAATTTGATGCTTACTTGTTGGTATAGGGATGTTTGTGCTTGGGCTATGATGATTTAAGTGTTTTAACAATGCTCTTTCATGGTGGTAGCATCTCTCCAATAGTCACTTGTGGTTTGGTTTGAAACTTGACCTAAATTGGCCATTATAACAATACTTTCAAATACTTCAAAAAAGTATTCGAGTAGAATAACCTTACACATAAAAGCTTGTTGGCATATAGTATGGGCACTTGTTTTAATCACTGAAAGAACTAACTTTAACCCTAGGGAGGTTAGGTTAAATTCTAATTTGGGTTGATTCTAAATTAACCTAGGTCAGGTGTCAACGTAACCCAAGGTTGGGTTAAAGTACTCATAAAATCTTGATACCTCAGTTTCAGATTATTTGTAAGGCATGATAACTCACTTTAGATATTTGTGAGGTGTGATTCATATTTTTTGGAATATTTAGGAAATAATAAATCACTTTATCAGCTCTTTTGACTTATGATTTCATTTTTCGCTGAAAATTCATTTTTTGGTAAAATAAATTCATTAATTTGATTTGGAATTTTTATTGAGGCAAGTTAATTAAGATTTGCAATGTAATTAACCTTGTTTAGTACTTTTTGGCTTTTGAAAATTGTTTTAAATGTTATAAATTAATAGCTTGATAGGGCAAAAATGACAAATTACTAGGTCGTAATTTGACTAGAGTTAAAATTAAACTAGTTTTTGGAGCATAAAGGGTAATACGTCAAATGGGCTAGCCTTGTCATATTTTTGGATAATTAAACACTTGATGTGAACAAATTTGAATAATTCTGGTAATTTTTAAGCTTAGATTGCATATTTTGCTAGAAATTAGACTGAATCCTTAGTTAGGCACGAAAGTGGCCAAAAGTAAGTGTCTACACCTTACAACATTAAATATATGAAAACTTTATCCCATACCATTTTAAATCCATCAACCAATATTGTGGTTTCAATATCATTATTTGTGACCTTAAGAAAGAAAGTCTAACCATTCCCAAAAAAACAAATCATTATGATCTTGTAAGAAAGATCTAACTTTGATTATCACAACCTATTTCATTACATATGTCTTATTACAAATTTCTCAAACAACATTAATGAGGGAACACGATATTCGATTAACAAATGATAGAATTTGAGTTCCATGGTCCTTATATTTTTATGAAAATGATTAAATCCAACTCCCTCGAATATAATGTAAAAAACCAACGTCCTCAAATATATAGTAAACGATTTTTAACTTCTACTCACATGGTGATTACGTTCTTTACGTAACCGATTTGGTAACTCTTTGACTTTCCGTCGACTAAATCCAACTTCTCGAATATAGTGCAAACATTTTTTAACTACTAAAAAGAGCGTCACAGAATTCGTCGGAACCATACGTTTCCCATGACGTCAGACGGAGGCTTCCTTTTGAATGTTTCCTACAAAACTTAAATGTTTAACACTTAATTGGAATTTACATGGCATTAATCACATATAATCTTTATAAATACAACGGCGAGTGCCTTGATTTCCTTAATATTGTTGGCCAGTTTAAAGTTTTCTTTCCTGTGAAAAGTAGAATCTATATGGCGAATTTTGCGCATTGACTTCATGCTATGTGGTGGGTGATGCTTTTTCCTGTGGAGGGTTTTGGTTGAGATGAAAACCTAGATTTAATATTTCTGTACCCATTTCTTTAAGCGCTCGATTGGTTATTATCATGGATTCCAAAGGACCAAAGCAGAAGATGCAGCGTTTTCCAGACTACGAAAATGATGGACAAAGGGCAGGGAAATGTCGACGAAGAGATGACAATGGAGACGAAGTTGGAGAGTTTTTTCGCTTTAGTGAATAGAATGCAAGCAATGAACAGACTTTTTAAACAGAAGCGAATGTATTCTATTTATGCAGAGGAGATTTGATTGAAGGAAGAAATTGTGAGTAATAATTTTATTAAACGTAATTCCCCATGGAGGCTCTCATTCGAGTGGGAGGACTTTTCTAATCTACCTTCAAAGGGTAGCCCGTCTGTAAAAGGGGAATTGAATTCTTGTACAAACAAACATGCAAGCAGTTATCACTCATAAATTTATGGGTTTGGAGGGTTTCGATTTAAATGTAGACTCCCCAACATCGTAATGCCGGGTGCCTCGGTTAATTTATTAGGGTTTTGCTAATTTATTAGGGTTTGGCTGGGTTGCCATGTACCAGAATTTTGCTCACGTATAGTAACAACCGAGTGCCGGAGAATCACTTTCATGCATTGTCATAACCATTGTAATTATTCAGCTTGTAAGAAAGATAAATATCAGTTTGTTTTGGAAGGAGATTGATTGGTAACGAGTTAGAAGAAGAATCATTGTAATGAGAATGGTAATATATCAAACAACAAAACAAAAAAAAAAAAAAAAGAAAAGAAAAAGAGATCAAATTTCTATATTTTGAGAGTTTTAAAATGTTGATGGCAATAATTAGTAACGAATGTGTCTAGATAAAGTAGAATAATTGTGAACTAGGATCAGAAGATAGCAACGATTTTCCCAAAGGTGGTTATAATCGTTAAGATAAAAAACAAGGATAGATTCATAAACAAACAATTCAAACAAGAACTCAAAATCTAACTAAACTAAGGCAATTGGCTTGGATGAGACTTAGTAATTGATTCACTAAGACTCCATATTTGATTCACAAGATACTCTTGGAACAGTGAAACTAGGGCATTTTGAAACTTAGCATAATAAAATTAAAATAAGACACGCGATAACAACTTAGCTTAAAGGAATCCCAAACAAGCCACAAGACAAACAATAAATGCTAGGTCAAGGCAAGGGGTCTTTTATATCAAATAGGAAATCAATCCAAGTAACACAATCCAAATAGAAAAGGTAGACAACCTAAACCCAAAATAGACAAGACGTTGGCGTAAACATGATTAGTTTAGGATTTTCACTTCGAAAGGTTGAGCTTCTGCAAAAAGATTCAAATGTTTTAAGGCAAAAGAGATACGCAAAAACTGGCAATGCAACTGTGCATTTGAAACAATATACGTATAATAATGGATTAAATATTTATTTAAAAAGTGTAAAGATATTTAGAATGATTTAGGGCGCATAACAATGCTCCTTCAAACAAATGACATGACAAATGATTTTAGACTCACAATATCCAAGGCAAATGTTTGAGACGAAAGGGGAAGGATAACGATGCCCCATTTAAACAAGTAACACATAAATGGTTTTGGAATTAAACTCTAACGTAAAAAGTGTAACACAAAATGGACAAAGTAATATCTTTTAGGTTGAAGGGGTGTGAAAATAATGTGATAGTTTTTGACTTATTTAGATACAACAATACGAACAAATTATTTTATTCTAAAAATACACATGTAAATAAAATAAAATAGAAGTAGTACTAATGGCTCATCCTATATCTAAAAATGACAAGGTGTGCATATTTTTTGCCAAAGTTTTCACCGATATACTAATGCTTGTGAAGAATTAAGTGTTAATCCAAAAATTAAAGTATTGGTGTAGGTGGAGTGTTTATGCACCCCTTTATCTCTCAAGCATTGGTACGTGGCATGAATTTAAAGTGAGGAACACTCGACATTTGAAAATAAATTAATGACAAGTGGAGTTTTGAATAAAATCTATAAATATTGAATGTACTAAATGATCCGAAGTGTGTTTAACATAATGGTGCAATCATGTCAATCGAATCCAAACTTCCTAGCTTGTTGTGTAATGGTCTTGTCCTTTGTATAACTAATTTATCTATTTACTTCTTGGTCAATTATGATGTATGGTTGCCACATGGCTTAGGTACCTATTGGGATAGTCAGGCTAACCTCTCACCACTATCTCATCCAACATATTGCCTAATTTATATACCCCATCATGATTAGGGTTGAGACGATGTTACGAGATGAAATCCCAGGTCAACGCACCCCAAAAGAACTTGTGGGGTAGTGATGAACTCTCACCCATAAGAAAAATGCATCAAAATAAATAAATGGAAATGAAAATATTTTAAATGTTTCTTTTTAGGTCACCCAAATCACTCAAAGATTTGGGAGATCATATGCAACATTCTTTCTAACACAACATTATAAAATATGACAATAAACTAATCAATTTTGGTCACTCGAGTTAGTTAAATGGGATGGGGGAGAGCATACATGTAATGGTTTCTAATTTTTTATAAATAAAGAAAACTAGTCTAATGAATTTTGAGATTTAGCTAATAACAAAAAATAAACATAATTTAAAAATATCTTAAGATCACTAACTAAAATGTATGTTCCTTTTAATAACAACAAATCTAAAGTGTGATTGAAATTTTGGCCTTTTAGCCTTGTTTGCACTCGTAAAAAACATTGAAATTAACTAAAAGACAAATATGACTAAATGGATTTTAAACACCAAACAAAATGTTTATGAAAATTTAACAATGTTTAAGCTTCTCCCTCTCCACCTTAGGTCAAGATAAATGTTAATGGGTTCACTTGCCTGGAAGCTAAAAATTAAGTGAGTAAACAATAATCTATTTTGAGCTCTTGAGTTTCTATTTTTGTTTCAAAGAAATCATCATCGATTATAGCAGAGATCGATGTTGATTCCTGCAGTCAACATCAACTTGATTAGATCATCAATGTTTCTTTCAATCACATAAAAAAATGTGTTTTGAAATAAATGTAATTAATAAACAAGTTTAAAACTCAAATTTCTCACTGCTATACAAGAAAAAGGTTACAAAGGTAATAAACAGATCATTAAGCACAAAAATGAAAGCAATAAAAGTTAATTTTTGCTATGTTCCCATCTTTCTCTATTTTGACACATAGATCATCATCGATTACTACAAAAAGTTTTTGATTCCTATAATCATTAATTGTTTAATACAACCATTATCGATCCACGTAACCTTATTTAAAAAAGACTTAAATTTCCAAGGTAAAACTCTAAATTTGAAGAATTAAATGCACTTGTTAAAAAAATAAAAGCTAGCATATCACTCTCCTCAGTCATATAGGGCGTGTGGTCCCATCAGGTTTGTCATTATGTACCTTAGGTATTCAAAGATTAAAAAATATGTAAATTAGTCCCTTGTTAGTATAAATGATAAAAAATCAAGCATAACAATACAATAGGACTAAACACTCTCACCTAAGAACTAGGGAGAACATAACGTCATAAACAAGATCACAAAAATAAAGATTAAAAAATTAAATATTTCTTATCTCTTTTGTCAAATTTGATATTTACTTATTATTATAAGGATGTTTGTCCTCAGCCTATGACAATTTGAGTCTGCTAGGAATGCTCTTTCATGGTGGTAGCATTTATCTAATAGTTACTTGTGTCTTAGTGTGAAACTTGCCATAAATTGGGCATTATAAAAATACACTCAAAGGCTTTAAGAAGGTATTCCAACATAATAACCTTACACATAATCTTATTAGCATATAATATGGGCACTTGTATTTATATCTCAAAGAACTAATTTTAACACTAGGGAGTTTAGGCTAAATTCTGACTTGGGATGAGTCTAAAGTAATGTAGGTTGAGTCAGTCTAAACCAGGCTTAGGTTAAAACACTCATGAAATCTTGACACCTCAATTTTAGATTATTTGTGAGACATGAGAACTCACTTTACATAGTTATGAGGTGTGATTCATATTTTTAGGAATATTTAGGAAATAATAAATCATTTTATTAACTCTTTTGACCTTTTGACTTCATATTTAGTTTTTTTAAAAAAATTGGTAAATGAAATTCATTAATTTTACTTGGAAATTTTATTTAGGAAACTTCATTAAGATTTTCAATTTAATTAATCTTGATTAGTGTTTTTTTGCTTTTAGAAAATATTTTAAATGTTATGAATTCATAGCTTGACAGGGCAAAAGTGTCAAATTATGATGTCATAATTTGACTAGCATTAAAACTGAATGAGAGGTTTTTGGTACATAAAGGGTAATACATCAAATAAGTTAGCCTTGTCATGTTTTTGGGTAATTAAATCCTTTACAAAGATGAATTTTGATAATTCAAGTAATTTTTAGGCTTAGATTGCATCATTTGCTAGAAATTAGATTGAATCCTTGGTTAAACATGAAAGTGACCAAAACTAAATGTCTACACATTGTAACATTAATATATGAATCCTTTATCTCATACCATTTTAAGTCCATCAACCAATGTTGTGGTTTCAATATCATAATTTGTGGCCTTAAAAAATAAAGTTGAACCACTCCAAAAAAAACAAATCATTATGGTCTCATAAGAGAGATCTATCTTTTGACTATTACAACATTTCCCTTTACAATATACTCAATTAATAAATGATGTAATTTGAATTATATGGTCCTTATATTAAAATTTATAAATATGACTAAATCCAACATCCTCGAACATAATGTAAATGATTTTTATCTAAAGGGTTTTGGTTGAGATGAAACCTTGGATTTAATATGTATGTACCCATTTCTTTAAGCACTTGATTGGTTATTATCATGGATTCCAAAGGACCAAAGAAGAAGATGCATTGTTGTCCAGACTATGAAAATGATAGACAAAGGGAAGGGAAATATTGACGAAGAGATGAAAATGGAGACGAGGTTGAATTTTTTTTCACTTTAGTGGACAAAATCCAATCAATGAACAAACTTTTTAAACTGAAGAAAATTTATCCTATTTTTATAGAGGATTTTTCATTCAAGGAAGAAATTATGAGTACTAATTTTATTAAACATAATTCCCCATGGAGGCCCTCATTCGAGTGGGATGAATTTTATAATCTACCTTCAAAGGGTAGCCCATCTATAAAAGGGGATTTGACTTCTTGTACTAACAAGAATGCAAGCATTTATCACTCATAAATATATGGATTTGGAGGGTTTTGATTTGAATGTAGATGCCCCAACATCGTAATGCCTAGTCCCTTAGTTGATTGGTTAGGGTTTTGTTAATTTTTTAGGGTTTGACAAGGTTGTTATGTACCAAATTTTTTCTCATGTATAGTAACAACCCAGTGCAGGAGAATCATGTTCATGTACTTTTCATAAACATTGTAATTATTTAGCTTGTAAGAAAGATAAATATCAATTTGTTTTGGAAGGAAATTATTTTTCAATGAGTTATAAGTAGAATTTTTATAATTTGATTAATTAGAACAGTAATATATCAAATAATCTACTATAAAAAATAAAAAATAAAAATAAAAAATGATGCAGGAACATCTATAATAGCTCATGGAGGACATGGTCAAACTAAGACCATCAAGCATTAAAAGCTTAAATCATGTTCTAGTCATGAGTTGAATTCAAATTTAGATCTTTGTATTTCACTCCAAATGTTGTTTAAGGAGGAGTAAATGTAAATTTCAAATGTAAAAAGTGGAAAAGAGTGAAAAGGTAAAAGTACTTAGACAAGATCTCTACAATGGATGTCAATCTTGGCTTGTGGGTAAAATCAATAGAATGGTTGAAATCTTCCAACCATAGATGTTTATTAAGGAATCTTCTAAATTAGCATGTTATTGTAAATAAATCTTCTTAGTTGGCTTTGGATCCCAAGTTGGCATAGGAGGAGGAGACTCTTTCAAAAAGAATAATATATGAATTAGTCTCATTTAAGAAGAGAGAGAGAGAGAGAGAGAGAGAGAGAGAGAGAGAGAGAGGAGAGAGAGAGAGAGAGGAGAGAGAGAGAGAGAGGAGAGAGAGAGAGAGAGAGAGAGAGAGAGAGAGAGAGAGAGAGAGAGAGAGAGAGAGAGAGATGATCTCTCATTTAAGAAGAGAAAAAGGATAACTAGGAAGATAAGAATAATTTTTAAATGTTATTTTTTGACAATTAAGTCTAGAACTCTTGAAATGAATAAAGGATCATAAATAGGGTACTTAGACAAATAGACAGTCCACTATTTCAAGGTTAGATCCACATGGAAATAAATGCATGGGACTTAAAGAATTATAGGAGTAGGTTTTTTGGTCAAGTAAGAGTCAATATGGGAAGAATGAAATACTTATAAACTCTTTAATTCTTTGAAATCACAAAAACCTTGCTCTCGAGCCTCAAGATGATAGTGCACAAATAGTTAGGAAAGAGTTTGTGTGTTTTATGAAATAATTTCTTGGTGGAAGCCTTTTAGACATGAGAATATTCTTAGGAGATAAGGGAATTTCATTATGAAGTTATCTATATTTTTTGAATCAAAGATATGATGAGAAATTGGACAAACCCCTACTCACTGTCAAGAAAACACGGTCTAAATAAGTTAAATCCATGTGCTTAGGTTAGACAGAGAGGTAATATGAATTGGTTGATGATTTGAAATGATTTAGGATGTTGAATTAGACCTAAAAAAATTAATTAGACCCTTTGAAACATCTCATAACTCTCCCAGTTTAATTATTTGTGGTCTCAGCCTTGTGTACGATTGGGAAAGCCCTAAACTAGGGTCTGGGGGATACAAAGAGTTTGAACCCTTAAAAATACATGAAAATTTGTAATATTTTGATTAGGGATGTTATATAAATTTTTAAGGTGGTTTCATACTTGTGGAGTATGGATGTGAAACTTGATTTGTATGGGACTCATCCTTCTTATGGTCTTGAAATTAATTATGTACGTTCTAATGAAGATGTCAAATTTGTCCATTTTGGTCTTATTTTAGTTCATATAACCCCATTAATTCCCAATAATATAAACCTATTTTATATCTAGCTTTGTGTGATAGACACCAAGTTAGTTTTAAACATGCTTGTCAGTTATCCAGTCTTGGTAGAATAAATGATCAAGTTATTTGTTTTGAGTTTTGTCCTAACATCTCTATCACCGACCATGATAAAGGTTGTAAAAAAGTAAAATTTGGTTCCTTAAATTGTTGGGGTTTGTTCACATCCTTGTTTGGTCTAGATATGTTTGGA
>JARHVA010003476.1:1720000-1966852 GCA_037957365.1 Torreya grandis | reverse complement strand
TAATGATTTTTCCTAGTTTTTTAAATTTTTTGAATGACCATAGGACCATCGGTAGGGACTTATTACATATTCATAGTTAGGCCTAGTTTTATTATACACAAAATCAATATAGGTGGCATGTCCACATTATCAATAACTTATATCCCTTTGAAAAAGTTTCTAAGTATGTAAAAACCTAATTTTTGATAGTTTGATAGATGACATCTATACAATACATGGATCCTTTAATTTTCACAAAATTTCTAAGTGTTTAAAGTTTTTGAGCTCCAAGAAGAAGCCACATGGAATTATTTTGTTACATTAAACCCTAGAAAATTTAAAAGTAAAGTTAACAATCTAATGGTTATGATTTCCCATAGTCTAATGGTTTAGAGCTTATGAGATCCAAGCATTCAACACTTGACACATTTTTATTTACTTGAAATTGTAGAAGCATTGCATGGTTATAATGAACTAATGACCCTATAGTTTAATACCTCTGAGATTCTAAGATTTGATAAAATTAAAAGTGGCATAGTTCTATCATCTTATAATTTCAAAAGAAGACATACTTAGTAAATGAACTAATGATACCATGGCTCTGAGTCCCCATAATTTTTAACATTCAAGCTCACACCATGTGTCAAAGTTATGTTATAATGAACATTACACATGTATACATATCTCAAAGAGATCTCATTCCCCTATGATCTCATGCTTTTGAGTCTTACAAACTCGAGGTGGCTCCATGTTTCATAATTACATTAACTCATGACCCAAAAGTATATAAATCTTATATGTAGATCTAAAGCCTTGAGTGAATGAAAACTAGACAAAAATCATAATCTATAAGACATTATATCAAAATACACATAAATGAGCTCAAAAACAAGAAAAAAATTGAATAAATGAGTATTTAAGAGTAGTTTAGAGCGTGATGACTGGACACATAAAGCTATCGAATAGTTTTCATATGGAAAATAAGTAAACCTACCAAAGTTGAATATCATAATCAAATAAAAATGAGAATGAAACAAAAAGTCTATTATTTGTATTGATGACACACAAATGCATTCAAAAATTAGAATTTTGGGCAATATATGTAAAATCTAGTTGAAATTTAGTCATTTCACCATCAAGATATCAATCAAACTTTATAAATTTTGAGCCCTCGAGTATCCTAGGAGCACTAAATTTTTTCAAAAAAAATTTAGAGATCAATACGAAATATTTTCATAATAAATTACATAGTTTAGATTGACAAAATGGACTCCTATTCAAATCAAGTGTGTGATCAATCCCCCTTAGTTTATTCTTGTGTTCGAGGTGAGGAATTTTTTGACACAATGTTTGATAAATCTATTTTAGAATTCAAATTCTTTCATTATTCAGCCCTCTGGTATGTCATAGAATATGTGGCACCCTAATCCATATATGACCAACTATATATAGATTAGAAGCAATACATGGATGACCTACTACCCATTAAAACACAAGGTCTCGATCTAGTGGTAGAAAAACTAGTAGTAATGCCTTATATAGACCTACTTAGAGGTTTATTTTTCAATAGAAAATTTAATGGATATTGATTACATATTAGAAAAAGAAAAAAGTAGTTTTTTTTAAATTTTTGGTAGATATTTTGAAGTGTATCTTAGGATACCATGTCCTAAAACTATATATAACCAAGGCTCAACCATTGTTTGGCTTGAACATAACATAGTTGATAGGAAATTGAAATGATGGTTGGTTAAGGGCTAGAGGTTGAATCCCAAAGGAGGTATTTTATCCAATATCATTATCAAATTCAGACCTAAAATTAGGATAGCCATGAATCTCCTTAATATATTGTATGGTTTTTGAGAGCATAGCTTATGTACAAGTATAATGGGTCTATTTGTCGGACATTCTTTTAAATTTAGACAAGTTAGTTACCCTAGGGGAAGTTATAAGTGAAAGGTTGAAAACATAGATGTTTCAGTTGGATAAGAGGCTGACTAATGGTAATTATTACATGATGTCATACCTACTAGATTTAATCCTGGGCATGGTCCATAAGACACATGGGGAGCTATGGTATCCCTCAATAGAGTATCTAGGTAATAAAATCTACAAATATTATTCTTTCATGTTCATGTACTGATTCAATAATGAAATTCAAAATATATGTGAGGAAATATACCCTCTAATATATCAAGCAATCTATGGCACCCATATGCTTATGTTGTCTAAAAACATGACAAAAATTATTGATAAAATGGGGGATTATTAATATTATCTTGACTATATAGTCACTATAATTGAAGGCACAAGGGTATCCCCTCTATTCCTACCATACCACATTCCAAACAAAAATTATAGGATAGGAGGTGGACTTTCAATTGTACAATAGTATTTATGAGGATCTAGGTCAAAAACATAAAGCCTATTACTATAAAAATCCTTTGAGTATTGGACAAATTTAATTTATGGTTAGGCCACGTTTTATCCAAGTTTGAAAATCTGAGTCCCACTATAATTTAAAGGTGGCTAATTTAGGTAATGAAACCCCAAGAAAAACAATAGGACATAACTCAGGGAGCTCAACGAAAATAATAAGGTGAACATTTCATATGGACAAAGAGTATGATCATGATGTTGGTTTTTTGAATGCATCAGATGATACAAAGGTATGAACAAGAATGAAGGATAAACAAATTTACATGATTTATGCTCAAGCTCTTTAGTACAATCCTGAGATTATTAAGGAGCAAGTGAAAGAGATGAAAGAAAAAGAAAAAAGAGCATGGAGCCATTAGTGGTCTCTTACTCAACCATAGTATTTATATGGGTAACACCAACCTCCCTCTCCTATAAGAGAACAATTAGGTTTATAAGAGGGAGATTTTAGTAGTCAGAGAGAGTCAAATCCTCAAATAATGAGATAATTTCTAAGAGGAGTCCCCCATCCTTATATTCCCTCTTCATCTTAAAACACTACTTCTAATTTTTTTGGAATTAACTACTTCCAAGGAGAAAAATAAACCTACTCAAGACCAATAGAAGAGCACATTATTGGTGGCACCTATGCTACCACTTACAACTACCATCCAAATAAGTATCCCTAAGTTTATACAAGATTATTTAATTTTCATTTTAGTTTTTTCTTCTTATCCTCAAGCACCTATGATAAGTACATCTCCATACACAACCATTAGTTAGGAGGCATCCTCTAAAGTACTCCCTACCATGCCATCTCCTAATCCATTCACCCTTCCTCCCACTACTATTATCCCTCCACTCAACATTCCTTCACCACCACCTACAGTGATAATTTACACCATGTTAATTCCTTAATTTATTTCACCATTCCCCTCTCCTTCCACTCCCCTATGGTTACTTACTAGAGTAAATCTAAGAGTCCTTCCACTTCTTTGAAGGGCAAACAAATAGAATAAAGGCCATAATTTGGTATTTCTACCATGGAGGAATACCCTAATGAATAATAAGAGGATCCTAAATGAGTAATATATTTAGTTGAGTAATCAAATAGTTAAGATAAAAAATATGTGTAAAAAATGTTGGGGATTGGGCCTTAATTGAGTGAACAAGCAACCCCTGATGATGAAGAGGTAGAGTTGGATAAGGTGAAGACCATGAGCTTATAAATATTACATTAAGAATAAAAATTGTTTGGCTCTTTAGATCAACAAATACTCATATAGGATCAAATTAAAAACATAAGTGAGGTAGTCTCTTCTCTTATTTCATCTATTTTCATTATAAATATCTCAACTACATATTTACTTTCACCTATCATAAGTATTCTTTTATCTAGTTTTGTTGATACATTAATTATTTCTTCTTCTATGCAAATAACGACCCCATAGAAATGGATTCATTTTCCAAGTAAGGTTAAAGTTTCCACTTAAAACCCTACAAGTACACTAGCCCTACAAAAATATTTATTCAAATTAGAGTTGCCTATGCCACAATATTCACCCATATAGTCAACCATTATGACTATTGAGACAACTCTAGGCTTGACCCATTATGTGTTTAAAGTCAATCCATTAAGAGACCCTTCACCATGGGAGATAATTGTCTATCCAACTCTATAATTCCCCATATAAATAAGTTAATCCTTGGCACCTCCATCAATAACACCTCCTCTAATGACTCCTCCACCTTCCACATCTGAAGACCCCAACCCAAAAAATGAAGAACTAGGGGAACTTGTTATTCCTAAATGGGAAAAGGAGATGCAAATTGAAAGGGATGAGATACATATCCTAATTTTTATAGAGTTACATATAGTCTCTACCTAGTTCAAAAACAAAATTGGAACCATCCAAAGGGTGAAGAAGAGGAAGGATTTGAATTTGGACACAAGGGAAGAGACTGAATTTGAGCAAAGAGAAAATATATTTCCCTTGGCAAAGAAAGTAAGAAAGTATCCAAGGGATCATAATGAATTACACTAAAGTTTTATTCACTTTTTATAATTAAACTAGTGAATCCATGAAAGAGATGTATAAATTAAAGAGGAAGCACATCAAAGATAATATTGGAGACAAAATATACATGTGCCTCAAGTGATAATTGATAATGTATAAAGTACAACTACTAAAATGCAAAAAAAATTATATAACATCCAAGTTTCCAAAGAAGGAAGCCAATCTAATAGAAAAAATATAACCAAGTTTTGGAATCAAATGAAATAATTGGAGAAGAGATTAAATTTCTTACTTCAAAGCTCCAGAACTAGTCACTTCAACCAATTAAACTTGATATCCAATATGGATGTATCATGGTGCCTTAACTATGTAATTATAAGAAGGGATCCTTCCCTCAATTAACACAATTAGATGAAGTATATATAATCATGAAAGTGAGGCTTTAAAATTTTTGAAGGACATAAGGGTCACTAATTTGATCATTCTTACAGGTGCACTAGTCAACAAGCTAAATTTTGAGAACCTCTTCAAAGCAGCTACAAACAAATTCAAGGAGGAAGTTGAAGGAACTATATATAGAACTAATGATGAAATATTTTAATTGGTTAATTTTTCTAAGGATAGGGTGACAATATTTGAAGCTCTAAGAGAATAATTTAAGAGTTCATAATTTGAACAAGTGAGGTTGATATCTAAGGCCATCAAACTCTTTAAACCTTCCCTACTTAATTTTGACATCATAAATAAGGAGTTTGATGTAGTACACACATTATTTGAAGAAATCAAGGTAAAATAAATAGCTTCATTCTCATTTATAACCACACAACCAACTTATAGTATTTATCCAATATCTTAAAGTTCCCATTTTTTAAGATTTGAAGTCATGCAAATTCCAATAGGTCTAATTTTGATTCTACAAGGAACTTTGATGACCACTTCAGTCTCTTCATCTATTACTCCATCTTGTTTAGCTAGTGGTGCCACATCATCACCCATATAAATATAACTATGTACTTGTATGTTTTTGATAAGTCAAAACTTTAGTTCCATATATACGTTGCATGTATATATTATATTTTTATATATAAGAGTCTATTCTAGGCGGACTATTGTACATGCATCATTTTCATGATATTAGGACATAAGTCAAATCTTGTAATTACATTATTAGAATTCACTTGAGAGATGAAGCATTTTCCATCTCAATCCTATTTATACTTGTAACCTCCAAGTCCCAAAGGGAGGATAATTTTGTCTACTGAGATTAATAAGAAATCATGAAGAAGTTCTACAATCTTAGTCTTGATGTGAAAATATTGATTCTTATCCAACTTGTGGATTGTGTAAGATGTGTTATCATTTTGGTTTATTAGTCTTTGGTGGTGTATCAGTTATCTTTTTATTTACAATCATTCATATTAAGTTATATCTGATTTGAATACCAATTGTATATAAATCATAATCCCCCTTGTAGATGTGTTATTGTAGTCTAATAAACCCAAAAAACTTTGATTTCATGTGTTTAAGTATGCTGTATTTTGGTTCCCTTTAACTCCTAACCATGTTTGATTTTTGGTATGCTACAATATCTTATAAAAAATACTATTCGTTGATCTCTTATCCAATTTAAGTTCATGTATTGGTCTTGAAAGGTTTAATTTAGTGTGGTCCATAAACCTCCTTTCCTTCCCTACCTTTCCCACATTTTTGAGTTTCTTTTGAATTAATACCTATTGTTTGATAAAATTATAATGCAAAATATCAAACAACTAGAAATTTATTTATTATAACTTTTCAAGAAAGATCACATTCAAATTTTTTTGAAGGCCATAGTTAGACCGTAGAGCCCTCAGTCATGTAAAAATGTGAAATAAAACATTCACCACATCTATGTCCACACATCCCTGAGGCATTGTTAGATGGAACTTTAGGCCCTTTTAATCACAAAGACATAAAATGTAACATTTAATACATCCATGTCCCACATCCATATGGGATTACTAGTTAGACCTTCAAGTCCTTGGTTGTGCAAAGATGGGAGATGTGGAAAAAGTTACATTTATTTCTATGTATCCCCAAGGATTCCTTATCTAGACCATCAATCCTCACCCAACATGTGCATTCATAGGGATCAATGTGTTTAATGGGGAAGGAAAAAGACTTTATATACTTATTCCTTAGTTCTTTTCCCTCATTATTTCTCTACCCCATAATAGTGAAACTCTATCAATTTTTTTCCAAAAACATTGAAAGACTTATCTTTATAATAGGTCCCTCATCTCAATCTTATTATAAAAATCCATTTTCATAAAATTTAAAATTACCATATGTCCACCACCATACACTTATTTCAACCAATCTAGAATTTTTTACCTCCTAACTTTTTGAATATCCTTGCACTTACCTTCCAAGTATTTATCAACTAATATAGAGCCATCAAGATGAAATTCAAATACATGGGATATGAACCTTTGTGGGTGCTAGATTGTGAGAAACCAAATATTTATGATTATTAGATTGGGAATGTGGACCTGATTAACTTCTATATTAAATTATAAAATTTCAACAATGTTGATAGAACACCTAACATAAAGTAGAATTCCACAGGCAATGACCTTTTCCACTTTTGTGTAATGTTCAAATTTAGTATTCACTTGTGCCAAGTACTAAAAATCATAGACTATAGAAATTAGGTGAAAATATAGAAAACTGATGGCTAATATAAATGGAATGGAAATAAGCATGACATTGAGAATCCCCCTTCATGAAGAGTTAGTCACTATCAGTGTAAGTGAAGGAAATGCACATTATAACAAACACCATAGCAAGTGTTTTACCACTATCAATAATTCTTGGATGAAACACAAAAAAGAGATCTCTAAGGTTTACAAGACATTATATCGAGTATATTTCAAAGAAGAAATTTCATATATAATTACCCTATTGAATTATATAATAGGTAATGAAGACACTAGACCTTTTCCCCATTAGATGTTCCTCCCAATGCAAATAAATTATCACAAAATTAAATTTTTGGATTAGGGTGAATTGGTCAATGATTCCCTACATGATCAGTTTTTGAATGTTTAAAATTCAAGGCAATTATTCATGATATTCTACCTGGTATACTCCTTTCCCTCCCAGATGGTATACCTAGGGTTATCTCAACATGAAACTATCACTCAATTGACATAAGTATTTGAGTATTTTACCTAGGTCACCCTAAAATAAAACAACAAAAATTATACCATGGTCAATGATGCATTCACAATGAGATTAGTGAATCTACTTGAAGAATATTGGGGAATGAGGATCTCTATTAAAGTAGACAAATTTGTTTACCAATATGGAAGCTACTATATTAAGTTCCAAAAATTTACATGCATCAGAGTTGGAGGTTATGAAAGGCATCCCTTAAGACTTCCAAGATTAGCTAATGATAATATCATCCTCATTGAGCTCTTCAAGAAATTGTCAATCATTCATAAATGATGTAAAAAAAATATGTGCTCGGTGTTTCATTCCCCATTGCATTGGGTCATTTTTTCTATAATTCTTCTATAAATTCTCATGACATATAAATAGCCATCTCTAAGTTCACTCTCCAAACCTATGCCAAAAGAGTTTATGTTGATACTAGAGAGTATGTGAAGTAAAATCTAGATATAGGGTCCACATATGAACATAAACCTTATCTCAAAGACTATTGGACTAATTGTGCAAATGAATTTGAGGTGATATAAAGATATTGGAATTAGATATCCCTATATCAAATAAAGGATTTCATGGATGAGTGGGTTTCTAAGGGGATGGTAGATGAAAATTTGGATCTTCTCGATCTAGAATATGCCAACATAATCATGAATACACCTTTACCAACTATTAATTAGTCAATCATAGAACCAATTGAATTGCAATGGAAGATGAAAATAGGATGTATGTGCATGAATAATTGGTTATATAAAAAACTAGTTAAAGTAACAATGGGTGGCTCAAAGAGAGTAAAATTTTAATTTCTCTCAAATAAATATTCCCCATCAATTCTTAGAAAAATTAGTTCTAAGGTGGTTATTGAATCCTCTTAATCCTATATTTCAAGTGATGGTGGAGATGAGGATCATAATCCCAATAATTAATTGGGAAATCAATGTGAATAATATATGGTAGTAGGGCAAAATAAGCAATCTAATAAATTAGTGAGACCACAGTCTTCAACTAAAACCTTGGGTGATCCCAACTTGCTCATCCCAAATACCACATATCTATACATAGCCTCATATTCTGAAATAGAACAATATAAAAAGGTTGAATAATAAAACACAATTATCCATATAGGTCCATGTTATTTCCTCCTCCTCCTCCTCCAAATCAACCTACTCCTTCTCCATTGACTATTTAAGTAGTTACCTTCAAAGATATTTCATTTCAGTGGATGCAACCTATGCTCAAAGAAATAAAAAGGGTGGTTGAATTTGAATTTATATATTTTGATGTGATATTTGATCTCTTGAAGACTCTAATACCAAATAAACCAAAGACCACCTCTAGGTTGGTTTTAGATTCCTTAGGAGCATATTTTTTAGAGATTGTTGAACCAAATTTTGAGAAAGATATTGAAGAAACGATGTTAGAAGATTATAATCTAAAAAGGATATAAATCAAATAATCAATAGGATAAGGTGATATTCATAATCTCTAAGAAACCATTGAGAGGATAATTAATAGGTCTAAAAAATATGAGTTGACTCAAGAACAACTCAAAGTATAGATCAAACAACTAACAAGTTATGTTTATTATCTTCTCCATCTAGTAGAAACTCCTGCAGTACTACTATTTGATGCTCTAACATAATTACCAGGAATAAACAAGGATGTTTTTATCATGAAAATTAAACATAATACCTATGGAAAAACTCTCAAAGCATGGGTAGATGATTTCCTCATAAATGGAATGAAATCCATTGAATAATTCATGAAGATATATGATGTTATCAATTAAGAATTGTAGGATATCCATGTATAGATCAAACCCCACACCTCTACCTTAAAGGTATGGGAATAAGTGATCATAAACATGAAATAAATGATCATGATTGAATCTAAAGTATTTTTAGGAGGAGTGTTTGAGAAATAAAAAGATGACATATCCTATAAATGGATAGAATGTATACTTCAAAAAATGGAAATATTGAACATGGCCATAGAAGAAATAGAGGAGAGTAGATATATGGGTGAAGAGAAAATCAAACTAATTTCCAACAATATATATGACATCCATTTCCATTTATATAAATAAGATGGAACTATGGCACATATTGTAAATGAGATGAAATTTCAATTCTAAAAGCTAGTCAAATAAGATATTTTAAATGAAGGCAAATTCAATAAAGCTTCAATTAAAACTCTTAGTGAAATTCATATTTCACTATAAGAGTTAAACACCCATCTAGAAAATTTGCTTATAGAAGATTCAGTAGTATTTGACCCATCCACCAATGTTATTGACTCATAAAAAGGTTCCTAGTGAAATTTGTTTTCTCTCTCTTTCCTATTTTTGTCCAAATTTCATTTTTGAAAATTCATATTTTTTTATTGTAAAAGTGAAAATTATGAAAGCTATAATAGGATAAAAAGTATAACACAAAAATTAATTTTTAGGATGTGAAGGGTTAACCCATTCCCTTTTTTATAAATACAATAAATGGAAATTTAAATAGGTATTTTTGACATCCACAATTTATGAAACTTGAAGAGGAAGAAAAAGGAAACTTTATGTTTAGCCTTTATCCAAGAACAAGGAGTTACTTGAAATTTATGTTTGGTTATTTCCTAAATGAGCATACATTTTTTTTGTGTTAATGTATTTATCATTGTTCCAATCATGAATGGTGTTTGATCTCAAAAAGTAAATTTTTCTTTTTAATTCAAATATATTACATAAGTAGGTGAAATCTATGTTTATTCACCCTCCCATGACTCTACATTTTTTCTTTTATGTTTCCTTTATTTTTAGTTAGATTGAGTTTATACTAACCCCCATTTAATTTTTATTTAAAATGTTGTATATATTTATGTTTTTAGTTATTTATTTCATTAAAGAGAACCTCCCCTCATAATAAAGGAGAGATTTGGTCTCATAAACTATAGTGAAATCTTAATTTATTGTCATTTACCAAATATTTCACCAATAGTTTTTGGTGCCTACCATAGGGTAGATTATGTACCTACTATGAAACCCACTATTTTACAATCATAGTTATTTTCATGATTATTCCTATAAATCTAAACCCACTCATTCAACTAAAACTTGATAGGACACAAGCCGCATAGTTAGATATTTCTTCTAATTTATGATAGTTTGTTTGGAATCATCAGGTAGATAATATCCAATTCCAAATAAACACAATCATGTTAGATGAGGAAGAGAATTAAGTTGATTTTTCTCAAAGGCTATTCATTCTTGTTAGTTTAATAATAATAGTTAGATCTCCTTAAAAAAATTAGCATCTTGGTTGATAAAAGATATACAAGGTCTACAAAGAAAAGATGAATCTATGATGCATTCTTTGAATTGCAATAAAAATATAGTTTTAGACTAACTATAGAAAGAATTAAATAAGTACATCATTTGAGTAGAAATTTATCTCTAATAGAAATACTTATTTTTATAGTATTTAATCGCACAAATATGGTTATCACTATACCTTGGGGTGATCATGTAGACCCTTTGGATTTAGGTGATCAACTCCATGAGATGCCAAAAGGATCAAGGAATAATTCCTAGAAATTCACTAGATATGGGAGAAAACATCCTAATGAACATATAAAATATTTATTTTATTCATGCAACATCCTTGGTGTTGAAAATGAGGATGTATTAGTTAGACTGTTCATGGAAACTCTAGCATAAGGGGCTGTAGAGTGGTTCCATAATTTTACCACTACTTCCATCCCATATTGAAAAATGATGAGAGACAAATTTGATAAGAGGTTCAAACCTATTGAAAATGATCATTCATTTTTGTCATAGTTATCTCAGATAAAAAATATTCTTGTGAACCTATGAGGGATTTCATATCCCACTTCAACAAGTTGGTACATAAAATCCTTGTAGTTGTGATGCCAAAAATAGAAAATTAGAAATGTTTCTTTATTAATTATCAAGTACTTGAAGTAAGTTTCTTCTTGTCAATAAATCATCCAATAACATTTGCTAATGCATAAACCCAAGCCACTAAAATTGAATATGATATGGTCATGGCTAGAAAGATGAAGAAAGAAGACTTCAAAATTAAATAACACAATTTGGCTATTCCTCTTGTCTAGAAATTAACAAATGTTATTTATGATTTGAATAAATAAACTCCCCAATCTCAAAATTATTAATATAAATATATACCTAGGAGGCCTTTTATTACTTATCATGGCAATGTTTGACCTAGATTGCCTTCTCCAACTCCTCAACTCACTATTGAAGCAACTTCAGTTGTTATTCATTACTCTTATATTTTTCACACCACCAATAATCATGATGGTTCAAATTTATTATACATTTCAATAATGTTGAAAATTTGTAAATTCAAAGAACCCCCTAAAGAAGTTGTTTTGAAAACCTCTAATCCTAAAATCTAAGAGCCTGATGGTGACTCCACTGTGGGTTTCTTTGAGTATGAACCTAAAGGTTATGATTATGAAGAAAGCATTGAGGATATGAATAGTCATTCATATGCAGTGTTCACTTGAGCTCAAAATGAAAATATGAAAGCTTAAGAAAATAATAGAGACATTTATAAACCAAATGCCAAATAAGTTCCTAAAGCTATGATAGGTCCCAAATTTATTCTCAAAAGAAATACCCCATTGTTAATTTTTCAAAATATAAAAATTAAAAAGGTATTGTATTTCAAATATTCCTAATTTTATTAAAAATGATTAACTTGTCAATTATTTGTTTGATATAATTGATCACATGAATCAAATTAAGGTTCAAATTTATCAAATTTAACATCTCAAAAATAATCCTGAATAGTTACATAGGTTGGTAAAGTTTATCAAAGGAGTATGTCCTACTACCCATATTTATGGATCACACATTATGATGGTTGATTTTTATTTGTATAAAAATATAGCCATCCCCACTCTAGGCAATGAGATGCCCAAGCCTTTTTACAAATCTCTTTTCATGGGTAGTTATAAACTAAACAATTGCATAATTGATTTAGGGGCTTCTAATAATGTCATGCCAGTAAAGGTGGCCGATGACTTGGGGATAACTTATACCAAAAATTTTAGGTTATATTATAATATGGAAGTTAAGAAAGTTACATTGATTGGAAAAAAAATGTGTAGGTTGCTCTATTCACCTTTCCACAAAAAAGGATGAAGATGACTATATTAGTGGCAGGAATTCCTCCCATCTATGGAATGTTATTGAGTATGTCCTTCTACAAAGATATTAGTGGAGAAATACAACTCGATTGAACTCAATCAATAATTAAATTAAAATGAATTAATGAAAATATACTGCCAAAGCTAAAATCCAAACTCTTAGTACAAAAATCTAATGATCCAAGCATAGATATATTTTATGAATAAACTAGACCTCCTTATATGATGATGTCTAAAAAAGATCTATAACTCCCAAAACTAATAGAAGGTGATTATAATGATTTATGGACTCGAGAATTTGATAGAATTTACTCAACCATTGGTTAAGGAGCTAGTGTGTTGTTAATAACTCCACATAAAGAACCTTTTGCTTTCTCATATAAACTCTAGTTCGAATGTACAAAAAATATTGTTGAATATGAGGCTTTACTACTAGGATTATAGGTAGGAGAAGAAATGGGTATTCAAAACCTATAAACTCAAGGAAATGTTTAACTAATCATTAAATTAGTGTAAGGTTGATATTAAGTCAGAAATGATAGGCTTAAACATTAAAAAAATAGAGTTTGTGATTATATCAAGGCATTCTAGTCTTTATCTATAAATGATATTCCCAAAGTATAAAACTCCAAATTGGATGCATTGGTTGTAACTGCTTCCTTGATGATTCCTTCATCAAAAATCAACTAGGATCGATATGTTATTGAAATATTGTACCATCCTAATGTGCCATACAATAGTGAACATTGGAAAGTTTTCAATAATGATAAACAAAATCATTATCTTCTAAGAGAAAAAGGATAATTTTAGAAATTTACTCTTCAATGGAAGTCCTACTATGTGTATATAATCCTCTCTCTCAGAAGATGAAGTAAAATAAGATTCATCAACATTAGATATGAAAAAGGAGCCACCTAAAGGTAGTGTTATTTAGTTGAAAGGAAATAAGATAACAAAAGGTCTCATTTATTTAGAATAAATGTTTGACAACCCTGACATGTATGTTAAATAGAAAATTCAAAAACACCCTTAAGGATCTCTAGAATATGAGAAAGTGAGCATTGGAACTAAGGAAGAAACAAGGTATGTGAATATAGGGAGAAAAATTTACAACAAAGAGTGTATAAGGTTTGTTGATCTCTTTAAATTATACAAATATGTGTTCACTTAGATTTATGTAGATTTTAAATCCTTTAAACCAAAAAACATGCAACACAAAATTCCATTAAAGCCCGGTATTAATCCATTTAGGGAAAAGTTGTGGCATTATAATCCTAAGATCATTTGTAACATCTAAGAATAAATAAATAAAATGTTAGACATTAGAATTATCATTCTAATACAACATTCAACTTGGGTAGCCAACACTGTACCCATCTGGAAGAAGAATAGAGAAGTTAGGATTTATGTGGATTTCTAAAATATTAACCAATCCTCACTCAAGGATAATAATCCCTTTCAAATCATGTATCAAGTAATACAATACATCATAAGATATGAAATTATGTCAATTTTGGACCAATTCTCCATGTATAATCAATTCAAATTAGCCATGAAAGACCAATTCAATACAATATTCACTACCCCTTGGGGAATTTTCACCTATATAAGAATTATTTTTAGCCTCATCAACATGGGAGAAATGTTTTAAAGAGAAATGGATTTGTAATTTAGTGACATGAAAAACAAAATCATAGTAATTTACCTAGATGATGTCATAGTTAAAAAAAAAGAGAGAAGATCATTTCGAACACCTAAAGAAGGTTTTTGAAAGATGTTGTTCTCATGGCAGTTCATTGAATCCAAAGAAGTTCATTTTCACAATAATGAAAGGTAAACTCTTAGGTTACGTGGTATCTAAATAAGGTACCAATATTTATCTAGGAGTGAAATTTATTCAATAGTTGTCCTTTCCAATTAATAAACTTAGTACTCATTCATTCTTTGATAAAGTCAATTTCATCAAAAGATTTGTTCTAGACTTTGTCAAACTCAACAAGCACATCATGAAAATTATGAGTGAAAAATATTACTTTGTGTGGAGAAATGATGGGAAGAAAACATTTAATGAAATCAAATAAACAATTGCTAAAGCACCAGTTTTGACATGTCCATATTTCAATAAAAATATCATCACTTATTATTACTCCTCTAATTATACTCTATCAACTATTTTTGTATAACAAAATGACAAAGGATTTGAGTACCCCATTTCCTTCATGGGTTGTGGATTAAAATATCAAGAAATAAAATATTCTCTAGTAAAAAAACATGCATATGTCATGGTTAAAGCCATGAAACCTTTTAGAGTCTACATTCTAAACTCTCATACAATCATCATGGTTCCAGATTAAGTAGTAAAATCAATTCTCACTCATCAATAAATTAGGTCAAATATAGGTGGTTATATTGAAAAATTACATGAATATGATCTAAAGATAAAGCTTAAAAATTTGGTAAGATAACAAGGCCTTTGCCAATTGATTATCAAAAGTGCCAATTCTTAGTGAAAAGAAAAAGATCTATTATATGTTGTTTTTATTGATTCCCTCAAAGATGTTATTTAGATATAGTATTTTTTGTATCCTATGAGGAATACCTAGGTCAATTTAGTCCCAAGCAAAAGAAGAATATTTAAATAAAATCACCTAGATATGTGATTTGATATAATACATTGTATAAAAGATCTTTAAATGGCACCTTTCTTAGATGCGTAAACAAAGGACAAAAAAAGAAGATCTTGGAAGCTTTTCATGATAAAGCCTATAGAGGACATTTTTCATCCTCAATCATTACATTCAAAATTCTAAAATCTCATTATTATTATCCCATGTTGTTCAAATATGCACATGAATGGGTTTCCAAATGTGAATATTGTTAATATTTTTTTGGGAATATAAATATTGATGCTTTACCTCTCCAAAAAGTAATCATTTTAAACCCATTAAAAAATGGGGGTTAGACTTCATCAACACTCTAAATCCTCATTCTAGTGCTAGGAACACTCACATTTTAACCACCACTGACTACTTCATGAAGTTGGTAGAGGCTATTCCAATAAGGTCTACTACTTATGAAGTTATGTTTAACTTCATCAAATAAAATATCCTAGCCAGATTTGGTGCTCCACAAAAGATAGTGACAGATAATGCTCTTAATTTTTCTTTGGAAGAACTAATCAATTTTTTTTATGGATACGACATATCTCTAACACATTATTTAGATTACTACCCCTAGGGTAATGGTTAGTCTGAGTCAAGCAACAAGCATTTAACCACTATTGTTCATAATTTGGTCAACAAAAAATCAAATGAATTAGCATAGAAAGATATATATGATGCATTTTGGGCCAATAGGATTACTCCTAAAATATTAATTAGAATGTCTCCTTGTCATTTGTTATATGGGAGGGATGTTTCCCTTCCCATCTTTGTGTAATTACCAAATTTAAAACTATCTCAAGCTATTGAAGATGAACATTTCAAAAACATAATAGAGAAAAGAGTAGTGTACTTGGCTAAGATTGAAAAGAAACAAACAACCATGGTTTACAAGATCATAGTTCATCAAGATAAGGTAAAATAATTATTAGACCAAAAATATTGATAATGTGATTTCCAGATCGGTGACATGGTCTTGCTTTCATATAAAATAAGATAGTGAAGGGAAAGTCATGGGAAATTAGACTATCTATGGATGGGACCTTTTAAAAATTGACACTTATATGGAAAAAATAGGTACTATCTATCATATAGAGATGGTACTCATCTCTTGCTACCTTATAATAGGTGATACATAAATTTATATAAATAATAATGTTAGGTTACCCCCTACCATTTCCCTTTCAGTTGTGTGTTTCCCTCTCAGTTGTGTGTTTCCCTTTTAGTTATGTGTTTCCTTCTCAGTTGTGAGTTTCCCTTTTGGTTGTGTGTTTTTTTTTTAGTCATGTGTTTCCTTTTTGATATTTCTTCCCTTTCCATAAATCTTTAAGTTGACTCTGTAGCCCAATGGACAAGACACCAATTTGTTAAAAACACATAGTTTTAGAGCATTATTTTATGCCTTGTTCTGAAGTCATGTCCCCAACCTGAGCTAGTTATTTTTTTCTAAAATATCAATACAAAAGATGAAAAAATTGGAAAAGTTATTACTTGTAAATTTTTAATAAAGATCATATTTTCAAAATTCTAAATGCCATGGTCATATCATTAGGCCCTCAATTACATGGAAATGTGAAATACAACATTCACCATGTCTACATCCCCACATCCTTGGGGGATCATTGTTTAGACCTTCAGGCCCTCAGCATTGTGGAGATGAAAAATGTAACATTCTCTATGTCTACATTTATGCATCCCTGGGTACTACCAGCTAGACCACTTAGCCCTCATCCATGTGAATATGTGAGATGTGGCAAAAACCACATCGACATCGACACATCCCCAAGGGACCCTTAGTCATAACATCTATCCTCACTTGACATGTGCACATAGGGACTAAGGCATTCAATAGGGAAGAAGAATATATATTATATACTTATTCCTTGGTTTCTCCCCTCATTTTTTCTCTAACCCTCTACCCTACAATATCAAAACTCTATAGATTTTTTCCAAAAACATTACAAGACTTATCTCACCAACAGATCCCTCATCTCGATCTTATTATGAAAATACATTTTCCTAAAATTCAAAATTACCATATGTCTACCACCCTTTTAACTAATCCAACATTTTTTTCCTCCTAACCCACTAGATATCCTTGCACTTGCATATGTAGTTATCATCTAATCTAGAATCGATAGGATGATATTCAAATACATAGGCTATAAACCTTTGTTGGTGCTAAATTATGACATACCAAGATTTTTTATTCTTATATTTGGTCACATAGACATGATTGACTTCTGAAAAACATTGAATTATTAAAGTCCAATAATGTTAATCAAAAACCTACTAGAGATTGGCCTTCCATAAGTAGATGCCTTTCCCACTTCAGTGTAATGTTTAGATTTAGTATTCGCTTGTGCTAAGTACTAAAACTCATAGACTATGGAAATCAAGTAAAAATATTGACAACTCATGGTAAAGATATATGGAATCAAGATAAACATGACATTGAGAATCCCCATCCATGAAGAGTTAGTGAGCATCAACATAATTGAAGGAGAGGCACATTGAAACAAAGACCCTTCCAAGAGTTTAACCATTATCAATAATTATTGGCTAAAACACAAGAGGAATAAACTCTCTAATGTTCTCAAGACCTTATATAGAGTAGATTTCAAAGATAAAATTTTATATACAATTACCCTACTAAATTAAATAGTAGGTAATGAAGACACTAGACCTTTTCAACATTAGATATTACTTTCAATGTAAATCATTTTTTGTGGAAAGTAATTTGTGGATTAGGGTGAATTGATTAGTGATTCCCTACATGATCAATTTTTGAATTTTTAGACATTAAGGTATTTCTTCATGACATCGTACATGGTATACTCCTTTCCCTCCCAGATGGTATACCTGGTGTTATCTCAATATGGAACTATCACTCAATTAACACAAGTATTTGAGTATTTTCCCTATCTCACCCTGAAACAAATCAATAATCACTTTACCAAGGTCAATTATGGATTCAAAATGAGAGTAGTGTAGTTACTTGAAGAAGATTGGGGAATAAGAATCTCTATCGAAGTAGCCAAATTAGTTAACCAATATGGAAAATAATATATTAAATTCCAAAAATTTACGTACATTAGAGTTGGAGGTTATGAATGGAATCCCTTAATACTTCCAAGGTTGGATAATTATAATATCATCCTCATTGATTTATATAAGAAATTTCTAGCCATTCATAAATGATGTAGATAAAAACATGTGCTTGATGTTTTTCCCCTAGTACATTGGGTCATTTCATATATATGTATGATTTAAATGCTCATAACATTGAAATAACCATGTCTGAGTTCACTCTCTATACCTGTGCCAAAAGAGACTTTATGGATATTATAGGGTATATGAAGCAAAATCTAGGTATAGG
The DNA here is from genome assembly GCA_037957365.1 of Torreya grandis. Lineage (NCBI taxonomy): Eukaryota > Viridiplantae > Streptophyta > Pinopsida > Cupressales > Taxaceae > Torreya > Torreya grandis. The sequence continues at coordinate 1,948,010 of JARHVA010003476.1, read as the reverse complement.
TTTTGCATATGAACATAAACCTCATTTTAAAGACTAATGGGTTGATTATGAAGATGAATTTGATGTGATATAAAGATATTGGATTCGTATGACCCTATATCAAATAAAGGCATTCATAAATGAGTGGGTTCCCAAGTGGATGGTAGATGACAAGTCTAATCTTCTTGATCTAAAATATGCTAACAAAATCATGAATGCACCTTTGCCAAATATTAATTGGTCAATCAATTAACTAGTTGAATTACAATGGAGGACATAAAGAGTATGGACTCACATTAATAAATGGTTAGATAATAAACTGGTTGGAGTAACCACATGTGGCTCAAATAGAGAAAAATATTCAACCCTCCCCCCCAAAAAAAAAACATCCCCCATCAGTTCCTAGGAAAAATAGTTCTAAGCTGCTTATTTAATCCTTAGGATATTCTAGTTCAAGTGATGGTGGAGATGAAGATCCTAATCCTAAGAAGTGATTTGGAAAGCAATGTGAAGAAAATTGAATAGCAGGGAAAAATAAGTAAGCCAAGAAATTAGTGAGACAATGGTATTCAACTAAAACATTTGGTAATCCCAATTTTCTCATCCCAAATACAAAATAATAATACATAGCCTCATATTCTAAAATGGAATAGTAAGAAAAAATTTGAATAAGAAAACCCACATTATCCATCTAGGTCCTCACAAGTTCCTCCTCCTCCAAATTAACCTACTCCTTCTCCATCAGCTACTCAAGTAGTTACCTTTAAATATTTTTCATTTCACTAGATGAAAACTATGATCCAAAAAATAAAAAGGGTGGTTAAAGATAAATTATCATATTTTGATGTGGAAATAATCTTTTGAAGAATCTATCACCAAAGAAAGTAAAGACTACCTCTAGGTTAGTATCATATTCCTTAGGAGCATAGATTTTAGAGATTACTAAACCAAATGTTGAGAAGGATATCAAATAAATGACTTTAGGAGATTATAATCTAAAAAGGATCACTCAGAGAAGAAACAAGAGATGGTGATATTCATAATCTCTAAGAAAACACTAAGAGGATCATTAAGAGGCCTAAACAAGATGAGTTAACTCAAGAGCAACTTAGAGGACAAATCAAACAATTGGAAATCTATGTTAATTATCTACTCTATCTAGTAGAAACTTTTGTAGTACCATCAGTTAATGCTCTAACATGATTACCAAAAATAAATAAGGATGATGGATTAATAACATGTGTGTCAAAGAGAGGAAAAGATTCAACTCCATCAAAGCAAGATCCCCCATTATTTCTTATAAAAAGTAGTTTTAAGGTGCTTATAGAATCCTTAGGATCCTCTAGTTTAAATTATGGTGGAGATGAGGACCCTAATCCTAAGAAGCAATTGGGAAAGCAATGTGAAGAGAATCTGATAGTATGGAAAAATAAACAAGCCAAGAAATTAGTGAGACCATGGTATTCAACTAAAACCTTGGGTGATCCCAACTTTCTCATCCCAAATACCACATAAGAATACATATTCTCATCTTCTAAAATCTAAAAATAGAAAAAGGTTGAATAAGGAAACCCACATTCTCCATTTGGGTCCCCACAAGTTCTTCCTCCTCCAAATCAACCTACTCCTTCTCCATCAGCTACTCAAGTAGTTACCTTCAAAGATATTTTATTTCAGTGGATGTTATATGCAATCAAAAATTACATCATGTCTATAAATAAATCTTGGCTCAAAGAATATAAAGCATGAACAATATGGGAATATTCTAGACCTAATTAGGGGATCACTTGTCACAATACATAATTCTAGGAAGGGTTCTAAAGCCTACAGTCTAACAAAATCATGGAACAACCCTAAAAGAGTCATAGGTTTTGATATTCAATCTATTATAATAAACAAGAAAATAAATCTAATCTAGTGCTCACCAAATCTTGTGGCATGAAATAGGGGTTAGAAATAAAAAAAACTAAACTAAACATGCATAAAATACATATAATCACATCAATGTATATATAATCATAATTCATGGAAGAGAAACATAACTACATATCTATATACTCTTTCAAAGGAGAAATAGAGTTAGGAATACTTATCTTTGAAGACAAATATATTGAGCTTAAATCTCTCCCTTTTCTAAGGTGATTTACAAGAGATTATTTTGGTATGTAAGGATAACAAAGACAAATCATCTCGAGGCTACATAACCTATCTATGTATCCAAAAGACTTCTTCATAAGATAAAATTTGTATCTCCAAAGAAAGTATGAAACCCTAATATTTATTCCTCAAGTATAATGTTCAATAAGAAAATGTTCATTCAAAATTATTCTTTTTCACTTTTCTATTCTCAAATGGTTAGAAATGAAATTGTATATATAGGCATATCTTTCCCTAAATCCTTCTAAATATGTCTGTTGTACAGGGTCGACCTAGTCAACCCTATATGTTTGCAGGAGATACATCACTAGGTTCCAAGGTAGGTTAGTTGAAGGGATAAAAATATCTCAAGTGAAAATACATAAAAATAGTATAGGGTCAACCTAATTAACCTTGAATAGTAATTTGAGGCTAAAAACTGTACAGGGTCAACCTAATCAACCTAGTACAGTCAACTAGTGAAAAGGGGTCAAGGAAAGAAAAGGAGGATAATGATATGAAAAATGTTTGGAATGGGTAAAATAGAGAATAATAAGTTTATTGTAAATGGTTTTAGGATAGAAGTGTGTAGATGGCAAGTGGAAAAAGGGAAAACAATCTTACAAAGCACCAATGGTCTGCCCATCCTTTTCTTAGTACACCCCTTAAGGTATACACTCATGTAAATTGAGAATCGATGGCTTCCTGTAAGATAAAAAGTATAAATAAGTGATAAAAGTTTTAAAATATTATATGTATACATATGTTCCACTCTAATCTCATCACGTGTCACATGATTGCAACACAACATGGAGCCTTGAGAATAGAACATGATAACACATAACACTGATGCTAAATAAAGTGCAGTAAGAAGAAAATAAGATAAATGATTGGATAGAATTGAAAAACACATACCTTTAATTACCTTAGTTCCTTAGATAAATAAGGAGCCTACAAGAGAAGTGAAAACATCTAATGTGAAGAACACTAGGTGAGCCTATAAAAGCTAGTGCAAAAAAGCAAAATATCAAAAATTTTGGAATATAGGCATATGATTGTGGAAATGATTCTCTAAGTCATCATGATTATAAAACATTATATGGTTTTAAAAATGGATGAATAGGAACAAAGATATAATAAAAATAAGGAATCTGCTTGAAAATAATTAAAAAATTTGAATTGCTAAAAAGTGTTTTTAAATATGGTAAAGATAAGTCATTTAGTTATTTTGACTTGTGAAGGAGAGAAAAAGAGCTTTAGAGATCAAATGAGATAGGATGGTGAGGAGATGACAAGCTAGATGATGGGGAGATCTAGGAGCAACAACGGGTGCATTATAGGTATACAACTATGAATCTTAAGCTAGTTTTGGAGTATTTTAATAAATTAAGTGTATTTTTAGAAAAAATAATTTTTAGCATTTCTTGATATTAGAATGAAGACAAATTATAATATATAGGTATAAAAAATAAGATGGGAAATAGGTTTGAAGGAATTAGGAAGAAAACTACCATAAAGCACTTTTTAAAGAAAATGCAAGGGGTTAGTAGGGAAAAACAACTAGGTCAACCCAGTCAACCCAACAGGCTAAAAATGAGCAAAATCCTTACTGCCAACTAAGTAGGTATGTGCTGACCCTGTATGTTTTGTAGACTATTGACATAGTATAATTTTGCCAACTGATTTGAAAAGTCCAAAATGATAATGTAGTACTAGGGAGGGAAAAGAAGAGTGTTGACTTAGATTTTTAAGTTAACTAAGTGAAAAATAGGGAAATTTGGTCAAACTAGGTTAACCAAAGAACCATAGTGGTATAGAAATGCATGCAAAAGTATAAAAGAAGGTTAGAATAACCTAAAATGACCAAATAAGGGTAAAAAGGATAGAGTACGCTAAAAATAGGTTTAAATGAATAAATTAAAGCAATTTAAGCTTGTTTTTATTGAAATTGTTCAATGAATGTATTATGATAATACATGACATAGAGGATCTAATATATCTTTTATTGTTTCTTGATTGTAAGGATGACCCATATTTTAGTGATTGGTAGAAGTGTCATGGCTATCGAATCTACTAGAGCATCTGATGATAGGAGATAAAACTAGACTAGTATTTGTAGGCTTAGGAGGGATAACTGATATATGTAGGATTCCCATAAGTGTTGATTTATTAGTCATGTTCCTGGGATGCTGGGAATAACTGACTAACACCTTTAGATGGGAGGTGGATTTAGATATGGTAGAGGTATCTATCACTCTAAAGGATGTACATTCCATCATAGGGCTAATGATAATATGAGAACTAATGACTACAAGTATACCAAATAACATGGAGGAGAGGATAGCCTTAGCCATGAAAGATATAAGCTTGGAGATGATATTAGCAAGTAAGAGAGTCAACATGTTTGACATATATACATCAAAAATTCCATATATCTAGAAAATTGTGATAGGGATTGTGACACGATGTGTGCTATGTCACAAGTCAGATAGAAAGGTACCACTATTCATGGTAGCCTTGAGCAAGATTATCCTAGAGGAGGGAGTAGTATATGATCTTGGTTTTGTCATCTAGGTCTAGCTCATACATGATATGTATGAGGTATTGATCAGAGGGCAGAATTTGATGGCTTGGATATATGAGAGGTTTTTTTATGTATCAATTAGTTAGGTTACCCCATATGATCAATGAAAGGTTTCCTCAAGTGTGGAGATGGAGAAAGGACCAAGTAGTGTGGGCTATGTCCCACATGTTAGAACTATAGATAGTAAGATGAATCAACACAGTGTGGCATTCATATGGGCACATAGTGATGACATGGTCGAGCTAGAACATAGTTTCACTAGCTACAATGATTACAAATGTAATAAAACACTACACCTAGTGGAGAGAGCCACATCTAGTGGTATGGGTACAAGGATATATGGGCTTACCTCATCTAGTGGTATCGATATTCATACCCAAGTAGTGAGATTAACATGTGAGAGATCTAAAAGGGAGGAGGGGACTAGGGCCACTAATGATGAGGTTAATGATTAGACCACATCATGAGAGACCATGGATTGGGCAAGCACAGTAAAGAGCAAAGCAGGAGGAGAGGGGTGCAGAGGTAGTGGTACCAGAGATAACACTACCAACTCTACATCAAGATGAGAAGTAACCACTGAGGACATGGTATTGATAGAGGTAGGAGTAGGAGAGAGTGGAGACTATCACCATCCCTGATGACTCAATAGGTGAGCCAAAGGAGAGATAGATGATAGAGAGGCTACTTAGGTACAAGTTGAGGTAGACATAATCCATGATAGTTAGATTTGTATTGAGGAGGAAACCTACAAAGGAGGTGTTAGGAGGCCACATGGATGGAGAGACTATGTTAGGTAGTTGTATAGATGGTGACACCATAGTGCCTAAGACATAAATAGGTAATAAAGATGATTAAATTATTGATTAAGTTTTTAATTTGAAATAGAGACTAGAGATAGATAGATATTATGAGATATAATAGTGATCTAATATCTATTTGGGTGTAATTTTATAGGCTTATATAAGGATGAGGAGGAGAGATGGGGGTCCCTTGTGAGGGGATCACTCCATAACATCTTGGATGAGACTTTACAACTATATGACCCTATCACATTAGAGGACCCTAGTGTACCATTTACCCCAGCTCAGGTGAGTTTGTTCAGATTAGCTAGAGAGGTAGTGAGGTAGATATGAGCATAAAGAGAGAGGATGCACCCACTAGAAGAATGGGTACAAGAGAGATATGGTAATGGTGGGCCTTGACATAAGAGAGATCTATGCATTCATTTATAGTGGCATAGATGGCATAGGCACATACAATAACACTGGCCCAATTGGCATAGGCATAGGTAGTGCACCTATAGGGATAGGTAGATGGATTGAGATCTCAGATGGCCTCTTTACAACATATTGTTTGGAGGAGTTAGACCAAGGATTTATTAGGTAGCATGGCTAGGCCATGGGATAGATAGGATGGAGCCCAAGCATAGAGATGGAGTATTGTATATGGTTATACTGGTTGTATTGAAAAAATCATTATATATATATATATATATATATATATATATATATATATATATATATATATATATATGAATATGATGTATCATTTTGGCATATTAATGTTGATGGTGTGTGTTGTCATTATTTTTGTGGTTGTGGATGCTTTGGATATATTTATTTCTAGCATATGTATTTTTTTTTTGTTTTTCTATATGCTGTAGGAAACATATGATATGTGGTTTATTTTCTAGCATTATGTAGAACGCATGCATGGGTAAAAAGAAATAGGCAAAAAGGTCTTGGTAAAATATAATCAATAAAAAATATATTATATGTTATTTCAAGTTGGGAAATGTGTAATAACAAGAAAATGACTAAGTATAAAGAACCAAGGGATGGTATAACAATATGGTAAAAAAAAAGAATTTGTTTTTAAACCAAAGTGAAACATTTTTGCACCAAATTAAAAACAAGTAAAATCATACTAAATTGCATTGGGAAGTATGAAAATAATGTAATAAAATGGAAGGTATGTAAAAGGGCACAAATGGTATAAAAACAAATTAATTAAGCCAATCAATTGTACTAAATCATGTTAGGAAGTATAAAAGAAAAAAACTAGTAAAATATTGGTCTCAAATTAATCACACTAATTCAAGCTGGGAAGTATGAAAAATTTAAGAAATGGTTGTATTTTTACATGCACCCAGAAAATAAGAAGACAAAAGTGAAATAAAAATGAATTAAGCATAAAACACACTAAATCAAGCTATGAAGCATGTTAATGATGTGTAACTTCATAATCAATCACATCTTATCTCATATTTGATACATGTAATTTTGTTTGTGACTTATATTATTGGAAAATTTTGTGAGGAATGTTGGGTACTATCCATGGTATTACACTAAAAATCACAAAGATAAAACCACTAGGGTGGAATAAACATGAAAATTTAGGTAATAAAGGATGTGGAAATTAGGAAGGAAAAAAGGTGGTAATTTATGAGGAACATCGGGTCCTATCTGTAGTCTTACAAAGTAACTCACAAATGAAATACCAAGGGGAGTGATCAACAGACAAAACACTATTTATCAAGAATAAATATGAGGGATATAAGGAATGAAAAATGGATTGTAAAAATCATAACATAGGCATCTTATGAGAAGACCTTAGGAGTCAATAGGCATGCTTAGGACATGAGAAGACACTAAGTGACTAGTGACTATCAATGTGCAAAGGAAACATGTTTGCTATAGACACAAATCTTTGTAGGCAAATAAGTGTGCTACTAAGATCAAATCATGAAGTTAAATAAGTTAAATAAAAGGTAAAATGGACCTACCTTGCCAAGATGTGTTCCCCATTCCTCAGTACCCCTTATAGAGCCATTGGTCTATTACAAAGATTGGGTGCTTGTGTGAGAAAGTAGGTAGCACTAAAAGATTTTTTTATTATATTTTTCTAATCTACTAGCCTAACACACCCCAAAGGACATCAACTCTATTTTGATTCCAATTATAGAGTTTGATCTTAGACTAAAATAAGGAGATGTGATTTGAATCACATCTTTTAGTGTGATTTGACTTTTAAGAATATTTTTGCCTTTTATATCATTGCATTTTGTAAAATGATTTGGACTTTAAATTTTTATGGATTTTTAAAATTCCTCCTCCATACAAATTTGAAATGACCAATCATGATATATGTAGTGATATACATGAATGAGATTTAGGCTAAGGCTAAAGGAAGCTAAGTAACCAAAGATAAAGACTGACTCAGACACTTAGGCTTATTAATAAACTAGCATGTGATCTCAAGTCTCAACTATTTATATGCTTAGTTTGAAAACAAGGAAGAAATGGAATAAGGAGATCCAAAGTGGAGTAGTATAAATAAATTATAGTGATATGAACTATTTTCTAACTAATCACATGGTAATAATAAATGACTAAAGGGAACCAGGTTTGTATAACTAAGTCATAGTGACAATTATTTGTGAAAAATAGAGATAAGAGAGAAAACATTCATGAAGAAAAAAGAAGAGAGTTTTGAGAAAAAAATCAAGAAACAAAGAGAAAACAATGATAAAGAAAGAAAATCATATGCAAATATAAATTAATCAAGATATGGTACAAAAGGTAAAATCACTATAAGAAAAGTATGAATTTGACACAGTGTCAAATGATGTAACAGATAAATATAATATAATATTAGAGCACATGTCCAATCTAAGTGTAAATTTAAAATCACCATGCATGTTCTCATAAATACTAACAAATCTACCCATACACATTATCCAAGACATCAAATAAATCTCTATGAAGCTAGATACAAACTACTACTAATGTCTCATCAATCTTCAATAAAAACTAGGAAAATACTTCTCTTTTAATATCTTCAACTAAAAAATTAGGAATACTTAATGGATTATGTTGAGGAGGGAAATAAGGCAAGGGATGTTTGGGAGAAATCACTAATAGAGAAGGATCCATGGGTGAGGGAAGGTTTATAGGTGAAATAATAATGGGTGGAGGCATAGAAGGTGATGAAGGGAGCACAAGAGGGGATGAAACCACTGGAGGTGGATCCATGGGAGAAGAAGGAAAAGCCTTCTTACAAGGACAACCTATGGGAGGAATGGAATAAGGTCCAGGAATAGATATAAGGTGATCCTTAAGGTATTGTTGAAGGATGCAACAATGATTGGTGTGATGGGTGCCACATATAATAAACCTCACCATAATTAGGTACATATTCATGTAGAACCTTTGGGAGAGGCATGGCTTTGTCTAAGGAAGGAGAAGAAGGATGCAAAGTATCAATATATTGTCCTAACTTGCAATAATGGGTAGAATAATGATTATCTATCCCATGGAAAAAATAGATACGCTTATGAGTGGTCCTAGGAGAATGACTCACAAAATGAGGTGTAACAAGAGTGGAAGAATTTGAAGAAGACTCATCAGCCCATTTGGTTGGAAATAGAGACATATGAGGAAAGGGAAGAAAACCATCACCAAGGGAAGGTGGTGGTGTATAATTAATGAAACTAGGCTCAATGGAAGGAGTAATGGGATGAGAAGTAGGGGTAGGCTCAATAAGAGTAGGAACATGAACAAGATCAACTATAGTGGGAATAAGAATGGGCTCTGATAAGGGCTATACTAAGGGAGGAGTGGGATATACAAAAGGTCTGAGAAGGGTCACACTAATCTTAGGAGTAAACTAACTACAATGATCAAGGTAACTAGAAAAATGGTAAGGCCCGATCATAACATGATCCATGAGCATATTCCTATGAGGATCCTCAAAAACTAGAGGTGTTGGTACCATCTCTACCATATGACAAAGAGGAAAAATACTAAAATTAGGAAATATAAATGAAGGAAGATATGAAGATACGTAAAAAGACTCAAGCAAAGAAGAATGATAACGGATAATATTGGCATCATGGGCCTATACAATACTGCCTAAGAATGGATAATCTAGGGTGTGAAGATCAATTACATAAGTAGGGATGACCTTATTATTTAAGGAAGTGTGGTGAATAAAATGTCAAGTTTTGGTTAAGACTATAGGAATATCATCACAAGGAGGCTTACAAATGTTGCAAGGAAGTAGGAAGCTATGAGATGAGGTGAGGTGAGAGATCAAAAAATTTAATAGCTAGGTTAATCTCATCAGACTCATCATCATCATAATCTAAGATGTTAGGAGGAATGTTCTTAATGAGTTTAGGATGTTCATTGTAACCTTACATTGAATTAATGGGAAAGTGAAGATCCTGAGACTCATATAATATAATACTAGGTAAAGGTTCAAGAGTAGGAATCTTTAAACACCATAGTCTTGGAATTGTTTGAATTTGAAGGGTTAGTATCACCCTAAATCCTATAAATGGCTCTATTATGAGGTAATTTAATGCATTGGTAGGAAAAATAAGTAATGAATTTCATATAGTGGGTCCATGGCCTACCAATAAAGACGTTCTAATAAAGGGGAAAGTTAAAGATCATCACTTTCACATGGGAAGTGATAGGTGGGATAGTAATGGGAAGCCACAAACAACCTAGAGGAGGTATTTTCCTTTTATCATATCATTGGAAGGTGCTAGGTGTAGACTTGAGATTGCATTATAATTATCTGAGGGACCTGATAAAGTCAAGAGAGGTAACACAAGTGCCATAACCTTTATCAATCAATACATGGTTAACTTGGATATCACTTATTTGAATACTAATGAATAAGGGATGATCATCGACATGAAACATAATCTCATTAGGAATCATAGAAGCTATAATAAATTTTAAGGAAATAAAAGTGTCCATAGTTTCATCAATGTATATAGACATCTTTTCACATTGTTTTAATATACTATCCTCAAATATAGATAAGGTTTCTTCCCATCCTACTAGGGGAGGATAAGAGACATTCATCTTGAATAATAGTTTCATAAGATGATTTATATGACATGGGGAAGTCATCATAAGCTCAAATAATGGACTCTAGGATGGGAGATTAGTGAGTTATGTAATGGGATCCTACTCATCATATCCCATGAGAAGGTTGTTAGATATAGCTTCATAATAATTAAGGAGATCCTCTAAAGGAGGAGTTGAAGTACATTGGAATTTATGTTGGTAATAAGAAGAAGGTTTAGAACAAGGTTGTAAATCATGTTATGATGATGTAATAGTTGGTTCAAAATGATTTTGAGAATTGGTAGAAGTGTTAGTAGAAATTTGAGTATCATTAGTGTTAGAAGATGATGAAAGAGTGATAGGAATATAATAGGAACTGTTATCCAAGGGAGAATCAAAAATTGAATCATCAAAAGTAATAAGGTAATCTTGCCCCAACTCATTAAAATGAGTTGGGAAATAATCTTGGATAACATGATATGTTTGAGATGAATGAGGAGTGTAGATAGGTTGGGAATCAATAAAAGAAATCACCCTTCACATATTAGTCATGTTAACCACTTTCTCTTTGGAATAATAAGACTTTCTACATTATTGGTGGAAGGGGTGGATTTCTCTTGATTATCCTAGATAGGTTGATGATTAGGAAGAGGGTCTTTGTAGAAATCCAAATTATCATTGGATTGATTTTATGCTTAAGATTTATCATGTGTTTTAAAATCCTTGAAAGGAATTTAATAGGCTTGTTGACACTTTTGAATGATAGAATCATGATCAAAATTAGGACCAAGAAGAAAGTTAATAGTTAAATTATGGATTTGTCTACAGGTCTCGTGAGAATGACCCCAACGAGTTAAACCAACAAAAATTATTAGGATCATACCAAGATTTCATAAGATGGGTAAGGTCAAGTTGTCTTGAAAGAGGCCTAGGTAGACATTTAAGCAATTTAGCTAAGGATAGAGATTTATGAACATTAATTTTATTTGGTGAAGATAAGTGAAGATTGGTATCCTATTAAGAAGTTGGAGTTGGTTTTGATGAAGGGCTAGGAATGACATCTCGAACATTATGAATGGTGTCATAAGAATCTATAACACCATCATTGGTAACATTGTGATTTTTGTTCTTAATTAAGATATGTGGACCCATAGAACATTAGGGTGGCTTGAATTGATGCATAAGGAAACCTTATCATTTATCTTAGTCAATAGCCTCCTCTAATTTAAGTGGTGAGAGAGTGTAGACCCAATATTAAAGTTTAGGAAAAATAGCATTGGTAAAGAGATGGAAAAGATTATCATCAACCACATTATATTCACACTTATTTGACAAAGTTTTCCACTTTTTAATAAAGGCTTGAGTAGTTTCATTTTAAATTTGTTTTCAATTTATGAATTAGGCCAAAGTGTTTTTGGGAAGATCACTAGTTTGAAATTATTAAACTAAAACATTCACTAAATCCTCCAAACTAGTAATGGAATGAGTTATAAGTTGGGCGTACCAATCCAAGGAATCATCTATGAGAGTTTTGGATAAGATTTTGGTAGTAGAAAAGGTGTTAAATTTGACCCAATCTTTGTAAATATTTCCAAATGTTTTAAGATGAAGGGTGGGTGAGTTGATCTATTATAAAAAAATTTAGGTGTGATACCTCTAATATCAATGTTATCAATTTGAGTAGTAAGAGGCTCATTTTGGAGATGATTTAAGGTTTTTTTGACCAAAGGAGGTTAGGGAAGGAGATTACCTTGATAATATTAAAGAGGAGGAGGGGGATAATTCTAATTATTTGTACCCCAAGCCATTGGTTAAGGATGAGTTTGAAGATGGAGAAGGTGGTTTTGCATTCTCATCATTTGATTTATGTTATGAGATTGAAAGGTATTCATTTGATTGAGTGTTTGTAAAAATATTTGATGTGTGTGATTAGCATTATTAGAATCATTATAGGTGGTATTAGTGGTTTGGGTACCATTATTAGTGTTGATAGGAGTTTGAGAGGAATTATGAGAATGTGAGGCACTAGTGGTAAAATTTGCTTATGAAGTAAAAGATGGACTAGTGAATGGTTGAGAAGAAGAAGCACTAGTATCATGATTACCTTGGGCTGAAAATGATGCACTAGTGGAAGGATTACGGATAGTGGATATTATGAGAGGCCCACTAGATGTATAACCTACCATGTTTGTGGATATACTAGACATGTAGGTGGAAGAAGTTAGATAAGAAGAGGTCATGGTATGAGAAGGGGTCATAATTGAAGGAAGAGGATAAGAATCAAAGAAAGTGCTACCCTCAAATCTAGTTGATAATGTAAGAGTAGGTGAATGATACTCTATAAATTGACCACTAATCATAAGATTGTAAATGGTAGAAATATCTTCTCCTTGATGTTGAGGAAATTTAGAGATAAAGAAGAGAATCTTGGGGTATACTCTAATTCAGGTTAGTCTTCTAATGAGAAGAGAGGAATATGTTATGAATAGGTATTAGGAAGGGTCCCATATTTCATTATGTGAATGGTAATATGAACATTACTAGCATCCAAGAGAGGAGTCCTACTATGTCTATGGGAGACCATATGAGGGTTGGTAAAATTCATCATGTCTATTGATTACAAATCAATATTATCATCAATAAAAAATTCCATGATGAAGGGAAAGAAAGATAGATGAGAAAGTAAATAAACAAGAAATGATAGAAATAATGCAGGGTTGACTGGGTTGACCTAACATAAAAATAGGGTCTATAAACAATATAAGGTTAACTGTGTCAATCTAGTATAGTGAATAGAGGCTAGAAAAGAGTAAATAAGGTCTATAAATAATATAGGGTTGACTGGGTCAATCCAGTATAGTGAACAAAGGCTATAAAAAGGTACAGTGTTGACTAGTTTGACCCAGTACAAAATATAGGGAAAATCAAGAAGCCTATAATAGATTGTGAACTAAAACAAGATAACTTTTGCAACTAATTTGAAAAGAAATAATAGAATGGAAACAAAAAAAATTGGATTAATGCTGGCTAATCCAATTGAGGCACATAGCATAAAACCTTGTACCAATGTTGACTAATGCAAGTTTTTGTTATAAAAAATACAATTGAAAAAAGATCAAGCAATCAACTTGGAAAGTAAAGAGCTAACTAATTAGTCAACCTGAAAGAATGTTTATTATATTATTATAATATGATTTTAAATGTGATGGGAAGTTGGCTATAAGGAACTAAAAAATAATCTAAGGATTTAGGTAGTTTGGGCTAAAAGGGATCTATAGTGGTAATGATATAGGATTGGTATTTGGGCTTACCCCCTCACTTCACACACTATAGTGATAAGAGTGTTGGGTGCTTAGCTAGAATATACCATTAACCATGATTTATACTTGACTAGAACATCAATTCAGCTCCCCCTTAGTGATGAAATCCAAGTAGATTGGCCTTGGGTAGAGAAATGTTAAAATGTTTGTTTATATTTTGTGATTTTGTCATGTGTGTATAAAATAGAAAATAGTGAAACTAATTGATTTATTGAAAAACCACCTAATTAAACAATGTGATCTATTCTAATCATGCAAGCAACAAGAAATGAAAGTGTTAATTAATTACTAGCATATAAGGTTAATTCTAACTTTGAAACAAGGTACAATATTGATATAATCAATAGTGTATGAATAGAATACAAAACAAGGTCGACAAGGTCAATCATATACTATAGAAGAAATTTCTAAAAATGAATAGGGTCAACAAAGTTGACCTAGTTTTCAGATAACACATAGAACACATAAGTGGGTCGATAGGGTCGATCTAGTTAACTGTGTAGGGGTAGTTTTAAAGAATATAAAATATAAAAAGAAATTTTATAAAGAAAGACGCAGAGAGATAGAAAGGAACCATGGTGGATCAAAGATGCAGAGAATGAATATTTATATTCAATAACCTTGATATATGCTTGCAAATTTTGCTAACTAGTTTGACTAGATTGATCAAGCTTTATAGAAACCTAAACTAGATGTCTAAAAAATTACATGGTTAACTAGGTTGACCTAGTAGTCTGGAATAGAAGTCTAAAAAGTTGAAAACTTATACTAGGTTATTTATTTGATCCAGTATCTTGTACCTAGAAGACTACACATAGAATTCAGATTTGGGTTGATGAAATCAACCTAGTATGATAAATATATGATAAAAATAATGATAAAAAAGTGAAAGAATGAAATAATGTGAACAAAACTTGAAAGGGTTAGTTCACATTAGGTTCACCAGAATGTATGCAATCAAAAATGTATCATGCCTATAAATTAATCCTAGCTTAGAGAAGATAGAGTATACCTATACTTACGATTGGGAATACATTTGTTAAGTAGGAGCATGACCAATATGGGGGTTTACTAGACCGAATTAGGGGATCATTTTTCATAATACACCATGCTAGGAAGGGTTCTAAATTCTATCATCTAACACAATCATGCAACAACCCTAAAAGAGTCCTAAGTTTTGATATTCACTCAATTCTAACAAACAAAAAGGTAAATCTAATCTAGTGTTCACCAAATCTTGTGACATAAAGTGGTGGTTAAAAACAAATTAAATTAAACTAAACATGCATAGAAGACATATAATCATGTTAATGTATATGGAATCCTAATGCATGGAAGAGAAGCATAACTACATTATTATCTACTCATATAAAGGATAAATAAAGTTAGGAATACTTACCTTTAAAGATGAACCCATCGAGCCTCAATCTCTACCTTGGCCAAGGTGATTTGTAGGAGATTGTTGTGGTATGTAAAGATATCAAATAAAAATCAAATCTAGGCTACACAACCTATCTATGCATCCAAAAGACTTCTCCACAAGACAAGATCCATATCTTGAAAGAAAGTATAGAACCTTAAGCTTTATTCCTCAAGTAGAATGGTCAATAATCAGATGTTCATTCACACTTATTCTTCTTCACTTTTATATTCTCAAATGGTTGGAAATGAACTTATATATATATATGCATATCTTTCCCTAAATACTTTTGAATATGTCAATTGTATGGGGTCAACCCAATTGACTCTATATGTTTTTAGGAGATAAATCACCAAGTCCTAAACTAGATCAGCCAAAGGACTAACAAATCTCTCAAGTGAAAAGACCCAAAAATAGTATAGGGTCAACCTAGTTGACCTTGTATAGTAATTAGAGACTAAAAACTATATAGGTTTGACCTAGTCGACATAATACAGTCAACTGGTGAAGGGGGCCAAGGCAAGAAAAAGGGGGATAATGATATGAAAAATGTTTGGAATGGGTACAATTGAGAAGAATAATCTTAGGATAGATGGTTTTAAGAGACAAGTGTGTAGATGGAAAGTAGAAAAAGGGACAACTATCTTATGAAGTACCAATGGTCTACCCACCCCTTTCCTAGTGCACGCCTTAAGGCATGCACTTAGAGAGATTGAGACTCGATAGGTTCTTGTAAGAAATAAAGTGATAGCAAGTGATAAAAGTTTTAAAATATTATGTGTATATAGATGCAACTTATGATCCAAAAAATAAAAAGGGTGATTAAACTTGAATTATCATATTTTGATGTGGTAGCTAATATCTTAAAGACTTTGACACCAAAAAAAGCAAATACCACCTCTAGGTTGGTATATAATTCCTTAGGAGAATAGTTTATAGAAATTATTGAACTAAATATTTATAAGGATATTAAAGAAATGAAGTTAGGATATTTTAATCTGAAAAGGATATCACTCAGAGAAGCAACAAGATAAGGTGATATTCTTAATCTCTGAGAAACCACTGAGAGGATAATTAAGAGGCTTGAACAAGATGAATTGACTCAAGAACAACTCAGAGGACGAATCAAATAACTAGCAAGCTATGTTAATTATCTACTATATCTAGTAGAAACTCCTACAATACCACTAGTTGATGTTCTGACATATTTACCAAGAATAATAAAGGATGATGTTGCCACAATAACAAATATATTACCTATGGAAAAAATCTCAAAGCATGGGTAAATGATTTCCTCTTAAATGTAATGAAATACATTAAAGAAGTCATGAAGATATATGATCTTATCAATTAATAATTATAGGATTTCCATGTGCATATCAAATCCCACACCTCCAACTTGAAGGTATGGGAATAAGTGATCAAAGACATTAAATAAATGATCATGATGGAATCCAAAGTAATGTTAAAAGTAGGAGTGATCGATAAAGAAGAAGAAGATGACACATCATATAAATGGGTAGAATGTAAACTTCAAAAAATATATATCTTGAGCAATGCCATAGAAAAATTGGATGAGATTAGAGATATGGGTGAAAAGAAAATCAAACTAATTTCAATAAATCTAGATGAGATCTATTGCCATTTATATAAATAATATAGAACTACAACACATAATGTAGATGAATTAAAAATTTAATTCCAAAAGGTAGTAAAATAATATCATTTAAATGAAGTCCAATTCAATAAAACTTCAATGAAAACTATTAGTGAAATTCATATTTCACTAGAAGAGTTAAGCATCTAGCTGGAAATTTTGTTTAAAGAAGATTCAATAGCAGTCAACCCATCTTCCAATGTTGTTGACCCATAGAAAGATTCTTAGTGAAATTTGTTCTCTATCTCTTTTTCTTATTTTTGTCCAAATTCTATTTTAGGAAATTCATATTTTATAATTATAAAGGTAAAAATTATGAAAGGTAGAATAGGACAAGAAGTAAAATATGAAAGGTCATTTCAGAATGTGAAGGATCAGCCTATTCCCTTTGT
The DNA here is from genome assembly GCA_037957365.1 of Torreya grandis. Classification (NCBI taxonomy): domain Eukaryota; kingdom Viridiplantae; phylum Streptophyta; class Pinopsida; order Cupressales; family Taxaceae; genus Torreya; species Torreya grandis. Next base: position 1,930,655 of record JARHVA010003476.1, on the reverse strand, counting down.
TATAAATACAAGAAATGGAAATTGAAAAAGGGATTTTTGATTTACATGATTTGTGAAACTTGAAGAAGAAGAAGGAAAATTTGTGTTTAGTCTTTATCCAAGAATGAGGAGTTACTTGAACTTTGTGTCTGTTTATTTCCTTAATGAGCATACATATTTCTTATGTCAATGTATTTCTCATTATTACAATCATGAATGGTGTTTAATCTCTTAAATTCAATTTATCTTTTTAATTCAAATATGTTATATATGTGGGTGAAATATGCATTTATTCACCTTCCCATGAATCTTTGTTTTCCTTTTTATGTTTCCTTTATTTTTGGTTAGATTGAGTTTCTATCAACCCCCTTTCATTTAACTTGTAAATGTTGTATATAATTGTGTTTGCAGTTATTGATTTCAATAAAGGGAACCTCCCCTAATAATAAAGAAGAGACTTTAATCTATAAATTATATAAAAATCTTTATTTATTGTCATTTACCAAATATTTCACCAACACTACCGACCTTAGTTAGAACCATCATCAATCCACCCGTATCAACTAGATCTAGGTTCACCCATCTCCAATTCACCTGTGGTAAAAAATTTACCTTGATCACCACTATTCCACCAAGATGTTGTTTATAAAAACCAATACCCCACAACTCATGCCTTGGAGTGAATACTTTTTCACTAATCCTAAAACATTACATGTTACCTCGTAAAAGTTTATGTGGTGTGCATAAAACCCACATTAACACTAACATCATGTCAAATACTATTGTGCTTAGTAATACTAAAAATAAATTAGAAAATAATGCAAATCCTACCTTATGTGGTATCATAATTTTCCACATATGGTGTTGTTTATATCTATTAAATACTTGATTATCCTTGTTGTATCCATTAAATCCTCATATGTAAATCTAATAATATGAAGAAGTGTAATTGTAAAAATGTTTTTGTTTGAACCATTTTATACCATGAAATTATGTATAGGTTTTGAATCCATGTATGCTCTAATAAATAAAGAATTAAAAATAGATTCATCTTCCATGATCTCAATATCATAAAATGTAATTGTATGTCATTTTTTTGATATTTTTATGAGTGTAAAAATAATAGTATCCAACTAGTGATCATATTTCAAAGAAGGAGGATGTGCATTGTATGTCATATAAACATCAATAGAATCCTTAGTTTTTTTCTGCATGATTTGGAAGAGGATTGAGAAAAAAATAAATCCCATTAGGTTATGGTCCTCAATCATCTATAGTCATGTTAAAGTCAATAATTTTTTCATCAATGAGATCTTGTCTCTTCTACCTTATCTTGAATAATTTATTCATAAAATATCTACCACTTTGATGATAATATCAATATGCATTAATGTCATATATTTTAAGTGTATTCCTACTCATATGAACCTTCTTTGAGGGATGCAAATATATAAGAGTACAAACTAGTAACTTGTGTAATAGTGTGTAGATACCTCATTTCCACCAATCCATTATCATCACTATTAATCAAATCATTAGTCTACATTATCTCAAAATCAAACCCTAATATATTATATCACCTTGAATCATTGATTCAATTATTTATTTTATCCCAAATACTTCCATCACATCCCTAAACACATTAGTATACTATATCATGACCCTAATTATGTCAACCACGTCCTAGATCAAATCACCATTTTATGAACACCACCTTTGAAAAATTAATAAACTAATATAATTTCCATAAATAACCTTATAAAAATCCCATAAATACCAATTCAAGGTTAATTAGTTAACAAATCATGTGAAGCTAGATAATTAAGCCTTAATCAATAAATCTATGGAAAATCCAATTTCCATAACGTCAAAAAAAATCATCTTCATCAACTTGTCATCTAAAATTAGTGACATCATCACCCAATTGTGATCAAATCTTCCCAAAATATCATGCAAGGGACAAAGTGAAAAGATAAACCATTGTTCATAAATTAAAATTCTTACACACTCAACTCCCCACATTTACTCCTGAACCTCTCTCATTCAATGAGGAGAATGACTCATTCTCAACCATTGATATTTGATTAAGATCGACAACCCACATTCATCCTAAAAACTATAAGTCAGAGTTTAACCCTCAATTTATAAAAATATCACTTATCTTATCAAAGCTATGCCTCACTAAGAATCAAGATATCTAATCACCATCATCTTCATCAATCCAAATCAAGAATATTTTAAGTGGATGTGTTTCCCAAATGTTTACATGCAATTTGAAATTGAGTATCCACATTCCAATAAATTGAGAAACATACAAGAATAAATAGGGTTAATTTTTCCATTGGTATGTGAAGGTATTTCTCCTAGCCCCCTCTCTTCTCATCATAGATATTCATTGTGAATTGTTTAGCATAAGAAATCTTGATTATTATTTTTATTTATTTATAATGAATGAAAATAGTTTAATTTTTTATATAAATTTTTTCACCCCCAATGGGACCATAAAATCCCACAATCATTTGAATCCTTTTTCTTTATATGTGTCTTAGGCTTGGTTGGTCATATTTTAGGAGCTAAGTAGATCAATTTTGAGTTAAATTTATTATTTCTAGATTCAAATTTTTTTTCCCATGTTCACATCATCTAAATATTACATAATGACATATGCATCCTATATAGTGTGTTTTATTCATCTTTAATTTAAATCTACACTCCTGAACCTTTTCTTTATTTTATACATTATTTTCATAGACCACGCATCATATATGCTTCTCACAACATCTATGTGCATAAAAACATCATTTCAACATCTCTACTCATTATTTATATTTTTTAATAATTTTATCATTTATGTGCATTGATAACATAGACATTATTTCATATTAATTCTTCATGATGTTTAAATCCTATAGAATGATGTTTACATGTCTCTGTTCAACATCTATGTCTTTGTTGTACATCTGATTCTACATTTGATGGTTGTATAAATGTCATTTCATATGAATTCCTCATCACCTTTAAATGCCTAAAATTTATTTTTGCATCCTTATAAATTTCATTTACTAATTTTATAGTAAAAATCCTATTTTGAAGGTTTTCCACTTATCCAGTGCATTTTTATCAAATAACTGTATGATTTATTGCATGTTTCATAGTCAAATATCAAATATCAAACCTAAACATAAACATTTAAAAGTTTAACTCAAATTAATCACCTTTTTTTCTTATCTTTTATTTATATTATATGTGTGTGTGTATTATTATAGACTAGGGTCATGTATTCTCTTCCCTCATCCCACAAGGTGATCTTAGGAATTAGAAATAACTTAGACCTTTGTGTTCAATCCTAGTTGAAAGTTGTGTATGCTCTCACCTCATGTAGCAAGGTGAAATTAGGAATAATATATATCGTATACCCTTTATATTATATATTAAAGGTCTAGTGACTATAATTTCATCACCCAACATTTAGATAAACCATATGTTTTAGTGGGGTATATAAATTCTTAGAAAGCTATCATTATTTCATAAGTGGTTGTGATTTTAATTGGCATCATCATGTGAGGATGTTTCATACAATTATCTCACATCTTAAGTGATAATAAACAAGATATTCCCAAAAAATAATAAGTTAATTATAGCCACCAGGTAGAAAAAGCCAAGCTGATGTTGAGTCTACCTCTCAAAATTTGAATCCTAAGGTTGCTTGTATTAAAAATGGAAAAGTTAAATTGACTCTAGTAGATCAAGCTAACCAAGAATAAAATTGTTATTTCCTTGATACCATATACCTAATCAACCATAATTTGGTGGGTCTAACCACCCACATGCACCAATAATAATCTAATCAGTATTAGTAATACCATTAACAATAATCAAATAATTAACCATCTAATGATCAGTAACAATCTTAAGAAAATAAGGATTTTATGCCACCCCAACCCAACACAAACCAACATCCATCGATACCACCTCAAGGTACACCATCCACTTATGTATTCAAGTCAATAAATACACTCTTCAAGGACTAAAAAATAGAATTTAAATCAAGAGGTATAAATTTTAAGAGCTTTTTCCATATGCATTTGATAAGAATATGATAAAGGGGATGCTTCCTACTCATTTAAAAGCATCTAAATTTAAAAAATACAAAGTAAATGGGGCCATGGGAACATGTCAAGGAATTATTTATTTCATGTCAAGAGGTCACTTATAGTTACATTTATCTCATTAGATTTTTCCCTAGAAGTTTGGGTGGCCAAGCACACAAATGGTTCTTGCACCTCCCAAAAGGGTCTATAACTACATTTTCATATCTTTCAAAACTATTTATATAAAATTTATCTTAAAAGGTCTAACCTAGATTGACCATGATGTAACTTTGAAACTCTAAGGACAGAAATGAGGATAATTTCTCTTATTTATTACAAAGATGGTGGGGTCTAGTTAGAAAATTCCCTTGCACTATTTTAGAGAAGAAAATATTCAATATCTTTGTGGAAATTCTAAATCAAGAAATGGCCTTCCATGTATAGGTTCACTACCACAACTTTTTATGAATTCATTAAGAAGTGGATCCAAATAGAAAAGGAGCTTGTTGTAAGGGTCTTAGTGAAAATTTTCTCCAAAGACTATGAAAATCATAATCAAACACAAACTGAGAAGCTCAAGTTTTTTAGTAAAAATAAGAATGTATTAGGAGATGAAGTAGCTCAGTATAAACATGTTTAGAATGTTCAAAAGAATCTAACCACTACCCTTCAATGGGATCAACCTAAGAAAATAATACCAATGAAGTATTTCAATCCTTTAGAATAATATTTGGAATCAAATTTCCCTAAGATTATTGTAACAAACATGATTGTATATCCATATACAAAACCCTTTGATAGAAAATAAACCTAAGATGAAATGTTATAGAGAGGATGAATATTGAAAATTTCACAAGATCAAAGGCCACTCTATGAATAGGTGTATGAATCTTAAAGACTATGTTTATGGCATGATAAATAATGGTGAAACTAAACTAGATAATTATGTTTTTCAATCCAAAAATCAACAACTAGGGATATTAAAAGACCCATTCCCTAAGTATGATTATAATATTTTGGAAAAAAAAATTAGTAAAAAAATCAAATTCATAACCAAGGTCGAAACACACATTCTAATAATTTTAATTATCATAGAACCCCATATAACTATGATAATGATGTTGGTAAAATCACTAATAATCAAATTGACATAATAAAAATCAAATCCCAATATTTTTTTGTCATTAATAAACCTTATAAGGTCACCATCCAAGTTCTTTCTATTTAAAAAACTTCTGCATCTACCTCTAGGGGACAAGATGACCTTGTTGAATAGCTCAAAATAACTCCCACTCAAATATCCATCTTGGATCTTCTTAAAACATTTATTTTTAACAAGGACATATTATATAAAGTCCCCCAAAAGTCAAAGGTCCATGCTAACATCAATCCTTAAAAATTACAAGTGCTAGTGGGACATTTATCCTTGGGACAATAACTCACATTTTATTACAATGACCTCTTATCAGAAAGACCATCCCATAATCTACCCATATACATTGAGGTCATCATTATTAAGCACAAGATCAAATAGGTACTCATAGATAAGGGGTTAGGATTGAACATTTTTACACTAAACTTGGTTAAACACCTTGGGTAGTTTGAATTAATATTATAAGTGAACATCATCACCATAAAGGTGTGTGATAATTTAGAGAGAGAATAAACTAGTAACACTCAGTTTCCCATAATGTTTGGGATTGCCACACACCAAAATATCCACCTCATTGACATTGAGCCAACATATAACATCCTCATAGGATGCCCATGGATTCACACCATGCACATCATTCTATCCACTTTTCATCAATGCCTCAAGTTCCCACATTTTGGTATGGATGTGATAATCCCTAATGACTTTCAACCATACCAATATTTTAAAATGTTGTAAGGAGATTATAGTATATTTAACCATTTTCCTATCATGGAGTTTGTTCTTAATAAGTTCAATCATGTGGCACTAGTGGTTTTTAAATCATCTTATTATATCCATCCAAATGACCTACCATCCACATCTAACAAGCAGCCTCACCAAACCCATTCCCAATTCAAAATCATAAATACAGGTTGTGGGGAATATGATATTCATGAAACCTTCCACTTTTCAAAACTCCCTACTTAACCTAAGAGTTGTGGTAGGCCTACCATAAATTGGAATAAGGAAATAAATTCCTATAATATTAGATCCCTCTCCTTTGTTAAAAATTTCCTTGATAATGAGTAGGTTAAGAATTTTGGAAAATATTGGTTATATGGTGATGATTTTACCTAATGTTATAAAAGCAAGTAATACTCCATCATCAACAAGATATGTGAAGTCATGGACTATAAATGTAAAGGCTTGGGTATTCATGAAAAATGTATCCTTGAACCTCTTCTCCCTTTTGAGCATTGATAAAACCATGTTATTGGATACAAACCACCTTGGGGTGACCCTTATGATCCCATTAGTGGTGGTACTATGATTTATGATGATGACTCTTCTGACAATGAGACATTAATTTTATATTCTCTATGATGTTCTTGATGACACCAAAAATTTTATGACATAGTTGTCTTCACTATTTTCTTGGACCTCTAATACCCTTACCTCATAGACTAATACCAACATTATAATATACCCTTATATGTATTATATATGATGAATCTATTATAGATTTTTTCAGACTTTGAGATGTATTTTTATTAGGTAATCATAAATAAGGGTTTAAAATAAATATCGACTCATCTGCCTACTTTGGGGAATAATAAGAGTTCCTCGATCAAAACATAAAAATGTTTAAAAAATTCAAAAATTAATGCCCCATGTTAGTATACAATTTTAAACCATTATATGGTTTTTATTACACATGTTGCTTATCTAGCTTAGGTGTTATAATAGGTCATTAGGAAAATATGGCTTAACATAGTTTCTAAATTTGAGTTTATTTTTATTCTCTATAAATGTACCCTTCCTAAAGTTATTTTGGCTAATGTTAATTCTCATAATTTAATATTTGATTTTTAAAGACAAGCTTCTCATTTCTCGTGTTTGATTTTAATTATATAACAAGCTGTCTCTTATGCATATTTCATTTTTCATATTAAAGATATGCTTGCATTCATGTCTATCAAGTTCCCGATCCTCAATTTTTACCCACTTTAACATGGTATAAAATCAATTATGGTAGCTAAATATAATATATTTTTTTGTGAAATATTGAGTTTTTTAGCTCGAATTTCACAAATATAGCATTCTTTGACCTTGCATATTGATTTACCATTTCTCATATTTTTTTCTTCTTTAGGGGTCCTTTGTTGATCTATATTTATAAAAAAATAAGGGAAAGGAATTTTTTGAAGGTCATATTTTGTCTATTGGTTTTTCATATAAAATGGATTTTGATGTTGAACTTAGAAGGTGTTAAAACCATAGTATAAATTATAAACATGACCTCACTTTGAGATAATAATTTCTATAATTTTATAAGGGTTTGGAGGTGTTTTCCTGGAATCCACATTAATGCATATGGTAAGAGACTTGAAGGATTTGGATTTTTATACATTTATTAAGAAACTTAATGGGTCCTTTGAGAGGGTTTTATTTTAGTAATAGATATGAATTTTTTGCATGTTTATCGATGCCTACACAAACATACTAGAAAATTCAACCCCTACTTAGACACATAGTGGAATCAAACCTCTACTTAAATTTAGTGGAGTCTATCATTTTCTTGAACACTTATTGAAATATGTCCCCTATTTATACACCTAGTATAATTTTACCCCTACTTGGACACCTAGAAAAATATTACCCTTACATGGATAGTAGTTAGAAATTGACACCTAGTTAAAGGTAACCCCTGATTTAACACCCATCAACATCCAAAACTTGCACAAACATCATCCAAAATATGATACCTATGTAGATATAATGAAACCTGACACTCTTTAGAATCTATTGCCTATCAAGACACTCACTAAAACTTAACACTTCCCTAAATAGTCGATAGAACTTGACCCTTACTCAAATAACTATTAGAACCTAACACTCAATTTCTAAAAAAAAAAATTGACACTCCTTTAGACATAATGATGTGTATGCACACATCAAATTTAAACAAAAAATGAGAAAATTTGTAAATTCAAACCCTTCCCCTAGTGACATCATAGGCTTATCCCCTGGTCATATGGTATTTTAGTCCTTGGTCATAATCAACCAAAGGGGGATTAAATTTTATTTAAAAAATTTGGTCTAATTGTTTTTCAGGCCAATTTCCTTTTTCTAAGGTGGATTTTTTTTTCAATAACTTCAAAGTCACATAATTTTCAATAGGTATCTCCTTTTGAGGTGCCTTTTTATGAAAGTGTGAGGTGTTATTCTTGGGCCTTGTAAAATTGAACCTTTGTAAGTTTAGGATGGATTGCATTTCCTTATCTCTTTCACATTATAAATTTTATGCATACCTCCTTACTACAATATGGATAATAATATGGTTCCACTTCTTACCCCATTTAACTATGACAAGTGGAAAACCAAAGTACAAATATTATTGAAGAGTTAATGTTTGTACCAAATCATAATGGGTACTAAAACATAACCAACACTTGATGTAGAGAATGTGGTGTGGTTTAATATATTTGATGATACCTACTATCTATTATGTCTATAAATTTTTTCCTAATTATTCTTTCACATTGAACCTGTAAATACTCTTAATGATGTTTGGACTATACTATTAAAACACTTTGGGAAGCAGCATGTAATGAGGGATTTTTTGTCACTTGTATTTTCACTGTTTAAGGAGAAATATCAACTCCCATAATCCAAGTGGCACAATTTAAACACCTCTTGGTTGTGGGTAGCCTAAAAATGAGGTGATTCTATAGATAGGGATAGCTCCCTTGATGTACCACTTTTAGATCACTACTACACCTATGGTGTCAAGGAAAAGGGAGAGAAAACTAAAATTAAACTATCCTAAAGGTAGTGATAAAACAAATTGATTGATGACTACTAACTAGTTGCATGTCACACATAAGACCAAGAGACTAACTAGGCATACACTTATCTAATCTAAATCTTCTCACATGTGTATTTCATTATGAGGTTGTGATGAATGTTTAGGCTAGGAGGACTAGACAAGAGGCCTATAATGTCATTATTTAAATGTACTAACTCACTCAACCTTGACACTTCATATAACACTTCACATGACCTACAATAAGAAACTTTCAAGCTATAAATTGGTGAGAGAATGAGATAACAATGCTAAGGAAATAATATTCATCACTAAGAAAGATAAATCATTCAAGTGAACACACTATTAATAGTAATATAATAGGTAACAATCAGTATTATTTATTGATCCATGGTATGGAAATGAGTAGGGATTTGCCATACTTAGGTGGAGCATATTTTACAAAGGCCAAAATGGCTAGTTCTTATAGAACTTGAGAGAGAAAAGAGAAGAAAGAAGTCCAAAGGTCAAAAATACACTTTTAATTATAATAGAAAGAGTTACATGTGCATGAGAAGAGGATGTCAAACTGATCATGTAAAGTCAGTAAGCACAAGTGTCACCCCAAGTCATGAAACTCTTGAAATGTGGTGTAGGAGTTCTCATTTTACACAAGAAAATTACCTTCATCATTCACCCCTATTTTAACATCCAAAAATTAACTAGGGATAGGTATAATTATTTGAATAATAATGATGGGTTGTATACATGCTTCTCCATGCATTGGATGCATTACTAATCACATAAAATCTTCTAAAAGTGAGCCATCACTACCTATAGTCAAAGAAACTCCTCTTTCAAACACCCTACACACTTGGCCTCAAATTTGGATTTAGTTTCCCATTAAAATACATAAAATTTAGTGTATGACATGTTTTAATACAATCCATGTACTTATAGTTATTAGGCACACCTTAAAGGCAACCTACTTGAATCTTTTCACACTTTTAACCATCTTGCTCACTATGTTATTTTTGATTATATGATATGAGAGATATGGTAGGAAAAATTATAAGTTTTTATGAAGTAATAAATTTAAATGTGGAGTTATCTTAAGTCTATAACTTCCTCCCAAATTTAATTTCATCTCTTGAAACCTCCTATAACATGCACAATGCATAAAATAGTCAAGAAATGTAATTATGTACCCTGTTTGTATAGGTACAAAACACCTCAAGTGTATGGGAAGGGTATTTATAGAGTATCATAAAGGTTTAAATAATTTTTATTCCCATTCCATCTTATTTTTATATCCATACAACCTTTTTTATCAGTCAAGTCATTAACCATGTTTGTGAGGGTTTTGAGTGCTTTAGGATCTTAAGATTTGTTCATGCAAATGGGACATTAGAATTGAAAAAAATTACACAATTTCACTATTTAATACCTCCATAAACCCCCATAAACTCATTATACCTCCATGAAAATCTTCATAGAAGATGTGAGCACTCAAAGTTTCCCTATCGAGCTCATTTCTCCATTTCCTATAAGCTTGGACTATCTCTGAGCCAAAAGTGGCTTTCTCTATAACTTACCTACATTAAAATAGTTTTTAAAAATATTTTTTGATTCAATAAATATTTAATATTCGATTATATTTTTCATCTCATGTTAGAATTGAAGTTGACCTTTCATTTGGACTCTAGGCCTGACCATGCCTAATGAGCCTGACTACAACCTTAAGGGCCCAAACCATCCTAGTGATTTTCATCCTTATATTATAGGTTTATCATGTTGGTGTATATTTAATTCAAAATTACACACATAATTTAAATGTTCAACCATCCCCTAAATCACTTGATCATTATCATTCTCAAAAAATTGTAGGGTTTATGCATAAGGGTGCCTTCTATTTGAGACAAAACAAAGGGCACTTACCCTATTCTCTCAAATAAATTAAATTTTGTATGGAATTATTAAAGTATTATATATATTTTTTACCAAATTTTATCCCTTTGACATGTCATTTGACCTCTCAACTCTTCCAAAACCTAAAATAGACCCCTAGAAGGTAGACTATGTGTAATATTTATACCATATAAACTATATGATGCACTTGAGAAAGGGTTTTATGTTATGATTCATTGACTTAGGGTTTAATTATTTTTAAATTTAATTTTTCAACCCATTCCAATCACTTCTTCATTACAAACCTTGCTAATACCCCTCAAGTCATGTCCTTTACTTGACTAGTCAAGAAACTCAATTGCATTTCCTATTTAAGAAGGGCCCCTGTAGGTGATCGTACATAGTTGGGCCCTAAAAATGATGTTACAAAACCTCCTTGAGACATATGAATAATATTTGGTAATTATTTTTATTAATTTTTCTCATTTTCATGTTTTTTCTACACCGAGAGCACTACTTCCCTATTCACTATTTACAACAGTCAATTATAGTTGACTTTTTGAGGCAAAAGCCCTATAAATAGACATTATCCTTTGAAATATATGCTACATGTTCCTTGGGAGTATTTTAATATATTTTTAAGTCACTTTATATTAATATAGTTTGAATCCTCAAGCCTAAGTCTTTGTTATGATGATGTGGAAGTTGATAGTCAGCTGTAAATGAATGGTCTATAGGTAAGGCACTTGTAGGTGTATTTTGAGGACAAAACTCTACATATAAACTGATTTGAATGACCTATAAACAATAAATTTTATTTTCAACCATATATAACCATTCAAACATGAATTCATGGTCTAATATTTCCAACTTGAGTAAAGAGTCTCTTTGAGGTTCAAACATGTAAATTATACTAATTGAGTTTAGTGCATAAAAGTGTAACTTTGGGTTTCTCAACAACCATCCTAAATTAATTATCTACCATAAAAAAAAAATTAGATTCCCTCTCATATATATAATATACAAATTTAATTCATTATGATGCATCAATAGTCTTGATAACCTGACCATATGATATTCACAAAAAGAAGTGCTCTATTTTGATGCTTTAGGGATTTTATCCCTAAACCTACAATCATCATCCTTGGAAAGATTTCTCATAGTTTTATTACAACCATAAAACCTCACATAGGTATTTTATGATATTTAAAACCTACTAATATCCCAAAATTAGTTTCACCACTTATTTAAATACTCCCATATGACATTTAAACTCTCTATATTACCACTTGTAGATGAACATTTTCATGTTTGTAGGCAGTAAGTACAGGCATAAATAGTGTGTGTTGAATTTTACCATCCAATGGGTTTTAACCTATCAAAAATATTTAAAATAGACTCTTCTTATTACTTATGAAATTTTTCATTTTAGGTACTCTTTCTTCCAACATGATTGGTCCGTATGAAGCAATTGTAGGTGCATTTTGAGTTACTTGCAAGCAGTGAGCAAAATTATGAACTATACTCCTGGTGTATGAGCCTAAAACAACCATTATATATTATTTAAATGTAAAAATTTCTTCTCTTAAACTTGTGAATATTTATAACAATTCAAAAACTTCATTTCAACATGACACTCCCTCTTCATGGCACCTATAAGTTCAAGTTCATGGCAGACTATGTGTATGTATGGTATATATGATTGCAAAATACAAAGATTTATTTGGATAATGAATTTAAAATTTAAATGGAATAAAAATGTAATTTAAAAAATGTAAATGAACCTATCACACCCCCCTAAAAGTCATTACCAAATCATGAATATTTTATAGATATTGGAAACCTTCCTATAACATGGAAACATGCTTTTTCTCACAACTTAAGATACTTGGCTTATAAAAACACCTTGAATCATGAAAACAAGAATGGATATAATTTTAGGAAGAATACAACATCATCTAGAATCAATCCTAGTAGTTGGATTGTATGAGATTCTCCAAATCAAAGCAAAAACTATAGTGTGTACAAATTATTAAGCAAATTGGATAGGTCAAATTATTAGGAATAGTTGATATAGCACAGGCCACCATTCCTCTACAACCAAACATAAAATGTAATTTTCATGAGTTTAAGAGACACACCAAGGATAATTTTTTTTGAAACTTCCCCTACTTATCATACCAAGTACAAACCTGTTGACTAGTTTTATGTGCATGGAAGGGTGAAGGAGCAAAATGGTTTTACCTCAAATTTGAAACTTATAGAGTACTTAAATTTTGTAAATGGTTATAATGAATCTAAAGAGACATTACATGACCTTGTCCCATGTGTCACCTTCCCCCATGGGTCATACAAGTGCTAAACTCTTCTCTTTTTACAATAAAATTTCTCTTTCTTCTAAATAACATATCACTTTTCAATTATAAATAGTTACTTAAGACTTATTATGAGACATGGGATGTGACATGACATTTTAACACCTTAAAATTTCTTAAGGAGGCTGTAAAAGTCATTTAGTGCTCTATTTTGACCCCTAAAATGACTCAAAAAGACATAACTATTAAAAATGACAAAGACCAAGGCTAATGTGACATGAAATGACATTAAATAACCTATAATATACCTTATGACATAATAATATAACCCTTAAAACATCCAAGGTTCAAGTTTTTACCTATAGGGGTCCCAATTTGACCTATAAGGTCAAATTTGGTCAATAGGATCATGGGTCAGAGAATGAAATCATTAGTTTGAGTTTAAGAAACTTTGATATTATAAAGTAAATCACCAAATTCAAATAACTTAGGTTAAATTATAGTTGAAACTATGAAACATAGACAAAAAGGATGAATAATTGATCCTTTTAGTGCTTATCAAATTGGGTTCTGATCATTCTATTTTCATTTCTACCTTCCTTACCACCAATCATGCATTTGAAACTACATAGGCCATTTCATCATTGGATGATTTTATTATTTAATTGACTCAATATAAATATAAGCTTATTGATATGGGTACAATTAAGTCCTCTTAATCACTTGCCTTAATTTTGAGTTATGACAAATAGAAGGCTTCCAACCATAAGGAGAAAAAATAGAACAAGAAGGACCAAGAGCAAATAAAGGGTCATCAAACTAGTGTTAAGTCCAAAGAATCAACTAAGACCTCCTCTTTAGGTAATAAAACCAAGAAAGAGAGGCTCACATGTGCTTATCATAAGAAAAATAGGGTAGATGAAACCAAAAATATGAATAAATAGATTGACCAACTAATAAAGATGTCTGAGAAAAATAACATCAGTTTCTCTAATTCAGTCAAATAGAGTTCATCAGCAAATGAGTCTTCTAAGGAAAAATATGGTAGTAGGGGAAATTCCCTTATTGTATTTACATCCCAACCTTCCACATGGCTAATTGATATTGGTGCCTCACACCACATGGCTTCCTCTTAGGATATTTCTTTATCCTTGGATCCTTGTTCTATGACTTCCATTTTGATGGGTGACCACATAATTTTGTGGGAGAGGGTCTGTTAAAGTGAGTGATGGGACATTTCAAGATGTTATATGTTTTCCCTCATTAATAACTAATCCCCTATATTTTTATCAGATCACTAACATTAGTTCAAGAAAGAGAGTTGAGTTTTACCTCATTATGTGTTTATTAGGGAATTGCACAATAATTCTATAGTTACAATTGGGAAAGTAGATCAACAACCATAGTTTTACACTTTTTCACATTTTACTCCTAATCAACCCTCTAATAATCTAATAACTCATAAAAATAGGGTAATTTTATTATGTCATGAGTGATTCAACCATATTAACCTATCTCTACCTAGAGAAACTTAGTTGTAATGACATGGTTTTACTGTTGCCTCATGTCTTTTTTTATAATGTTTGTTAGGATTGCATACTTGTTAAGCATCCTAAAGATAAGTATAGCAAAATCAAATCATGGAGAGATACATAGATTTTAGAGCTAGTCCATAGTGATATATTTGGTCCTTTTTAATAGATTTCATTTAGAAAGACCACATATATTCTTACCTTCATTGATGATTTTTCAAAGTATAAATGGATGTATCTTCTTAAGTATAAGTCTAAGGTCTTTGATAATTTTCAAAACATTGCACATGAACAATGGTGGTGATTATGTCAACCATATTTTTGCGTAATTATACACTGTAGAGGGGATTGAACTATAACTTATATTTCTGTATATCCCTCAACATAATGGTGTTTTAAAACATAAGAATAGGTCCTTGAAGGAATGGAAAACTATATACTACATTCCAAATCTCTTACACCTCAATACTGGGTTGAGGCCATAAATTATGCTTGTTATATCCATAATTATGTTCCTCATAAATCATTTAAATGAATTACTCCTTTTGAAGCTTAGAGTGATAAAAAAACCCATGGTTAAAAACTTTTGAGTGTTTGAATCTCTTTTATTAGCCCACATTAGCCAATGGAATCTCATATATGGCCTTGCATCTTTATTGGATATCATGAGTGTGTTAAGGGATACAAGGTATTCCATCCCACCAATCATGAGTTGTTCATTAAGATAAGTGATCATTTTTAGAAGGATCCTTTAGATTTTACACTTGAAACTTTTCCCTCTTCCTTGGACTCACTAGTATTTAATGAAATTTCTCATGTTTTATTTCTACTTGAATAACTTATTGATGATGAGATTAGTGATGGGGACTCACCTCCTCCCTCTCCTAGTCACTTTTTAGAGGATGAGGAAAATTTTCTTAGCTCTATGACTTTTGGTCCTCTTTGGGCTAGAAATACACTACAAAGTGTTGGACATTGGGTTAGAGATTCATCAGACAGCAAGTGGACACATTCAAAGTTTTATAATGCCCCACATGCATTCATTACATTTATTTATGATCCATATTAATTTTTTTGAGGCATATAACACTCTTGAGTGGGATACTATAATGGAAGAGGAGTATGGTTCCTTTTTTAAGAACAATACTTGGGATTTAGTCCCTCTTCCTAAGGGAATAAAACTTGTTCAAGTTAGATGAATCTAATGAAACAATTATATAAGATGGGTCTATAGATAAGTTCAAATCATGTTTGGTATCAAAAGGTTTCACTCAGGTACCTAGCATTGATTATACCAAAACATTTTCCCTAATTGCCAAAATGAACTCAATCCAACTCACTCTTATCATTTGTACAATGCATCATTGGGATGTGAAGAGTGATTTTCTTCACAGTGACCTCAAGGAAGAGATATACATGGATTAAGTAGATGGTTTTGTGGAATATTTTTCCTTAGTTTTTAGACTTTAGATGTGTATCTATGTCCTCAAAAAATCTCCTTGGGCTTGGTATGCCAAGATGGACTCCTTTATTCTTTAATTTGGGTTCACTATATGTCATTCTTATTTGAATATCTACTTTTTATTGTAGGATGACTCACTTTTGATACTAGTGCTCTATATGGATGACCTTTTGATCATATATATTTCTTCATCCTCCATTGTGGTAGTGAAATTTTATTTGTTCGATAGGTTATCAATGAATTACTTGGGCTTGTTACATTACTTATTTGGAACTTAAATTTCTCAATCTAACTCTAGGATCACTATTGGACAATCCAAGTATGATCTTGATTTGCTTGCATGGTTTAACATGGTTGATTGTAATCTAGATCTAAATCCATTTATATTTAGTGTGAATATTGAGTCTCAATGTCCTCTTTTGGTTGTTACTACTTTGTACTAATAACTTGTTTTAAATATCATCTATATCACTCAAACTAGACCTAACATTTCATATGAATTAGACATGGTCTCTAGATTAATGTAGAAACTATATGAGCTACACTAGAAAGTAGTTAAGTGGATTCTCAACTACATTCAAGGCTCTTAGTGTTTGGATTCAACATGGAGTAAGCATTGATGCTAACTTAATTAGGTATATAGATTTAGACTACATTGGTGATATTCAGTATCATAATTCTAATTCAAGTTATAGTTTCTCCCTTGGCTCAAGGCCAATTATTTGGTCAAGTAGTAATTATAATGTTATTGATTTATCTTATATAGAGGCATAATACAAAGGTGTTTTTAATTCTACCACTAAGTTTATTTGGATTCAAGGGATTCTTATTGAGTTTGGTATCCAATTTTGATGACCAACAATCATATTTTATGACAATCAAATCACCATCCATATTTACATGAATCCAATCCTCCATTAGTGGGCCAAGCATGTTGATATTCACATGCATTTAATTTAGGAGATTATTCATGATCAAGTCATTAATATCCACTATTTTTAGATTATGAAGCAAATTGTTGATATATTCAGCAAACCTTTCATTGAGAGAAAGTATATTCATTTGTAAACTCTTATTGTATTTTGTTCAACTCTAACATCATTGTCTAGGGGGTATTATTAGCTCCTTATTTCTCTCTACTTATAGGGGGATTATCTCTCTCTCTAGTTTTGAGTGGGGGGATTCTCTCCATTATTTTGGTGAGATTTTATATGAACTTGGGTTCCTAATCAGTCCTTGTTATTGGGACATAATTCTTCTACCCACCTAAGCTATGATTAAGGGTGGGTGTTGGTGTAGTTTTTATACCATTATATGGCTTTTAATACATGTTTTTTAATATTGCTTAAGTGTTATAATATGTCATTAGGAAAATATGGCTTAACTTATTTTCTAATTTTGAGTTGCTTTTGCTTCTCTATAAATGTACCTTTCCTAAAGCTATTTTGGATAATGGTAATGCTCATAATTAAATATTTGATTGTTAAAGAAAAGATTATCATTTCTCATGTTTGATTTCACATATACAATAGGCTATCTCTTCTTCATATTTCATTTTTCATGTTATATAGTTTAGTGCATTCATGTCTTTCCAGTTATTGATCTTTGATTGTGGCTTACTCTGACATCCCCTAGGGAAATCCTCCTTGAGGTGTTATTGAACAATCACAAAAATAAAAATAAATATGTGTTCATCCATGAGAGAGATTTTGAAGTGTAAATGTATATGGAAATTGAATCTTCCCACAAGTTGGCATGGTAACATAACAATCCTAACATCATTAAAATTGGGGCCAATCTTAGTCCACATGACTGTAAAACATATTATGAGCTAGTGAGGCAATTTTAGGAACATTTGAGTGTATCCTAAAATGGGAGACTTAGAATCATCCTTCATGGGAGAATAAGATTATCATATATAGATCCAAATATATAAATAATTTCATCTCCCTCCTACACTAAATATGCTACAAATATGGTTCCATACTACTAGTTGAGGATATTATTTATGTTAATATATGAATGAAGTATAATCCTAGGGTAATCAAGTTGGGAACTTTAATCAATTCCATAGAGAATGAAATTATAATTTACCTTTTGAAGGAGTTCATTGACATCTTCACTTGCTCATGTACTAATATTCATGGGTTAGATACATATTTAGTGGTCCATCATCTTGTTGTGAACCTCGATGCTAAGCACATTAAATGAAAGATGTGGAAAATGCATCCTAGTATAACACCTATTGTCAAAAAAGAACTATATAAACTCTTAGAGGCAAGTTTTATCTAACTAATTAATTACACCAAATAGATATCAAACATTATATAAGTTAGCAAGAAGTTAGTGGGGATTCACCTTTACACATATTTTCATGATATAAACAAATCCTACCTTAAGGATGAACTTCCAACACCTAATATTGACATGATAGTTGATCATACATTGGGCCATGATATGTTATCACTTATGGATGGATTTTATAGCTATAATAAAAAAAATTATCACATTTAAAGACCAACACAATAAAGTGTTCACCACCCCATAGGGAATATTTTGCTATCAAGTCATTCCCTTTGGCTTGAATAATGTAAGTGATACATACCAAAGAGACATGAATATAATTTTCCATGATATGATACATGACATTATTTAATACTATGTGGATGACATACTAGGCAAGTCAGAAACTCAAGAAAAACATCCAATAGTGCTATGCAAAAAGTTTGAATGGTTTAAAGAATATAAGGTGTAGCTTAATCTGAATAAATGTATGTTATGCATAACATTAGGAAAGTTATTGGGATTTATTATTTTTAGATGGGGTATTTAATTTTACCCCACTAAAGTACATGACATTATATAAATTCTCCCACTATCTAATCTCACATAGTTATGCAATTTACAATGAAAAATCCAACTTATATTCATAGCTAGCATATATGTGTCACCCTTTCATGCATATACTCAAGAAAAAAAATGATTTTCACTAACAAAAGATGTTATAGCTAATTTTATTACCCCTCATAAAAAATTTACAATCTTTTCATTCTTATGTATTATGGTTTGTGCCATAAAGTTTAAAACTACATCAGTGGGCCCAACTTGTTTGTATTCATTTAATGATCATTTATTATGCATACATTTAAATGTGATATGTCACTATATTAATTTATTTAAAATTTTATTAACATCATTTAATTAATTATATATTGCATAACATGTTTGATCAATTTGATATAGTCAAAAGGTTGCTATTAATGTTACAAATTTCAAACATATTTAGAATAATGAAGTTGGAATCCAGTGGCATTTGAATCATGATGATCATAACATAATCTTCCTTTTATAATTAATATGTTTTAATGGGTGCCAAGTTTTCATGTATTGGTTTCACATCTAATCTCTCTTTGGGCTCAATTTTGAAAAACATGCTTGAAGTTGATAAATGTGAATGATATATTACATTCATCAATTTAAAGTTGGCATGGTGTAACTTAGTTTTGCATTGGAAACTTAATTGGTATCTATTTGATATATTGTGAAAATTTATAAGTTTCAATCATATTTTCATGTTATGGTTTTGTAATCATTATCAAATAAATTTTTGGCTTGTCATAGATTCAGAAGCTTTGCTTATTGATAAAACTTACATTTATTATATATTGGCTAATAATATATGGTGGTGACTTGATTTTTTGGTTTTCAAGGTGTATTAATTAAAATGAATATGAAATAAAGGCAAGGGTATAGTGAGAAGATTTGTTTATGGATAAAATTTACATTTATTATAGATTGGTTAATAATATTTGATGGTGACTTGTTTTTTCATTTTTGAGGTGTATTAATTAAAATGACTATGAAATAAAGGCAAGGATATAGTGATAATCATGGATCACTTTGAAAAATCTTAGATATTTAAAGTTTTGTCCTCATTTTTGTTTGGTTGTCAATGATATTATCTAAAAATAGAGTATAACTTTCTAGTAATGTAGGTAATTATTTTTTAAAGACCATTGGTCATTGCTAAATACATTTCTTTGGCAGTGGTGGTTGGTTTATTCCATTTTTCCCACCAACTAGGAAGATTCATTGGCATAATCACATTCATTAAGAATCCTTGGAATAAAACCATAATAAAACATGCAATTATTATTAATTGTCCTTATTTGATTCAACTTTTATGGTGGAAGGAAGTCTTTGGGGAAGGCAGACCTTGCACAGCTTGTTTTGGAGGCAAAACAATGAATTTAGCTAAATTTTTGGTAGATTTCATATGTTCATATATCTCATTAGGTATGATTTATTAGTGTTTTATTTTATTTTATATAAAGAATACAGTTTGCTTGAGAAGTAATCTTTTTTAATTCTTTTTATATGTCTTATTTACATATGCATGTAGTCAATAGTGGTAGACAAGTCATTAAAATGAAAATTTATTCTCTTTTATTTCAATTTTAAATAATATTGATATATTTTGAAGGATGAGTAAATATTCACCACTTTTTATTTTGATTCACATGGTGCTTTATGGCCTTTTTATAGTTGAGTGGTTGGTAGTGTATTACCTACATATCATGAATTGATAATGCATGTATGGTTTTATTTGTGAATATGTCAAAAATATAATGGTCATATGCATTAAGTTATTAACTTCTTTATATTAGGTCTGAGTTTAACTTTTAAATCTTAGAAGTTTTGGTTTTATTTTCAAAGATTAAAATATTTCATGTTGACATGTTATCTTGTTATCTAAAATTATAATAATCATCACTTACAAAAAAATATTATGTTAAATATAATGTCTAAATGACTATCATTTAAAACCATAATTAACATAGTATGATGAACATTTGGACTCCAATTTTAGCCTAGTCTAAAAGATTAAAAAATGGTTCTTTTCAACTAAATTAAGGATGTTTTGTTTTGATATGGGTTTCATATTTCATGTTCTCTAGTAAAATATTTTATTTGGATCAAGGTTTAGGTTGAATAATTTGTGTTAAAAATGAATATGGTTGTTGATAGTTTGGCCAATCTAGTTTCAGTCGAGTGGTTTGTTTTGAAGATAGATATAATTTAATTTATTTGTTTTGATAACATGGATTTGTAATATTCATATAAATATAGGTAAAAAAATTTGTTTGATAGGTTTTATTTGGTCTATATCATATTTTAGATCATTAGCCCGTATTATTTACATACAAAATTTCAAGATTAGTTTCTATCATTCAATTGATTTCTTAAAGGTTCAAGAAGTAGCCCATGATTTTTATCTATTAGTGCTAAACTGGTTCTCTAATTGAATGTTTCTTATTTTTTATGCCATAGTATTTTGTGTTGGATACATTTAGGATCTTTTAGGGTTCATTGTGACTATGTTATATGCAAATATAAGCCCAGGTTTTCATAAATGAGTTGTAGACATGAAATGTACATTTAAGGGTTTTTTTATAAATATTTTAGCCATGGTTTTTATGAATAATCTACGTCTCATTGGTTTAAATTATCATTGTATTTTCATTTACGATGTGAATGCTCAATATAGATTCTATACTATTGTAAATTGATGAAAATTTGCAATAGTTTTATGTTAGTCGATATATATAGTTTCTTGAAAGTTGGAGTCTTAAATATTTTAATGTTACATTTTCTCAAATGTATGCATTTTTTAGTGGTAATGGGTGTCTTCTAGAATTTCCTATCTAGTGTTGGTTATAAAGTATATGGTAAAATATTTGTTTTAATATATAACCTATAATAAGTGTTACAATGGCATTTTTTATGGCTGATTAGATTACTCATTCAACATTTTGACATATTATAGTCTTTATATTAGAATATGCTATGTTATTATATGTATTATGATTTATTATAAACTATTTGAAATCATTAATTATATTTTATTGATCATTTAAATATATTTACATGTAAATGATTCGTTAATGTTGTTAAACAAGTATGAGGGTCCCACCTGTTAGATTTGTTCATGTTGGTCTATATTTTAAATTATTATTAGGTCCCTTGAATCTTATTAATTTAAAAAGATAAACTTTATGATATAATAATTTATAAAAATTATTATATTTATTTAATTTTATTATGTTTTATTTTAATTTAACTTTATATTCTAAAGTTGGAAAAAGGTATTTACAACTTAAAATTTTAAATTACTTTATTAAGTGAACATAATAAAGAGACTTAGAAAGAGATTACAAAGGGGGGAGAAAACACATAGGTATTAAGATATCTTCAATTTTAAATATTCCATATCTTTCTTCTTTCGTGTAAGCATATTTAGGATTGAGTAATCACTTGTAGATAGACTAATGATATTTTCTCTGTCGATAAAGTAATATACTTGAATAACATAGGTATATATAAGTTCCTTGATTTATTTATAATTGATTATCTGAACATTATCAAGTATTAATGTCATTGATGATTATATATATGCATTCATATGTGTATAAATCCATGTACTTTTCCTAAATAATGATGAAATCATCTCATTTT
The DNA here is from genome assembly GCA_037957365.1 of Torreya grandis. Classification (NCBI taxonomy): domain Eukaryota; kingdom Viridiplantae; phylum Streptophyta; class Pinopsida; order Cupressales; family Taxaceae; genus Torreya; species Torreya grandis. Next base: position 1,907,912 of record JARHVA010003476.1, on the reverse strand, counting down.
ATATCAAAAAGTTTCACCTTTGACTGTATAGTGATCTTATGTTGAAGTATTTTTTTAAATTGGTTTATTATGAGTTTTGCTCAATAAAATATATCTCATATTACACTTCTAATTCTATTATTTTAAAGTCTCACTCTTTAATTGATGTGATATTTTTATTTATCAACATGGGGAATGTCAAGAAGAATTTGAACATATCAAAAAATATCTCTCCAATCCACCAGTGTTCATTACACCAACCTTACGAAAATCTTTATTGTTTTATATCTCTGCAGCTCAACATGCCATTGGAGTGTTATTGGCTTAGCACAATAATAATGAATAGAAAAATATGTATAATATATAATTAGGAATTTATTGGCCTATGAACTTAATTATTAACCTATCAAAAATGCATGTTTGGTAGTAGTCTCTACTTCATAAAAATTACAGCATTATATGTTAAAAAACAAGACTATTCTCATTCCCAAGGTCTATCAACTTAAATAACTCCTATCTAAGGAAGTTACCATTATTGAAATGGATAAATTTGTCATGTTAATTAGTGAATTAGACATTTAATATGCTAATTATAAGGAAATTAAAGAACAAGGATTCATATATTAGCTCGTATAAGCTCTATTTTTAGACAAACAACCATTGACTATCAGGTTTCCTGATGAATCCATTTTATTCCTCACCAACACCCAAAATTAGAAGCTCTTTTTTTATCTATATTTTATATAACATGGCTCGGTGATAGGCATTATATTATTGACACCATAAGGAGACCTCATTCCTGAGGCATTCTATATTACTTTTCTATGCATTAACAACATTGTAGAGTATAATACCCTCTTTGTTGGTCTCTAAATAGATATCCTATGGAATATAAATATTTTTTGTCTTTGGAAATTCTCAGCCAATCATTAATCACATCAATGATCAATATTAAATCAAATATGATAATCGGGTACCCTACAATCATATGGTAAAAGCCTTAAAACACTACTTTGTGTATATCTAGTTTGAGTAGGTGTTACATGCAAAAAAATCCTCAAATACAATGGATATCATCAGTTTACTCCTTGAAATTCCACTATATAATCAATAAAGCTAATTCTTGGTTGAAAAACTCATCATCTTAGCATATGATTGCTTAAAATTTGAGATGATATGTGAAATTCTTGGTCTCAATTTCTCATGGTAGCAGGATATTTATGTGTACCTCTATGATCATACCCTACCTTATGACATATCACATTCCTAATGAAAATCCTTTATCCAAAACACATCCAGTTATACCCTCCTCGATAACACACTTTATTATAGAGGATATGATGGAACTATGCTCCATTATTTAAACTTAGAAAGGCTAATTTAGCTATCAAATCCATTCACAATGGAATTTTGGGAAATACACTAGTGAAATGGTCCTTTTCAATAAAATTATCCACATATGGTATTATTGGCCAACCATGAAATCAAATGCATGACAATATTTTTTAAATGTATTGCTTGTAAGAGACATGGTGATCTCATCCATGCTACAGATCAAGATCTATAGTATATAATCATTCCATAGACCTTATATACATGGGGGGATAAATCTCATTAGGAATATTAATCCCACCTCATCTAATGGATTCAAAAATATCCTCACTACTATCGAGTAATTCACTAAGTGGGTAGAGGCCATCCCTCTCACTTATGTAACTGATAAGTAAATCTCAAAATTCAATATTAACTATATCATTTATCACTATGGAATCCCATCCACATTCATTATAGATAATGATAATTCATTAAAGAATAAGGATGTTAATTCCATCTATAATCAATTTAATATTAAACATAGAAGGTCCACTCCTTACTATCTATAATACAACTACCAAGATGAGGCATCTAATAAAAACATTGTCAATATACTCAAGAAGATAGTCAACAATGCTAATTATGATTGGCATTTAAAATTAATTCTAAAATTTTGGGCTTATCAAACCAACATCCATACCCACTTGGACCACTCCATACTCATTATTTATATCTAAAAGCATCTTCCCTATTGAGATTGAGTTTTCCTCCCTATAGATATCACTATAGGATATCAATGATGATGAGGATTATCAAGTTACATTTATATAGGTGTTAAAAATCCTTGATGAAAAAATGCTAGACACAATCAATCATCTCAAAGCATATCAAGAATAGGTTACATCATAGTTATGAGAAGTATATCAAATACAATAAATTTTTAAAAAGGGATATTATGCTAAAAGAAAACTAGAGAAATACCAACATTGACAGTGAAAATGAAGGGAATTTTATGCCTGATTATCTAAGTCCCTACATCATTACTACTAAATATATATCATGAGCTTATAGGTTGGATACAAAATTTGGGTAATAACTTGATGAGCCCATGAATATCATGCATCTCAAACATTTTTATGCTTAAAAAACAATTCTTTTATATGATTTCCCCTAGGATTAGGGGCATATTCTCTTTGATCCATCCATTTGTGTCCATATCCATCCCATAATACACAATTCCATTTTCCATTTTTGCCTTGAAAATGACCTAGAAAAACTATAGGGAATAATGTTATTAATATGAGTAGAATCATTGCAATAGGTAATTAAGATAGTAGGAAATCATAACATCATAATGATAAGTAGCTTATATAGGCCTTATAGTCCTTGAAGATCTCTCACTTCACTCTATCCTTCCATTTATACTTCTATACATCTCCATCCCCACTACTAAAGTCAAATTTTCCTTTGCTAGTAGTCTTTATATATATACACACACACACATAGACACACAAACACGTAGAAAAACCCTAAAAATTAAAATGTCTAGAAACATCCCACAAATAATGAAAAGCCAAAAAACTAAAAAAAATAGTTGTCTTATCTATTGTATTATTGCCAATCCTTGATAAATTTTACAACAAATTATTATCGCTTCATAAAGCTAAATTTATCCCAATCATATCCCTTTAACATATAATTGAATACGGGTACCTTACGAAGTTGTTATCATCATTTTTATTCACATGTTGGATCACTAGATTAATTTAGGACCAAAAAATTATTTGTTTATTTGTTCTTTCTATAGGTTTGTGTGTGTTTTTGTTTGTATTTGACTTTTTTTGTTTATTTTTTTCTTGTTGTGTCTGAGTCAATTTTGTGGCATTCCATAATAAATTCATCATGGTTTCTTTATATCATGGTGCATATTATAATGTGACATATTAAATATAATGATGCTCAAATATTGTGTGAACACTATCATATCCCCAATTCTACATCATCATTTATCTCATCTTATCAAAACTATATCCATATAAACATCTATCCATACATTCATATCATAGGGATAAGTATAAAAAACATAAATATGAAAATTAGGAGTGGATATCATCATACCACGAATATCCAAAATCTATCATTTAAACATCTATATACATCAATAATTCATCACAACATATCCATAAATTAACATTATATTTATGACATCAAAGTAAAGCATCAAATAACATACACAATACATCCATAATCATCATATCATAGTAAAATAAATGCATGAGACATATGATCCAAATCAAATCAAAATCATCATTGTGTAATAATCAAATGTCCATAAAGGTAATTGAAAATTTTGAAAGGGAGAAGTGGGAAAGATAAAAATGTGGTACAGAGTGCTTGATGGTTGCTTGCATTTAGGGTTTCCCACTATCACACTACTAATATGACATTGATCTATGTAGGATTTATCAATTTTTATTCACATTTTTGGTTATATAATCTTCCCTTTGGGTTTAGACTATATTAAATGGTCATCACCAACATTTTTGCATCTTTGGATGTAGGGTAAGTTGGTGTGATCCTGAGATACAATGCTACTAAAATAAGTTATAAAATTTGTTTCAAAGGTATATCACAAGGTACTGGTCCTAACCTAGACATCTCTTTTCCTGATGTTTTTATGGATCTACCTAAATTTGAAAAAACTTGCAACTAATTTGAAAATTTTATTCAAGTTACTGATTTTATGGGTAGAGTCCCCCCTAAGAGCATTTTTAACAAATGGGTTCATAACCATTGGAAAGGCCATGTTGTGAAATTATAAGGAGTTCAAAACCTTATAAAGGTTTCTTTTTATTTTGATTCACCAATATATAACACTAAAAATCCATTTTTAACCATGTCCCTTGGTTCATCTATAACATGTTGGTAGTTTTTTCCCACTAGACTAGAGACTTTTCAGTTTCTAATCATGCCAAACATAAGATTATACTTTGGATCAAATTTACTAGATTTCCTCTCCCCTATGGGTTTTATTGACCTAATCTTCAAACCCCTAGTATATTTTAGTTTCCATGAACATCCAAAATTTTACACTACCCATCCCCAGAAAAGGGTTTATGTGAAAGTAGATCTAGCTAGAGACCTCAAAGAATCCATTGAGATTCAAGTGGAAAATAATTGTTTTACCTAGCAGGTTCTCTAAATTAATCTATTAAATACATATTTTATGTTCCAATACTCAAATCATATGATTTATGAGTGTCCTTTGATACCCCCTACTCATTTCACTCCTTAGGATAAATATGGGCTTGAGCCTAGAATCCAAAATGTGAACTATTATCATTCAAAATGTACAATTGTGGAATGCTCGATCGTGCAGGGTAACTTTGTAGTGAGGAATTGGGCATAAAGGTCCTACATAGGGAGTATGAGTACTTATCAATAGGTGAAAAATTATTATTAATTAGCTACACATGTGAGCATCAGTTATCTCACCATAATGATGGAAATATCCCTAAAGTGTGGGACACTTATGTTCCTTAGGATGAGTCTCTGAAGTATGAAATATTCCTTCTATTATAAGCACACCTAGTTTAATATCATCATGTGGACCTAAAGAGTAGAAATGTAACCTACTATTAGCCTAAACCCAATGACTTTGAGGGAAAAAGGAGGGGGGAGGTAAGAGAGTGTTGGAAATAAAAAAAGTGATACACCTAAAATAGAACAAGAACATATACTGCCATAAACATAATTTAATGATTTAGAATGAGATAAGATCATATATTTTACACTAAGTCACTCCACTTACATAAAAACTTTTCATAGAGGTGCAAGAACATAGTGTAACATTGAGAGGGGTGAATATTATCCACAAACAAAGCCTACGTAGACCCTTGTACACATAATATGACTAGCAAGGAAGCTTCAATTTCAATGAGGAGGTGCATAGAATGAAAGATGAATGAGAGGGGAGAGGAGCACCCACAAATAAGAGTCAATCAAACACAAGGAGCACACAAATCAATAGAAGAAAAAAAAGAGGTGAACTTAATTTTCATCAATATGTAAGGGTCTAGCCAATACAAGAGTTCATGGAGGGAAAATTTTGGTAGTGCGAGGTTATTGAATAAATGTCAACCCTTTCATAATGGAAGTACCAAGATTTTATATAAGATAAATTTGGTTTTATAATAAATACACCACTTAGGTAATGAGAGAAACATTTAATGCATTTATGGCACTACAACCATATTCCTTTAAGTCTATCTAATGATTAGACCTAGGTTGATGGTAGGACTGATTTTGGATGCACATGCATTAGAAACTAAAAGTTTCCCTTAACAGTGTCATAGGATGGCATGTACTCAAGCTTTGAGGTTGAATAACCACTTTTGCATTAAATTGTTTTGATAGTGCCTCAAATTTTAATTAATCACCTCTATCATCCCTCTTTATCTAGATGACAATTGGCAAGTGGTGATTTATAATTGATCTTAGGTATGGTGTTGTATAAATGACACATGTCACTTTTTATAGGATCATAGATGTGTCTCAATTTATTTTTGGACAAGATGGGCATGGACATGACACATGGAAGACTAGCACTTATTCTAGATAATTGAGAATTTCTTTGTGTTAAGATAGATACTAAGGTACCATATAACATTGATAGGAAGGTCATGCACTACAAAAATTAAAAGCATAGATTTAGGATATATCACATATGTACAAAATTATATTGTATAGGTGAGAATAAGGCCTTAAAGATAAGTGTGCATGAAGATAAAGATCCTTGGCATGTTTTCAATAGATCATAACTACTTCCTACACTACTCCTTTTGCGTAGCTATTTTAGAACTTAAGGACATGTATCCTTGAACTCATGTACCCCTTAACCTACACATTGTCATTCATGTTAACCTATGCACCTAAAATCCTTATTCACAAGCATGCATTGAGAACCTTTAGCATGTATGAACCACCATATTATTCTTATACAGATTTGTGCCTCTATCTTGGGCTTAGGTGTAGATGGGGAATTTCTGCACATTTTATATTTAAACTTCTATGGACTTCATGGGTGTTTTAATATATTATATGTTCATGGGGGGCTTGCACTAACTAAGGGGTGACTTATAAAGTCAACACTTCTAGTGACCTCTATGGGTTGCTTGCCTACTTAGTGAAAACCTAGTAGCCTTTAAGTAATCCATTGGGCATGGAGTCCTTGAAAATTATGAATCTTTCACTTGTGAATGCACATCTACACTCTCTAGCCTTTGAGTGAGTTGAGGTTCACCTTAAAAATTAGATAACTATGCCATGATGCTTATAGGAAATAAAATAAGCTAAGAAACATTACGCATGAGTGCTTGGAGGGATTAAAACTAATCTAAAACAAGGGAATATAAGGTGTGCCTTTTAAGGAAACAAAATCAACTACTCTGCTTATTTACAATTGTATACAAAGATCTAATGGAGATAATGCTTGAGATGAATCCCATTGATTGGGATAAGTAACTCTTCTCCATTCATTCTAGCAAGCTGAAAGGTGTTGGATGGATTGCAACTAGTGATGGTGTAAACACCACTCCATATTGCATCAAACTTAGTATTTATTCTAGTTTTTGCCCTATCTGCATCCCACTTGAGCACTAAGTTTCCCACCTAGAAACTTATTTCACTTACTCTTTTGTCAAAGACCCTCTTGGTTCATTCATATTAGAGTTCTATGGTATGTGTAACCTATGCTCTATTCTCTTCAAGCTCTATGAGCTCTACCATTATTACTTCAATGGGATCACTATTGAATAACTCTAAATAATATGTAATCTCCAAGAAAGGTAAATTAAGGGATGCTGGTAATCTAGATTTCCTTCCATAAACTAACATGAAGGGTGAGTTTCTAAACACTCTCTTAGGCATGATTTGATCATCCCAAAGAGTGGTTCTGAGCTTACTATTCCAAACTCATTGATTGTCTATTAGAGTCCTATTTATGATTTGAATCAAGTTTTTGTTAGTGGACTCTGCTAGACCATTAACTTGAGGGTAATAGTTTTATAAGGTACTTAAGTAGATGTTGCACTTTATATCCCACTCACTAATCCTAGCCCTAAGAAAAGCTAGTGCATTATTAGAGATGATGGTAGTGGGAACACTAAATATTTTTACAATACCTTCATATAAACTTAAAATGGATGTATCATTAGCTTCATTGAGTGTAATTACCTTTTCCCATCTTGTGAAATAGTCAATGGATGTAAGCATCCACTTGTGCCCATCACTTGATGGTGAGTTAATCATACCTATGAAATCTAGGCCCCATTGCACAAAGGGTTGATCAATTTGGATTAGGCAAAGTGGTAAGGATATAATCTTTTATTTGCCTATAAATAAGGCACTCTTCTTTCAATTTTTCACATATATGTGTGCATCTTTGAATAGCGTTGGCCAATAATATCTAGCCCACATGATCTTCATAGTAGTGGTCTTGGGTGAATAATGGCCTCCTACGAGGCCATCATGGAATTATTGGAGAATTCTATTTGTTTTCTCTATTTTAATGCACCTCAAGAGGACCCCATTTAGGTATTTTTAGAAAATTGCACCATCTATAGGCACATAAGGAATGGATTATAACTAGAAATGTCTATGTTTTACCTTATAAAGGCTAGGAGGATACATATTATGCTGAATGAAGGCTCTCATGTCATGCACCTAAATTATCCTAGCTTCCTTTGTGCACTCTTCTTCATGTGACACTAGGACTACTATAACCTCTAGTTTCATTACTACTTTGGCCAACTACTTGCATAGTCCCTTTCCTCGCACCAGATTAGTCACTTAGATGTATATATCATGCTCCATTACCTTTGTGATCTATCCGTCTCTCTTTTTGTTGATGTCTTTGTTGAGCAAGAATTCCTTGATACTTATGTGCATGACCATGAAATAGATCTTGCTGTTGGATAACATATGTCTAAATTTATTTAGCACTCTCACAACTATGAGTGTATGATTTTCCATGAGATTAAAGTGCAACTCATAATATTTTAGCACCTAGATGAAGAAAGCAATTGGTTTCTCTAGTTGATCCATATTATTCTACATCAAAATGGTTGACATGCCTTCTATTCCACCAAATTCATAAAGGATGAATTCCTAATTATAATATATGTTGATAAAGGTGGGAGCTTATATGATGGCATGCTTGATGGTTTTAAAACTATCTTTACCTTTGTGCATCCATCTGAATGTAGCATTCATTTTTAAAATCATAGTGAGGGGATTGACCATGATAGAGAAACTAGGCACAAACCTTCTTACAAAGTTTATTCCCCCTAGGAAACTCTATAATTTATTCTTGTGGCTTAGAAGGGGAAGGGATAAGATAGCCCTAACTCACTCTAGATCAATTACAAATCCCTCTTTAGAAATAATGTGCCTAAATAGGTTGCCTTTTGAACTACAAATATACACTTTCTAGGGTTCAAATATATTTAGAACTCATGGCACCTCTGGAAGACTTTCTCTAAATGGCCCAAATGATCTTATGTGCCCTTTGAGAAAATGGTTATATCATCAAGGTAGACCAAAATGATCTTATTGATGAAATCTTTGAATGTTATATCCATTTATCTTTAGAAAGTTGTGCCTATATTTTTAAAACCTAATGACATGTATTGGTATGCAAAGGTTCCCCACTTAGTGGTGAACACAGTCTTGTATCAGTCACACTCTTGCACTTGAATCTAGTTATAGCTAGAATAACCATCTAACAATGACAATATCTCCATGCCTATGACCATTTGTAAGATTTGATCCATGCGTAAAAGAAGATAGTGGTCTTTGAGAGAATCCTTATCAAGTCCCTAAATTCCACATAGAGATGTATCTCCCCATTCCTCTTTCACAATGGTACCATGTTGGTGACCTATGAGGAGTGCTTGATTAGAAGTATTATAATATCCCCAATGAGTTTGGAAATCTCTTTATGTATCAATGGTTCCAACTTTGGATTAATGGGTCTCTATCTTTAGTACATGAGCTACATGTTAGGGTCTAGCTTAATTGTATGTTGTGTGATACCTAGATAAAACCTTCTAAGATATTTGTAATTCTATACAAATATGTCATCGTATTTCCTATTGAGTGAATGAAGCTTTCAATTTTTTTTGCAGAACACACCTTACCAGTTTAAATATATTTTCCCTATGAAAATGTCTATAGGCACAAAAATGTCTTCCTTGGTTATCATGCTATGCCTATCTCCTTTTAATTGGTCATTATAATCAAAGATACCCTCCAGGGTGACTATTCCCTTTATAAATTTGTTCCCCTTTAGCTAGATGACCCTTTTTCATATTGGTCTTATAGCTACACTTAATTCCTGGCATAGAAATCTACTTCATCTTGAAGTAAACTGATTATTTTCTTATTGCTCTCAAATACTTCTTATTTTTCCATGTTATTAAGAATTTTTGGTCTGACTACAAGATTGATGAGCTATTTGGACTCATTTATCATGCCATATTATGTACCTATGGTTGTCATCCTATCCACATTAGTGTTCTATGTTCTTGGTATGGAGGTGATGTTGTAGGCATCAAACCCTTCAATCATGTCCCACACACTATGTTTGTAGTCTTTCATTAAGCCATTTTTGGTCATGCTTTATACTCAAACCTATTTGAAAACCAACTCACTATCACCTAATGATTGTATCATCTTGATTCCATTCTTATATACAAGTTAGAGGCTTTAAATCAACACCTCATACTTGAAAACATTATTCATGTAGGTGAACTATAGTCTATAGGCATGGAAGTATTTTTCCTTTTAGAGAGAGACCAACATGACACTAGATCCTATGCCATTCCTATGCTGAGAGCCATTGAAGTATAACTACCATATCCCTTTAGTATTATTGTACACCTTCATGAGTTTATGTAGCATTATATTATATTCCACGATGTAATATGTTCCAAACCCAATTTATGCATTATCATATGGGTCACACTCAAAGAGTTCACATGCCCATTCATCTAGTAGGTTGTCTAGGGTTTCTTCCAATGGTGTCATGGCCTCATGGAGAATTGGATCTTCCTCTTGATCAAACATCACATATTTTTTATAAATTAGGCTATGAGTGTATGGCTCAACATGGATCTTGAAGATAGGCTCTACCCTGATGGTCACTTTTGTTCCATATCTAGTTCTCAACAACAATGTGACCAATCTAAAGACAAATACCCACCCATATTTTCCATGAATTCTCAAGAGAGGTAGATGGTGAAATAGAGGGAAAATCAATGACTATTATATCCTACAAAATAAAAAGGCTTGGGAATTCATACAATAGTATATTTAAGTCCTTGATTACACTAACAACTTTGACTATTATGCCATCAAGTTAGACCACCCCTTTTGAAATAGGGTCATATACAATTTCTAGTGTGTAATTGTGTACTAGATGTTGATTGATGATTAAGGATACATAGAATGGGGGAGGATTACTACTGACATTACATACCTATGCTTCCTCTTTTGGTTGGCACAATATCATAGAAGTGGTAGGAACTAATTTAGGAAAATGATACTCCTAAAAGCCTTTTAGCACATCTTGTAATAAGTTTCATTGAGTTGTAATGGTAAGCACATATTATATTGTAATATTGAATTTGGTCTTTTTCATCTAATCTACTATGTTGAAAGGAACTTGGGGTCCTTTTAACTATGTCTTTAGAATGGTAGATTATTCTAATGCTATCACACTAATTTGAGGCACTTTCTCATTCTACACAACCTTTTCTGGGCATAAAGTTATGTAAGTAATCTAGCTTGTAAACCTACATGATTGGTCTGGGGGTAAAAGGTAAGAGGGTTATAGGTGGTATGGCTACTTCTATATATCTTCATTTAAGTTTGGTCTTGAAAATAATTGAAGTGATTTAAGTATTAGGTACACTACCTTGATTCACATAATTGAAATCCTCCTACCAATTAAAGAAGGCTTATCCATCTTGTAGTTGAGCTTATGGTTGGACCCCTTCTATTTGTGGGGGTGCACTGCTCACTCGTTCTTACAATTGGGGCATGATTTTCAATTGAAGTGCCTTGTTTAGAAATCCATTTGTGCACATAGATTGTTCATGTGCTTGGTTGTATGGAAATCACCACTTAAAATATTACACTATATTATTTTGTACTAGGACAAGGGCTTTGGAGGTGTTACTAGTGTTGGCCTTATATGCATAAGGCACTCTATTATATGTGAGCTAGTTTTGTTCATGCACACCACCTTGATAGGGAGGTCTATTTAGCTGGTATTGTTGAGTGAAAGGGTAATGATATCTATGATATTGCACTTACTACCTTTTGAGGGCAACCAACTCATTGCCAAAACTTTGCAATAGCATCATTACTTTGTGAAATTAATTAGAAGGAGTAGATTATAAAGTAGGTGTGCTTACTATAGTAGGGGTAGATTTTAGTATAGGTTTTGTAGTTGCTTGATTGGGGGGAAGTTTTATGAATATAGGCATTGGGAGTTTGGGTGAAATCTTTCCCACTTGGATCAAGCAATTCTATGTGTTCACTATAACTTCATAAGAATCAGGGAGAACCATACCTCCCATGGATTGAATCATCACTACAATACCATTATTAAGAACTTTTAGGAAACATAAAAATACAATGTTAAGAGATGGCTTACACAAGGTTAGGATTATATCCTAGACCCTCTAGAATCTAAAGTTGAAGCTGACCATTATTTCATGTGGTGCTCGATTTATAGTCATGAGCTGATCTATCAGGGATATATGATCACTCCATTCATTAATCTACTTGCATAAATCCTCACCAATCTCATCCTAGTTATGAATGAAGTTTGGTTGTAAACCTTAGTACCATTATAGAGCTTTTCCTTTCAAATAAGAAGATAGTAATCTGATTGCATCATTGTCATACGTAACATGGTGCACTATGTATATATTTGTAATATCTTGGATATGATCCATAAGGGAGGTCAAATTATTGCTTATGAAATATGGTAGGATCTTGAGAGAAAACATCATAATATCATCATACTATGCTAGGACTAATGGATTACCTCCATTAAAGGGCATAAATACCTAATTCATTGATACCACCATAAATGGGATAAAGAATAGGCCCCTCCTAGAATAGAACCTTCTGAATGGTGGTGTAGACTAAGCTTTGAGTGGATACTAGCTTGCATCATGCCTCCTAATAGGGGATAAAGATACTCTAGATCTCCTTCTTCTAGATGACACTATAAGCTCTATGAAATGGAAATCAATGCCTCTTATAGATGATCTTATTATTATTAGCATGTAAATAAGGGACTATTATTTGCAAACTAGAGGTGTTGGGAGTTACCAGGTGCTCTTATTGAGTGTTTTCTATACTTGATAGCTAAATAAAGCACCAATCCTTTAGCTTCTACAACCTAGTCCCACCAGGCATGCCAGAAACTATTATTATTCAAAACATGCACTTGTGGAATGTTGAGTATCATGAAGTAGCTTTGTAGTGGTGAATTGGGAATAAAGGTCCTATGTAAGGTATGGGAGTACTCAGTGATAGGTGAAAAATTATTATTTTGTAGCTATGTGTGCAAGCATCAATTATCTTGCCACAATGATGAAAACATCCCCAAGGCATGGGATCCCTATGCTCCTTGGGATGAGTCTCTAGAGTAGTCTAGATTCCTTCTATTCTAAGAACACCTAGTTTAATATTGGCACATGGGCCTAAAGATTAGAAAGGTAACTTATTTGTAGCCTAAACCTAACAACTTTAAGGTAAAAGGGATGGGGAAGGTAAGAGAGTGATATAAATAAAAACGCAATGTGCCCACAATAGAGTGAGTGTTCCTACTACCATAAACACAATTCAATGCCTAAGAATTAGATATGATCACATAGTTTCTAATAAGTCACTCCATTTACATGAACACTTTGCATAGAGGTGTGGGAATATAGTATACCATTGAGAGGGGTGATGATTTTCCACAAACAATGCCTATGTAGGCCCTTATGTACACAAAATATGACTGGCAAGGAAGCTTTGATATTGATGAGGAGGTGCAAGGAATGCAAGATTAATGAGAGGGGTAAGGAGCACCCACAAATAGGAGTCAATCAAATACAAGTAGCACATAGATCAACAAAATAATAGAAAGAGGTGAACTTAATTCTCATCAATATGCAAGGTTTTAACCAATACAAGATCTCATGGAGGAAAATTTTTGGTAGGGTAAGGATATTGAAGAAATATCAACCCTTTCACAATGGAATAAATAGGATTTTATAGAATATCAAGTTTAATTTATAAATGCACCACTTGGGTGATGAGAGAAGCATTTAATGCATTTGTGGTACTATAGCCATTCTCTTTGAAGTTTGTCTGATAATTAGACTTGGGTTGATGGTAGGATTGATTTTGGATACACACATTGAAAACTAGAATTTTTCCTTGTTAGTGTTAGAGGATGGTATGTAATCAAGCTCTAAGGTCAACTAGATGCTTTTGCATTAAATTATTTTGACAGTGCCTCAAACTTTACTCAACCACTTCTATCATCCCTTTTTATTTGGATTCCAATTGGTAAGTGGTGATTTCTAATTGATCTTATGTGTGGTGTTGTAGGAATGTCATGCATCACTTCAGTGGGCTCTCAGAGGAGTCTTTTTTGATTATTAGACAAGAGGAGTGTGGACATGACATATGGAAGACTAGCACTTACTTTGGGAAACTGATAATTTCTTTATGCTAAGACAAGTGTTAAGCTATCATGTAGTATTGATAGGAAGGTCACACTCTTCACAACTTGAAGGCATAGATGTAGGATCTTGTGCATGGGTGTAAAAATGTATTAGATAGGTGAAAATAAGGCCTTAAATATAAGTGTGCATGAAGATAAATATCCTTGGCATTATTTTAGTGGATCTTAACTACTTCCTACACCATTGCTTTTCCTTAGCTATTTTAGAACCTAAGGACATGTATCCTTAAACTCATGCACCCCTTGATGTACACATTATCTTCCATGTTGACCTATACACCAAACATACATGTACATGAGTGTGCATTTGGAACTTTTAATGCACATGAACCACCCTATTATTCCTACATAGGTATGTACCTCTATCGTGGGTTTAAGCATAGATAAAGAATGTCTACACATTTTCTATTTAAACTTCTAAGGACTTCATGGGTGCATTGATCTTTTGTATGGTCTTGGAGGACTTACACCAATCAAAGGGTGACTTAAAAAGTCAAAAATAACTCTAAAAGGTGGATCATTGTCACTAATAATAAAAATATCTCAGTATGTGGTAATGGTAAACCACATGTTTTTTATATTTCTCATCAAGTGGTAATAGTGTCATGACTTTAACTAGCAAAGCTACCAATGATTTGCCTAATAAGACCCCACCAATTCTATATACACCTTAAGTAGTGGCTTTTTTTATCTCTCATCTTCCTTTTGTTCTTTAGGATCCATCATTAAAACCCCCTCCTAGGGTGACATCTTCATATGATGAAATTAATCTTGTCACCCTTGATCATATAGTAGTCTTTTGGCACTCTCTAAGACCATCTTCCTAACATTATGAGGACTACATGTCACACAAGTGGAAAACTTTTCAACTTGGATATTTTATGAAGCAAAAACCCTCTTTTAACCAATTTGATTCTCTTGACTACCTCACAAAGGATAACGATGTGAACCTTGATATTTCCTAATGTTAGTTTAAACTTGTAATGTTTGAGGCCTCACTAATCCACCACAAAATTATGTAGTCAAGAACAATTTTTAGTTTTTTAATCATATGAAAATTCTCTATCTACAAGAACTCAATATATTTAACTTCCTCATTTATAATTATAATCACATAATATGTCTCAGGGTGTTTTGTCAGCATAACAATCATGATCTTGACCATTGTGGTGTCATCACACTCTTATTTCTAGATATATCTCAAAGCATTATTTCTTTGGGAATAACTCCACTCATTGAATCATTTGGACTCTTTTTTACTTTGATAAATGTATCATTAGATTCAATAACATGTACACCTTTAATGATATTGTGGAGTGCACCATGTTTTAGCACTGGTTGGTAGATTCTCTTATACATTCCCATTAGATCATTTGTGAGTATTTCAACATAGTTGATTATTATGAAGATAAGGAATGTTGTTTTCCCATGCACTAGTGTTCTAGGGAAAGAGAGGCATAGTTTTACATGCATAAAAAACTTAGGGTGTTTAATCCAAACCACCATCATAGGAATGATTCATATTCTCCTAGTTCACTTAGTCAATTTTTTTATAGGGAGAAGAAGACATAGTGCTTAAATGCCTTGATTATTCTATTATTATAAAACAAGACTTATTTTTATTTACTCCAATTCATAATAGACCAATTTTTATGTTCCCTAACACTTTTATGTTAGATCATCATTCTATTTAATTTAATATAGAATGGAATACTACTTAGGTGAGACCCACTTTAAAATAGTTATATCTTAATACTATTGATCTTAAAGTTGAAATAATTGTCAGGAATATTATCTAAATTTTGAACTTAGTTCCTAGACCCACTAAGGATATTGGATAGATTCAATGGTGGGCTGATGCTCTTTCTCACATGACCACTTTCCTTCATGTGTATGGTAAGTGTATGATAAGGGAAAGTGAAACTAATCTATAAATCAATCCTAACTTGGGAAAGATAAATCACACTAGCCCTTATGCTTGATGGTACATTTAGAAAATTGGGGTCATCAACAATATGGTTCAGTTAGCCCTAAAAATGGGGGTCTCTTACCATACAATATTACTAGAGAGGGATCAAAATCCTCTAGGTGAGCAATACCACATAATAACCCTAGCTAGGCCTTATGGTTTATAATAAAGTAAATAATAATGTAAAGTAGAATTAATGTAGTGCTTACCAAAGCTTACATCACAAATAAATATAATAAACATAAAATTAAACATGTAAATAATAACTCTACTCAAGTTAATGTAGAGGTAATCCTAATGCATGAAGAGATAAATACATTCACAAGCCATTACTTATGATACTTATATCTACCAAAATAGAGGAATAAGAGTTAGGAATACTTACTTTGAAGATAAACCCACCAAGGCTCAATCTCTCCCTTGGCTAATGATTCTCTGAAATAGGTTGTTTTGTTTCATACAAATCAAAAAGATAGGTCATATCTAAGATATGATACTTCTCCTATGCATCCAAGACATTTCCACAGAACAAGATTATTCTATATAAGTTTAAACCCTAAGCAATGACTCCTCAATTAAAATTGTGGAAGTGTAGATTTTAAATAAGTGAAAATAAATGATTATCTCTATCTCTCTCTAATGAAAATGGTGAAAAGGATGTGTTTATATAGCTAGATCTAACCCTAAACCCTTCTAAATTTTTATCCAACATAATTAGTCTAATCATCCAAGTTATTTAATAAATAAATTAGTTAGGTCTAAGACTAAATCGATTGGATTGGTTTAGTCATGTAACATGTTTATTTCTAAGAACATGGTTCACCCATGTGATTGTGTTTAGTGGATGACAAAAAGAGGTTTTGGATTAGGTAGGGGCTATTTAAGGTGGATATTTAATTGGAGTGTGTAATAAAGGTGTCAAAGCTTAGGGGAATGTATAGGAGAGGTTTATATTGGTTATTAGTGGTGGTATAGGGAACAATAATCTTATGAAGCATCAATGGTCTGCCCACCCCTTTTCTAGTGCACCCTTTAAAGAGTGCACTCAGAGATATTGAGTCTTGATGAATTATTTCAAGAGAGAAAGCATAAATAATTGATAAATATTATAAATAATAAGTGTATATATATTCCCCACTCAAATTTCATTACGTGTCATGTAGTTAAAACATGGGATGGTGCTTCAAGAAAATAACTTAATAACACACAACACTGAGCTAAATAAATCATAGTATCTTAAAGCATAAAATAATTGAAAGTAAATGACTAAAAATAAATAACTAAAATAAACAAGTAATGTATGCATACATTGACTTAACTTTATAAATGAATGGTTATCTTTTGTTTTTATATTTTTTTATCATGGAGGGCACAAAGACTGATTTGGATAAACCCTAAAGATACAAAACTTAAAGAGCAAAAACAAACAAACACAATAAATTCAAGATAACTAAAAGGTGTAGGCGTGATGTACTTGAAATTTTGGTAAGCTAGGGTGATAAATGCTAAGTTAGGACCAAATGAACAAGCTAAAATTTAAATTAAATTAGGTAACTAAAAATCCAAGACTACTAAATGACCAAAAAGTTCAAACAAGCATACCTTAGTAAGAGGTGTTACAAATCAAATCAAATTAAGGATACATGAAAAATGAAAATGTAATATCAATGTGAAAGAAGTAATAATCCTTACTTCAATAATTATGTGTAATAAATGGTAAAAAAACATTGATGAGTGAGCAATAATAATCCTTACTCAATTTAAATTGTAAAGAGTACATGAAAGGGGAAAAAAAATAGTGAGTGAGAAGTAACAATCCAAACTCACTCAATAATGGAAAAAGTACGTAAATTAAAAACAACATAGGTGAGTGAGAAGGAACAATCGAAACTCACTTAATAATGTAAAAAGTATGAAAAATAGAAATGGATGCATTTGTCTAAGAAAAGAATGATAACAAAGAAATTTCAAATGAAACCAAGGCAATTCTAGAAATGTAAAGTAATGGTGTAGAGAAAATAATCCATAGTCACTCAAGCATACTGTTTTGTTCTAAACATAGATAAATCCAAAACAAATTAGTGATAGTATGTTTTAAGATGTGAACAAGAGGGAATATAGAAGTGGGGGAAAAAAATTAGAATCAAACTTGCCTATCAAGGGGGGAATGAAATGGGTGGTGGGGGAGATGTAGGAAAAATCAAGGTAGAGGAACTCCTTATCAAAGTCAAGACAATAAAATTAAATTTATCAAAATAAGAGGACCTTCAACATTAATGACTATGAATAACTTCTCCTAACCACACAAATATTATATTATCAAATTAAGTATGAATATCATCCCATGAAGGTTATATGCATGAAAAATAAAATGGTCCTACCTTCCCACACATGTTCCTCATTCCTCAAGAGCCCTTACAAAACAATCGGTCCCTTGTGAAGATTGAGTACTTGCATGAGAAATTAGGCAGAACTATAGATTATTTTGAATTCTCCTATCCCAATATACTAGCCTATCATACCCCAATAAACCTCATCTCTATTATGAGTCCAATTATGGAGTTTGAGCTTTGATTAAAAGTAGGAGATATGATATAAATCACATATTTTGTTATGATGTTGACTTTTGTATTTTTATATTGCTTGTTATGATGTTGACTTTTGTATTTTTATATTGCTTTTTTATCATTGCCTTTTGTTTTAAATTATTTGTATTTTAACATTTTGATGGCTTTTACTATTCCTCCTCCATATGGATTTGGAGAACCAAACATGGGTGATAAAAATTACTATCATTCAAAAACTTTTGACTTGGTTACTAAGAAAGAGGAATTAGAGAAAATGGTGTCTAAGAATATTATTTATTTATGTGAAATAAAAAAATTATCTTCACTTCAACCTTGTTTTTATCCAAAGTGGAATGAAAGGAGGGAAATCAAGGGGAAATGAAAGTGAAATAATCTGAAATACTTCAAATCACAAAAAATGTGGTAATGTGAAAAGGAATAGAGTGATAGTTAAAAATGATTACTTACCATAAGAATGTATGTAAGTGTAGGGAAATATTCTTACATATCTTGTTATGCAAGTTTTATCTACAAAATAAAAAAAATTGAGGCTGAGAATATGGAATCACAAACTTTTAACGATTTCTTAACATTCTAATAAGAACATTCGATTTGAAAAAAAATGGTTTGAAAGAATATGTAGAATTTATGAGAAGAGACTGATCCTATCCATGGTCTTACACTACAACTCTTAAAGGAAGAACCCAAGTGGGTGAAAAAAGTGAAAAAATAGTATTTATGAGAAATGTCTAGTGTTATCCATGCTCTTACACTACAACTCACAAAAAAAAGAAGAAAATGAAAAAGAGTTGTAAAATAAAAAACTTGTGATTAGAAGAGCAAAAGCATGAAACATGGATGCATGAAATAATAAGGTATTCATGAGGAAAATTGGGTCCTATCAATGGTATTACAATGTAACTCATGAATTAAAGAAACCAAAGGACCAAAGGAAGGAACTAAGGTTTGTGTATAAACTAGACTACTGAAAAGGTGAGATAGTTAGAGAAGTCCTATAATAAATTTTAGTAGGACAAGATATATAATTAGGAAAAGAAGGGAGATATTTAAGAAAAATATTTCTTCAAAACTTATGCAGTGGTTGGTTTGTTGGAAACATGGCATTCCTTAGTTTGTAAATGATAAGTGATAGGACAAAGAATATCTTTTACTAAATAGGGCCCCCACCATTTTTGGTAATATTTTACTTCTTTATCATGGGTGTAGTCTAATTTGAGGACTAGATCACCAAAATTAAAATGTATAGACTTTGACCTTTTTATTATGTTATTTGGCAATGCAAACATTGTATTGATGGTTATGTTAAAAAGTGGCTAAATGGTGTTCATCAAGAATATCTAAATCATGAAATCAAGATTCATATAATTATTCATCAGGAATGATACCATGAAGAGATATACGTAAAGATGGGAGTTTGACTTCTAATGGTAAGACTGATTTAGAACCATATAATAGTGAGAATAGTGTTTCCCCAATGGTAGTATGTATGCTAATATGGTAGGCCCAAAGTGTGGGACATAAATGAATATGCCAATTAGTGTGATTTTCTCAAATGGTCTTTGTAAGATTTTATTCAGAATTTTATTAGGGGCATATGATTGGCCATTACATTTTGGATGGTGAGGTGTGAAAAATTTGTGAGAAATTTAAAACCTAGCACATAATTGTTTCATGTCCTTGTTTTTGAAATTGCCACCATTATCAAAAATAATAGTATGGGGAACTCCATAGTGACAAATGATTTGGTAAAGGAAAAAAATTAGAAATAGTGGTTATTGTGCCATCGACAATAGGCATGGCATCTACCCATTTGGTAAAATATTCAATAGTAGTAATGATAAAGACATTACCATCTTTTGACCTAGGTAGCTTACCAATGAGGTATAATCCTGACATATAAAATGGTTAGGGGGACTCCATAGTTTGGAGCTCAGTTGATAATGATTGGATTAGATCATCATAGAGTTTCTAAGGATTACACTTTTTGGAAAAATAAATAGCATCCTTTTATAAATTAGGCCAAAATAACTCACACATAAACATTTGCATGTTGCATCATGTCTCCTACAGTGACCACTACATATTCCTCCATGTGCTTGTTCGATGAGAGTAAGAACCTCTTCTTACATCATAAAGAAGAGTAGGATACCTTGTACATTATAGTAATAAAGTGTTTTGTATCAAAATACATACTTAAAGTCTTGTTTACATATTCTAATCTTTTCACAAGAATCCATGTCTAGAGGGTAAGTATGATGTTCAAGGATTGGATTATGTTTTTATACCACAGGCTTTGTCAAATAGTGATAGCCTCAATGTGATAAATGAGTGAATCATTTGATTAGATAGAATAAGGTGAATTTCTTATTTGGATAAGAAATAAGGAATCATTAAGTATTTGATGGGGACGAAATAGATATGTTGAGGAATCAAGAGTATCAACTATGGAATTTTAATCTCTTAGAATTGGATCATTGGTAAAAAAATCAAACTCTTTGGCAAGTGTGGTAGCCATTTGATGATATGCAATTAAATTTTTTCCTTTAAATTGATAATAACCATTAACTTTGTGGAAAATAAGTTTTGAGTCACCCAAAACATGTGTATATGGGATATCTAAGTCAAGTGCTACTTTCATGCCTAAGATTAGAGTTTGATCTTCATTCATATTATTAGTGACATCAAAATTTAATCCAAATTCCAAAGGGATGATCTTACAAGTGGGTTAATTATAATACAACCTACCCTAACTCTTTGGAGGCATTTGGTGCCATCAAAATGGAGGGTCTAGGTGTCTTCATACAAATCAATGGTAACTTCAAAGATTTTTTCGATAACTACTTTCAATTTAGTAGTATAGAGAATGATATTGATATTATATTGATTATTTGACTCTAAATCAATAATGAAATTATGGAAATAATCTTTAAGAGATATATCCTGGTTGAGACCTTCAATATAAATAATATTGACATCAAGAAGATTATCTTAAAGGTGATTTGTAGTTGGTAGAGTTACCACCATAATTTGGCCAGTGATGACTTGTCCTTTGATAGATTTTTTTATGATAATTCAAAGGTCAAATTCCATCAAGAGGACCATCCATTTTCCAATTCTATCTCTAGGTAAGAATGCTTTGAATAAGAAATGATGAAGTGGATCTGAGTGGACAATGACATAAGTGGTTTGATAGAACATATAGTTGTGGACATTTTTAGCTGTGAAATAGATATCAAGGAAATCATTTTCTACTTTAGAATAACCTTTTTCATATTCAACAAGGCCTCAAAAAATGTAATAAATAGTGTATTATCTACTAGTGTCATCTTGTTGGGCAAGCATTGCCCCAATTGATATGGTAGTAGAGGAGGTATATAAAATTAAGGGATGATAGTTTAAAGGTGGTCTAAGAGTGTAAGGATGGATCAAATATTCTTTCATGTTATCAAAAGATTTTTGGCATAAAACTATCCATTCTAAAGTTGATCTACAAATCAATCCTACCTTGGAGAACATAAATCTCACTAGCCCTTCCATTTGTTGGTACATTTAGAAAATAGGGGTCATGACCAATATGGATCAACTATAACTAAATAAGGGCATCTCTTACTGCATAATATCACTATAAAGGGTTCCAAATCCTCTAGTTGGGAAATACTACACAATAACCCTAGTTAGGCCCTATGGTTTATAAAAACGTGAAGTAAAACTAATCTAGTGCTCACCAAAGCATGTGGCACAAATGGAGATAATAAACATAAAAGTAAACATGTAAAAAACTCTACTCAATATAGAGGTAATCCTAATATATGGAGAGATAAATACATTCACAAGCCATTTCTTATGTTACTTCTATTTACATAAATAGAGGAATACGAGTGAGGAATACTTACCTTTAAGATGAACTAGTTGAGGCTCAATTTCTCACTTGGTCAATGGTGCTTTGTAAGAGGTTATTATGGTTTTTAAGGATCACAAAGATATTTCATGTCAGGGCTATAATACTTCTCCTATGCATCCAATACATTTACACAAGATAAAATTATTCTCTCCAAGTGTAAACCCTAAGTAATGACTCCTCAAGTAGAATGGTGGAATAACAGATTGTAAATAAGCTTAAATGAATTCTTATCTCTATATCTCTAATGAAAATGGATAAAAGGATGTACTTATATATCTAGATCTAACCCTAAACCCTTAAAAAAATTTAGACAACATAATTGGCCCAGTTGACCCAATTTTTAAATAAATAAAATAGCTAGGTCCCAGACTAAGTTGAATGGGTTAGATTAATCTCATAACATGCTCATTTCTAAGAATAGGGTTAGCCCATGTGACTATGTTTGGTGGGTGACAAAAATAATTTTTGGTGTAGGTAAGGGCTATTTTAGGTGGTGAATTACTTAGAGGAGTGTGTAAGGGAGGTGTCAAATCTTAAGAAAATGTATATGAGAGGTTTGTAATAGTTGTAAGTGGTGGTATAGGGAAAAAAATATTACAAATCAGGAATGGTCTGCCCTCCCCTTTCCTAGTGGACCCTTCAAGGAATGCACTTAGAGAGATTGAGGCTTGGTAGGTTCTTGCAAGAGAGAAAGTATCAGTAATTGATAAAGTTTAAAACTATTGTGTATATAGTAAGCAAGCTTCTATTTTTTGCTAGTGAATTCATAATGTCATAAACCATGAATACCTATGGTTTTCACAAGAACTCAAGTCCTCACCTTTCGATGTTCATCTTAATAATAAAACTACCCTTTGGTAGTATAAACTCCAAATTGAGGAAGCTTAAGGGCTAGGGGAGCTCAAATGTATTGGTTAAAAATTGGAGATAAAGTCACCAAATATTTCTTCTCTCTCCATTTTATAAAATATATTAATAAAATTAAATCAAACAAGGAAGGTGATGCTATGATAACTAGGTTACCTAACATATTTCAAGACTTTGTACACCATTATCATGGTGTTTTTTGGCTCATCCCACTTCACTTGAATGTGAAGAAACTATAGATCAATGCCTCCATGTTGTCCCATGTAAAATATTTTAATCTCATTGGGTTGTTTGTGATAGGCCTCTCACTCTAAATGATCTCAATGAATTAGTTATATATATGGATGAAAATAAATATCCATGTGTTGATGGTTTCCACTATGAGTTTTATCAAACCTTATGGGATACTGTGGGCCCTAATCTTCATAAAGTCTATTATGAAGTTATGTTGTCTAATTCATTAGGACCTTTCATCAATTAAGGTAATATCAAATTCATTCTTGAGGCTAGTGATCCTAAGGCTATTGTTAATTGGTGATCTACCAACCTTATGAATGGCTCTTATAAAATTATTGCTAAATCTCTAGCACTCAACATTAAACATATTCTTCCTTTAATTATTTAATGTGAACAAACAAGGTTTATCCAACATAGATATATTATGAACAATGTCATTTCTATCTATGAATACATGGAATGGGCTTTGTTGTTAAATTAAAAGGCCCTATTTGTCAAGATTTATTTTGAAAAACCTTATGATTGCATAGAATGGCCTTTTATTATTGCCATGCTATAATCTCTCAGCTTTGGTTCTTGATTTGTGCAAGTTGTGAATATGATTTTCAAGAGGATGGGGCATTTATTACTCTTAAGGGGCTCAGTATAGTTAGTTTAAGCTACATATATCTATCAAGCATGGCTTTCCTTTAGCACCTTATGTATATATCTTGATAGCTAAATACTTCACCTATATTTTAGATAACTCTGCTTTAAAGGGATTAGTGAAGGGCATATATCTTCCTTATTATGATCATCATATGCTTAATGATCACTTTGTTGATGACTCTTTCCTCACTCTTTAGGAAGAATGAGTCTTAGTTCAGAATGTTATGGAATGCCTTCAAACTTTTTTTCTAGCCTCAAGGTCATCCATATAGTGGAATAAAATGTGGTGTTATCTCCAGTCTCTCCCACCCAAACCTCCTCAATTGGAGGGATATCATTGGAAATGGTTCCTCCTTAGAGTTCAATTTAAGTTTTTGGGCATTCTATTTACCTCTCTTACTAAATTGTTGCCTTATATATTTTAAAGGGTTGAGAAAAAGATATCCTTTTAGATTACCAATCCGTTTTCACTTGTAGATAAGTTTCAGATTTGCTTCAAGGTGTTAGCTTCTCCTCATGCATGCTACTCGTCTTGTTGGGATCCATCTAATGTTGTATATGTCAGATGTAAAATATCCTAATGTATTTATTATGGTCCAATTTTAAAGGCCATAAAATATCTCATATATTTTCATGGTATATCTATTGTCAACCTAAAGAGGTCAGTGGCCTGGACCTCATTGATGTTAAGATTCAATGGCTTGCTCTTATCATTAGTTAGATCATTAGAGGGATAAAAGGTGATGAATATTAGAATATTTTATTATTAAATTACATCTCATAGGGATATGATTATGATATAAAGTCCTCATAATGCCTTAGTTTGAATGTTCTTCTAATAACCCATATTCTTGTTAAGATTAATGACACTTTTGTCATTCAAAGTATATGAAAAGCTTGAGAAAGGATCAAACCTCATCTCATTTGGCTAGGAGAGGGATTCAAACATGGTCTATCTCTTAATCATCACTCCATTTACTAGTCCCTAATGTTGAATTTTCATAATTTTCCCTTTGCATTGGTCTCATGGATCAATGGGTTGAGGTTATTAAAAAGGGTATTAAAACTATTGGATATTTATTCTACAAAGCTCATCATACTAAGATTACTTGGAATCTAGTTTAGAACAAATTGAACCTTAATAAGGAATATGTTGAGTATATTGAATAAAATTAGAGTTAAATACATGAAGAGTACCTTAAAAATCTTAGAGTTACTTCCCTCACTCCCTGATGGAAGGATTGGCATTATCCTACTGCTACAACATTTTCTCATTATTATCCCCATTTAGGGTATAATATTTTGGCTCCTTAGCACATTCAATATGGCATTCTCAACCACAATTAGAATCTTCATTAAAGCTAAGAGGTTTGGGCTAGAAGGTTTTATACTATATGGGATGCCTTTATTAAACCCAAAAAGGCTGACTTTCTTTGGTGTCTTATTTATCATGGTTTGCATGTGAGTGATCATCTTAAGCAAATGGGGGTCTCACATCCCATTTTCCCAGCTTATCACTAGCTATTTTAATTATTTATTACTTAGTAGATGTAAATCCTAGGTTATTAAATGGATAAGTATAGTAATAACTTAAAATGAATACATGAAATAGTTAATTTGAAAAGTTCTTCCTAAAATAGTAAATATGGTGAGAAAGTGTACTTAGCTAGAAAAAATAGGCATTTTTGTGCATCAAGAAGCTAGAAAAAACTTGGATATCAACCTTAATTCTTTTGTTCTATGACTATAATTAAAAATAGGCTTCATAAAATAGTGCCCTTATGAGGACTATCATCAATTGACACTAGTGTCTAATTATGGTGCTAGTATCCTTCTTAGAAGAGCTACCTAAAAATTTCAAAGATGTTGTAGGAGAGTTTAAAGGACCTGTAGGTGATTTCATGATTTTTGGAAGTTTGATTATGTCACTATTTTTATTGAATCTATTTGAAAACCCTAATGAATACCTATAAACATGAAACAATAACTGGATTAAATGTAAAAGAAAGGGAAAAACTAGGTTATGGGATATTATGATGATGTAGGACAAAACCCCTATTGTCCTAGCTTTTACCTACATTAACCCAAATACTATGGGTCTCATATTGCATGTATTTATCCCTTAAGGAATGCACATAATCAATGCATATGGTATGTTAGAATCAATTTCATTTAGGCCCTTTTTTTAATCAAGAATGCAATTCTATATATGATAATTGAGTAATATGCAATGTGTTGAGTGGTACTATTAACTAACTTTATGTAATTATATACCAAATTAGTAAGTGCTAGATGTAAAATGCCTTGTGATGATTTTTATATAGAAATAACTTTGATTTAAATGTAATACCTTGTTCATTGTCCAACAAGACACAAAAGAGGGAAAAAACATAAGAGAAGGCATAAGGGTGGATTAGGACCCCAAACATAGAAGCAAGTGATTTTTGGACACTAGTGATAAAAGGTGGGTAGTAGTACCATGGTAATACTATTTAGATAAGGGTTATAGTGTCCTGAGGTCCCAAAACAAAGAAAATAATGGGTAGAATAGGCTATGGTACCCTGTGACTGGGAGGGGATGACTCAGGACCACTAGGGGTGAAAGAAATAAGGAAAAAAAGACATAATAAATACTAAAAGGCCCAAAATGACCATGAAAATAAGAGATGTATTCATCAATAATACCTTCCTATAAAAGAGCAACAAAAGACATAATACTTTTGGTTGCTTAACCAAATTAGAGTGTATATATTTTCCCCCTTTTTATTTTAGTAATGAAATAAAAGTATTAAATTAAAAAGAAAGAGGAATATGTACCTATACTTACCTATGTGGATTTGCTCTAGACCTAGCCCACTTATTGGCCAAAGAAGTGGATAGGAGATGGAATGAAGTATGTGAAGAGGAAATCCATAATGTGGGTGCCCCTATATTGAATCTAAAATATGAGAAACACAACCTGATTTTTCCCACCCTGATAGTTGGATGAAATATAAGTATGTAATCTAAAAATGTGGAAAAACAAGGCTTGATTACCCCCAATATAATATTTTCACTGATTTTGAGTATATAATCTAAAATTGGAGGTTAAAATTATCACTCAACCTACATAATCTAGGTCTAGTGAAAGGCTATGGATCAATCGCTATAGGTAGTCATGTGAACCAAATTGGTGAAATATTGGTGACATCTTGGTGATGATATGAGTGTAACGTGGAAATATAAACATAGATAATGGTATTAATTTCCATTATATCTATAAAATATATTGAATACCTATGTGTGCCCTACACCATACCCCCAAACTTGATATTTGAGTAATGTAATTGTGTATATGAATATCTATATATCTGAGTCAAACTATGTAATTTGTATATTTGAGTAAACCTATGTGTTTGAATATATGTATATTTTAATAAACATGTGTCTAAATATATGTATACCTAAGTAGACCTATGTATTTGAAAATTTATATATCTAAAAAATATATATATCTGAGTATTGCATATCTAAGTAAATATGTGTGTCTAAATATTTGTATCTGAATAAAATTATGTGTTTGAATATTTATACACTTGAGTAACCCTATGTATTTAAATGTCTATATATCTAAGTAACTATATATATGAGTAAACTTGTGTGTCTAAATATCTATATATGAGTAAACCTATGTGTTTGAATATCTATATACCTGAGTAACCATATTTACTTGAATGTCTATATATCTAAGTATTTATATATCTGAGTAAATCTATGTGTCTAAATATTTGTATTTAAGTAAACCTATGTCTGAATATATGTATACCTGAGTATCCCTATATATTTGAGTGTTTGTATATTTGAACCAATCTATGTGTATATACCCCATTTCAGTGAGAGATCTAAAAATTTTTTAAGGGTGTCTAAAAAAGTGATATTGGCTAGTATCATGGTGATAGTTAGCTAGGTTAATATTTATTTTTTAGGTTTGAATATTTTATCAACTATAATAGAGTCAATTTTTTTAAATCAATAGTAGGATAAAAATTTGGTCTATATTGAGTTTGTTAAGGGAATATATGTTTTGTCATTTTGTGGAGTTTAATATGATCAAGAGATTAGTGTAAATAATATATGAAGAGGTACATCAGGGTCAAGTCCCATGCATAAGAAATGGATTGCAAATCAAAGTTACGATTCTCTAGATATCGCATTTAGAAGATGTTGATATTAGTTAGAAAAATTAGCATGCAATGTCAACCTTAGTAAGGCAAAATATTTAAAATGTATCTTAAATAGGTTGGTTAATTTGTTTGACAACTCATTTTAACCATTTGATTTGATAGTGATTATTTATTTTGAGCTAGAGAGTGAGTGTGACCTAGTATAAGGAGGTGGAGGTGCATATCTAGGCTAGTGAGGAGGTTACCTTGGTAAGGAATCTATCTTTTCCCCCTAATTTTGACACATTTACTACATTTTTATTCTTTTTAGTGAAAATTTGGTTGTTTAGGGGCATTTTTAGAAATTTAGTGCCATTGTCTTGATAATGGCACTAGTGTTTAGGATATGGCAATAGTGTCCTAGGTATGGCATTACTATCTAGTGTTACTAACCCATATGCAATGATAGTGTCCATTAGACCAAGTTTTTGGTGATTTTTGTTGATTATTGGTGTTTGATGACTTTTTTATATTCATTTTATATTTCATGATGTTAATGCTAGATTTGGCTATATTTTATAAGCAGATGTGCATTTGAAAGAGTTTCAAAGTGGTAAGATGATGGAGTCATTATGGGAAATGCCCTTGATAGATAAGGAGATGACTATGGTAGATATAGCTAGTTTGAGTCATGTGGCATCATTGGCTTTGATACCCTGGGACAAACATATTTTGGAAACATTATGTGATAGGTGGAACATAGACACTATTACATTTTGGCTACCTATTGAGGAGATGACTATCACCTTAGAGAATGTCTATAGGATTTTGATGATGTCAATTAATGGTCAAAGAGTAGTAATATAGGATTCAACTAGTGATCAATCTATAGAGTAGGCTATGAGGTATTTTTCAATGATGTTTATGGGGACTCATTGGGTAAGAAGCAATAGTGATATATTATTATTGTTGATTGTCATAGCAAATGTTCTATAATTATGGGAGTTTTTAGAAATTTTGTTGGCTTTGTTTGTTATTGTAGATGGGAGTGAGGTATTTATCTCATATAAGATGCATGGGATACTAGAATACATAGAGGATCAAAACATCATGTACTCGTTGGGTCACATTATGCTAGCCCACTTATATCAGTATTTATATCACTTCACTCAGGAAATGTGTGTAGGTGGTATTAGGTCTTCTACACTATTATATTATTAGTCTTATGAGCATATATCAGTGAGTATACTAGCATTGAATTGATAAGATGATTGAGATCACCCTCAAACATTTGAAAAAAGGTGGACTACTATGACTTATGTGCATAAGAGGAACATGATATAGTGTTGACAAGTGTTGAATTGGTTGATGGCTAGATATATTATCTAGAGACCCTACAAGGGCTATAAGGTATGGTCTAAGGATGGTGTTTAGATACAATGGGTGTGAGTGATTAGATGGTTGCATGATTATTGGGTCAATGTATTTAAGAGGTTTAAGTATGAGCAAGTGATGTGTTAGTTTGATGTTACTTAAGATGTGCCACTGGCACCATTGGTGTGGTTGAAAATTTCTCAAGATCCAGTCAGGCTATAGAGTAGACCCAAAACATTAATCTTAGATTTAGCTCTATTTTGTTGATAGAATAGGATTTAGTGATTGATATACATGATGTGGATGATGTAAGAGTGGTTGATGCCTATGTAGCATGGTAGAGGGAGTATAGATGGGCAACACTTTTCCTAAGACGTGGGATCATCATGGAGGATATGTTAGATGTCAATCCTCTTAGGGCCATTAAAGGTATGTTTCCATTGTATATTTGTATATTTTTCTTACTTATTTACTTTTTTAGGTATTTGATGTATTATATTGGTATGTGTAGGTCTATGTGATGACAATTATTTGGAGAATACCATTGAGTCTACACTATGAGCACTTACACATCATATAACTGATGATGTCATGGATGATGGACTAGTGGAGAGGGCCATAGATGTTGTCAATGTTTATGATCATTTATTTCATATATATTATATTGCTACTATGACATATAGGCAAGTAATTATTGATAGGGAAAAAGAATATGTGGAGCTATAGATATGGGTTATGCTTGCACCCAATGCTTTGGGTGGGACAGGTAGTCAGATAGTGGATGAATATATACATATATATTGAGAAAATGTGTAGGTGTTGGTCAATTTGGGGGTGATATGGGAGAGAGAGAGAGAGAGTAGATGCAAGTCTTTATCAAGGTCTTACAGGGATAGTGGATCCTTCAATTATAGTATGGACATATCAGAGAGTGAGACTGAGGGGGCTAGTCCAAGTGACCAGGCCCAAATTATTGACTGATTTGTAGTACTATATTGAAACTATAATTTGAGTTATAAATATATATGGATGTTTGTTGTTATATGGGAATTGTGTATATTGGTATCTTGATTTATGTTATTGTGCATTTTTATATGTATTTGAATATATTCATTATGTTAAATGGTGATATGGAAATATTGTATGTGTCTAAGTACTGGTAATAAATTGCTTATATATTTATAAATGTTTAAGTAGACATGTATAGTGGATTAGGAATGTTAGTTATTAGTATGGGTGTTATATGAGTATCATATGATATCTAATATTATATCACATAACTATGACATGCACTATCTAAACCTAGATGGCATGTTGAACAAGTGACCATACTACTCATGTTGTGTTAGAGAAGAAGTAGATTCTAGAATGCATCTTTCTCATGGTACACTACTATTATATAGGTGTGTAGATTTTATAGTAAATATCTTAATTGGATATCATACTAAAGATGTGATCTGATCTCTTTGATCTCTAGAAAATATCTTAATCAGTGGGAAATTTGAGACAATGCTATGATATCTATGATTATTTCCAAATATATTAATCAGTGAGTGAACTAATATGATGATATGATCTCTATGATTGTTTCTAAATATATTAATCAATGGGTGCACTAAGACTAAATTTTTATCTCTATTATTATTGCCAAATATCTTAATCAATGGGGAAACTAAGATTAATTTTTTATCTTTTTGATTGTTTCCAAATATCTTAATCATTGGGTAAACTGATACTCTGCTCTAATCTCTATGAACTGGCTACCATCTCTATTGAATCTATGGTATATGATATATCTCATAAGTAGGTGTCTTAAAAACCACATGGATTGTATGATGAGTAACCAATGGTTCCTTAAAAGGAACATTGAAAGATAACTCAATTATAGATGAGTGTAATCTATGAGATAGTGGAGACTAAGATCTTAATGCTCCCTGTGTGAATGCTATAATGGATATATTGATATACTGGTAAATATGATCTCAAAGTGAATAATAGTTGTTATCATGATGTCCATTTATCCTGTGTAGATGGTGTGATGGACGGTGATGAGTATAATAAAGTTTGATCATCTCCTTATCTAATAATGTAAGTAAGATATCATAAGGCTTATCTCTATTTAAAAATTTTATAGCCCCTCTATTGGTGTCCTATGCTTTACTCATTGTAGAGGTGATCTATAAAGTGGCTCTTTACCCTTATTGAGTATATTGATTGATTGTTTCTATTCTACTTGTTTCTTAATCATAAGTTGAGTAGGTTATTGTACCATAATAGATGACAATGGATCTAGGAAAGCTACATCCAAATCTACCTCTGAAAGTGTAGTAATTAGTCCCAACTCTTTCTCTAATGCCATAACTATGCTACATAGGTGCCAAAACTATTTGGATGTATGCTAAAATAGTTTCTCCTTAAGATAAAGATTGAGACCTTTGGCACAGATGTATTATACCTCTAAATCTAACCACTGGTAAATCAGCTGATGCATACATGACTTGAATCTTATAATGTACTCATTTACTAAAAATATCACCCTTTTGTAGTGAAGTTAACCTCTCATATGTGACTTGAGGTCCCTTACTTTATATGTAGTGCCTGAAAAAGATTACTTCTAACTCATCATATGTATGTAGTGAACCACTAGGGAGTGCATGATGAAACCAATTTAATGCCTCGCATTATAGATACTTTGGAAATAAATGTAGTAGAGTCAAATTCTTAGTGACATGTGCCATGTATTTCCCATAATTTTTAAGGTACAAGTATGGGTCTCCATGTCCATCAAATTTTGGTAACACTAGTATCTTAAAGTTTGTGGAAACTTTAAGATTATCAAGGATGGTATTGGAATCAACCCAAGAGTGTTATGGTTTACTTTCCAATGAGATATGGTATAATTGTTATTGTAAAGTACCCATGGCATGCATCAAGGAGATTACCTCTTATGAAGGTATATTATCTTCACCAAGGGGTTCATTTAACCCTTGAATTTTGTTATTAATCTTATCCATTTGTCCACTAACTTTGGAACCTTTTTAAGGGAGGATTGGTTTGTTATTTATAAACTTTGGAGGGGTGATATATTGGACCTGATGAGAGGGAAATAGGCTATTACACTTTTGGATATTAGGTTGAGAAATGGGTTCTAATATAGTAAGGGGGGTTAAAGGAGATTCATTGGTATCTCTTATTTCATTAATTTTCAAAGTATCACATGTTAATGGACTAAAGGATACATTATTATCATGTATATGTAAGTTATGTAAACTATGAACATAATAATGTGTGTGTGTGTGTGTGTGTGTGTGTGTGTGTGTGTGTGTGTGTGTGTGTGTGTGTGTGTGTGTGTGTGTGTGTGTGTGTGTGTGTGTGTGTGTGTGTGTGTGTGTGTGTGTGTGTGTGTGTGTGTGTGTGTGTGTGTGTGTGTGTGTGTGTGTGTGTGTGTGTGTGTGTGTTTTAGCATCTGAACTAGCATTATTTTTAACATGAGAAATAGGTGAAGTAGGGAGATAACTATAAGGTTTAGACTCAATGTCTTCTTCACCAAAATCACAATAATCATTGTTATTCCAAGGTTCATAAAAATTAGAGTTTAATTCACTTGTATAAGTAAGATTATAAGAATTATCATTTGCATGCTCACTAAGAGAGAGATTAGGAAAATATTTTAACTTTTTACTACTATGCAATATATCATCATGTGCAGGTGTAATGCAATGCATGTCTTCACTAGCTATGTTTGGAGTGCATGTATAAATTTTACTTTCAATCTTGGATTCAAGGGTAGAATAAGTAACAAGCATGTTTTCATTTGGCATATTATGACATGTAGAATAAGATTTAGAGATATTTGCATTATAAACATTTTCCAAAGAATCTTTGTATTGAGTTTGGAATGTAAAATAAGGTGATAAAATAATTTCATCTACTTTAGTTTTTAAATTAGTAAAAGGTGTAATATAATTTATACATGCTTTTTTAAATTTAACTGAGAAGGGTAAATAAGATGCATTGCTCTTTTCTATGTTACTTGAATCATGTGAAAGTATATTTACTTTGTTGCACTTATATTTTTTTAATTTAAATAAGGAGGTAGTGAAAGTGGTTGAAAATCTATGATCACATTGGAAGAAAGCACTTCCTAAAAGAGGTTATTTTGGAATTATATTATTAGTTTGATTTTGAGGTGTAGGAGAAAAGGGAGAGGAAAGATAAGAAGATACATCTAATATATCCTCATCAACACTTCCATTGTCATGCTTATAGTAATCCTCATATCCATGATTACAAAAATCATCATCATCATCACTATAAATGATATAATTATCATGTGCTAATGTGAAATCTTGAAAAAATTTCCATTCATTATTATACTTATGAGAAAAAATTAGAAATTCATCAACTGGGTGAGGGGTAAGAGACTTCTTGGATGTCATATTTAACTTATCAAATAAGATAATGTAAATAATTAATAAAAAAACACAAAATATGTAGAATGTAATATAACATAGGTATATGTGAAACTCTAGAAAATATTCAACCCAATATATATATATAAATAAAGATTTTACTTAAAACCCTAAAGACTAGTATTTGGATGTATAGGGACCTAGTATGTGGATATAAGGTTTGGTGATGTTTGCTTGGAAAAAAATTAAATTATATTAAAATAATGAAACCCTAATATAAGACTGATTTAGATGAGTTAATTTATTCTAAAAATTAGTAAAAATAGAATTTTTTAACCCTAATTTAGTTCACAAAAAATGAAGGTAAACCCTAGATTGAACTAGGGTTTAAAGCAATATTTGAAATAAGTTGGGTTCACCAAATGTTTTAACTATTTAAGATTTAGTAGATGTAAATCCTATGTTGTTAAAGGGCTAAGTATAGCAACAAATTTAAATAAATACAATAAATAGTTAATTTGAGAAGTTCTTTGTAAAATAGTAAAGATGATGAGAAAGTGTACATATCATGAGCAAAATAGGTGTTTTTATGAATTAGCAGGCTGGAACAAGCTTGGAGATCAGCCAGACATCTTTCATTCTATGATTATAATTAAAAATGGGCTTCAAAAATTAGCTCTATTATGAGGATAGTAGCATTAGGTGGCACTAGTGTCTAATTATGGTGCTAATTTCCTTCTTATCAGAGTTACCTAAAACATATAAAGACATTGTAGGAGAGATTGAGGGACTTATAAGTGATTTTGTGACTTCTAGAAGTTTTTATATGTCACTATTTTTCTTGAATTTCTTTCATAACCCTAATGAACACCTGCACACATAAAAAAACTAGATCAAATGCAAAAAATATGGAAAATCTAGGTTGTAGGCTACTACAATCGCATGGGACAAAACCCTTGTTGTCATGGTTATTGCCTACATTAACCCTAATGCTATAGGTATCAAATAATATGTAGCTATCCTTTAGGGAATTTGCATATATGTTATAATTACTTTCAGTTAGGCCCTTCTTTGACCAATCATGCAAGTCTAGATGTGATAGCTAAGTAATATGTAGTGTGTTGAGTTATACTATTGAATGATGTTATGTAATTGTGTGCCAAAATAGTAAGTGTTAGATGTAAAATTCCTTATGAGGCTCTTTATATATAATTAACTTATATTTGAATGTAAGACCTTTTTCTCTATCTGACAAGACATAAAATAAGGATAAAAACATAAGAAAAGGCTCAAGGGAGGGTTAGGACCCAAAACACAAAAGAAAGTGACTATTGGATATTAGCACCAAAATGTGGACACAAGAACCAATGGTGATACTATCCAAACAAGGGTGTTATTTTCTTGAGGTCCCAAAATAGAGCAAAGATCAAATATAATAGGCTAGGGGCCCCTATAACTAAGAGGGGATGACTCAAGACCATTAGGGGTGAAATAAATAAGAAAAACAAGACATAATAAAGAGTAAAAGACCCAAAATGACCATGAAAATAAGAGATATATTCATCACTAATACCTTTCTATTAAATAACAAAAAATTACATGTTACTTGTGGTTTCTTGACCAAATTAGAGTGTATACACTAGCCATAAATGCTTAGGCATCATTTTTTGTTTTATACTCATGCTTAGTCAATTTGGAATTAGATTCAATCTCTTTTCCATCCTTTTATACCATAATTATTTAATTATAATGTGGATCTCTTATTGACTCTACCTTGTTACCTACAAGATACAATAGACTTTGGCAAATTTTCTATGAAGATATTATTTTTCAAAAATGGGAAGCTAGAAACTATAATTTTTTAATCATGAAAATATGGTAATAAATTTTTTATGTAACTAAAAATCATGTTGTGATATCTAATGTCATCCTCTAAATTTAGATTCAAAAATACAAGGTTCATCTAAAGCTTAACCATCTTTAGTGATTGTTAGATCATTGGAAAAATACCACATGTACGATCAGCCTAGATCCCCTAGATATGACATGTATCTATTCTCCTCCTCATGGGTGAAGACATGGTTTTCATCAATAACATTTTTAGATCTATTGTACTACCCCTATCCTCACTTTCATTGGTCATAGACTCACTATAATGGATCTAGTGGTTCTAACATAAGAGGTGCTGGAAGGGAGATAGGGATTCTCTCAACAAGATGATTTTTCATGTTAGTCCCTTGTTATTTCACCCTCCCATAAAGTTGAATAAAATGAAAACTAGTGGTAGAATGATGTATGGGATCCTTTATATGTGGATAGTGACCCTCCTACTCAAGATGTTGGGGAGGAAACATGAAAGATCTGCCATCTCCACTACCCCCTTTGGCCAACATGTTTGTTGTTATTTCTTAATGAATTATATGTTATTATATTTTTTATGTGCTCTTTTTTGGGTTGTTACATACTTATGTAAATATGAATTGATGTGATATTTTTTATTATGTGGTCATTATTAGGCCTCTATTAAACTTGTTCATTTCCTAAGGATTTTATATCTTGGTGTGATTTTTCTTCTAGGGTGTGATTATTTTCCCCATTTTTTTGTATGACTAGCATTATACTATATCACTTTTTATTAATATAAGTGAAATTTTCAATTAAAAAATATTCATACATATAAATGTTCATGACATTAATATACATAATATCTATCAAATCATACATGTCCATAGACACCTTAATCACCAATACATCAAAATCCATGTACAAAATATACCATAATCTCTTGTTGTGACTCTATGGAGGATGACTCCTTGAAGGTGATATGTGTGGTGGGATCCTTGAATGAGATCTCTATGGAGGAATCCCTTGGTGTAATCTCTATGTTGAACTCTTGGGAGGTGTAACTAGATGATAGCCCATGGTTCCAAGTGACCACTATGAGGGTTATCCCATTGATCATTGTGAAGGTTTCCTCACTTATCTCTTAGAGTTCATTCCTCATTATCTTGGATAAAGATGCCCCTAACCTCTATCTATTATGATCAACATATGATTATTCCCTCTGGTCTATTGGAATACCACTCTCATAAAGACTCATGTAATAATTATATTACTACATATAAATCAACACATTTTATATTGTCTTCATTGGGCCCTATATTGTCATAATTTAATGAGCTACATCCATCTCACCATGGAGCCTCTAAACATCTCCTCTCATTGTATCCTAGTCTATGCATAATTTATAAGTGTCCCCCATCATCTATGTCATTTTTTTTATAATTTAGTCCATATTTTTAGTGAGTGGTGATTTTTCCATCTTTGGCCATCAATTATGACTATAATATTGTTACCTATAAATCATATCCAAATATTGTACTCAAAAGCCTACTTATATAAGCTTTTCCACAACTATCTCCTAACTTAAGGTGGTTTTAAGGGCCTCATCCTCTACTAGTCTCATTGGCTATGAATTCCCATGTCCATATCTAAGACTTAATAGAAATGGCCCTCTCACTACCACCATCACACCTATATCTAAAACTATCTAACCCTTTCCCAGAAATCTAGATGGTGAAGTAATCACTTCCTAGAACATTAGAGAACCAATTTGTATTTACACAATCAACATAAGAGAGTATACAATCTCAATAGGGATCCCCCTCTCCATGTTTCATCCCCACATTATCCATCTTTTCTATCTCCTCCCTACATTACTAGGACTAACCCCCTTATTCACCTTTGCCATGATAATATTTGCACTACCTCATGAATCCTCTCCTACCATGTCCTCAACCTCTATGTGGGAATTGTAAGTCACTCTAACCTCAACCATTCCCATCACATATCATAACTCTTTATCACCCTAGAATCTACCATGCTTATCTAATAATCCCATAAGATACCTTATAGGGTTAGCCAATTGGTTAAATAAATATCTACATCCATTATTGATCCCCAATATGTAACCTCTCTTGATACTATGGAAAAACATGAGGAATCATTGGAATTCCTTAATAAACATGAAACTATCATCAGACCCTATTTGTCTTATATCTATCTATGATGAACTCTCCCTAACCCATGATATAAAAACATGTCTCTATGAAGATTAGATGTATAAATCCTCCAGCCATCTAAAATAAATCCTTAAGTATAGGTGCCAAGTAATGTATTCTTCATAAAAATCATCTAGATCCTACTTGTAAAAGGCCAAGTCACCTAGATGACTATAGTGCCCACCTACCATTATCTCTTATTCATAGGCTATAGGCTCCTCCTAATCCCTCTATCATCATCTTCATAGGGGTGATTTATTTCTACATGATCCTAAACCTAGATTTGTAGTAGTGTGGATGAAACAATTATGCCCCCATATACTAATAGGTAGAGATCTATTTATAACTAAACTAGGATGCAAGGCCCCCACATGAACACTATCTCATGATCTATCATATTTGTAATAATATTAGTTAAACCCATCTACAAAAATTGGTTGATCTTGTTAGGAAGAAAAATGTCATTGAAAATGTATATAATGACTAATGTAAAATAATCCATCAACCTCCCTTATAAGCATGCATAAATATCAAGACCATGCCTACATAATTTGATGTCCATCCTACCTTCTAGTCTCTTCATATATATCAATAGATCTACCTAATTATAGTATAATGATAACACTTTTATTAAAAAAAATTATAATATTATATACATTCTTGATGGTCATGGTCATCTCACTTGTCAATAAATAAAATGTGATGTTGTTAGAGTGTCACCTCTCCACTAGTGTGTTTTTAGTCTAACATGCCCCATACTCAAATGTTTCATATGTGGACCTTATTACTATAGCATTGTTATTTTATTTTCTTATTCTTGCTTGCTTATATGACCATATTTATAAATTTTACATAAATTTCTTGGCATGGATGCCTATCTTATGGTTTCAAACTTATGAATGTGTTTGGTGTCTTTTTACATAGGTTCACCTGACCATTTATCCATAATGATTAGACAATAATTATATGGAGTCCAAAAAATATAATATTAGCCTTTTGAAGTTTTATTAAGTGATTCAAACTTTATTCATCATTAGGTTATGTACTTTATAACATCTCAAGAATCCTAGTTAAGGTGGTGTATTATGTGTTCATTTTATTATTATTTTGTTTTACCTAAGACTTATGTATTTAATCTTAAAGTATTTATCTATTTCATTCATTATAAACTTGAAGGTATTGTCTTGAAACATTTGTGCCTCAGTTATTAAAGCATTACCTATTATAAGGACTAAATTAAAGGGGGAATTTTCAATAAGTTTATTAAACATTAAACTTCACTATTGAAATATTTTGATTAAATCATGATCTTTTTTTCTTTAATTGATGATCAATGTAGCTTAAATTCCATTTTAAATGGTGATTAAATTTATTTTAATTTATACCTTTGGATTTTAAAATTTTATTAGTTGAGTTCTTAATGTAATTTATCTAGTCATATTTACTTTTGTTAGGGTTTTCTTTTAATTATTTCAAACTTTAGATTACATTAATTTGTGTTTTCATAGGTATGTTCGAATCTATACTCAACTAAATTTATATTTGTCTATAAGATATATTAGTCTTTCCTTTGTTTATTTTTTAGGTCTTTGTGTGTTTATTTGATTAAGTTATTGATAATTGCTCGAAGTATTTCTTTTGCCTTTTTTTTGTTTGCAGAGATCCTCTAAATTATTTTGAGCCATCAATCCTTACTATGTGTAAAAATATTAGGAATTTTGGTCCATGAAAATAGGATAATTTAAAAATCATTAAGTATTTTGAGCCCTGTCTTTTTAACATTGTGACACATGGATGCATCTCAAGCATTTTGATCTTAGATGGAGGTAGTCAATAGCTCAAACTTTCATGGGTTCATGAATTTCATGAACAATCCATGTGGTAAGTTTCTCAGTGATTTGAGTGAAGCCAAATTTTATATCATCTTGATCCCTAAATGCTTGAGATACTACCATATGGCATGATATTAAAGAGTATAGGAGTGGAATTTCAAAGATAGTCCATAGAAACTTTGAGGACTGGAGGACTGAAACTCCATGATGATGCCATGTGGCATCAACATGGAGATCTAAGGACTCAGAGGTTTATCTCATACAATGTATACCTCCAATGGAATATTCAATCTAGAGAGACACCATGTGGTAATATCAATTATTTAGAGTTCACTTAAAATTACAAAGAACTAGATTGATTCTTATAAAATCAACTAAGTGTCAAATGTAGAAAACTCTTGAGATCATGCCATGTGGCATGATATCATTAAATTAGATCATATTTAATTTTAAAAAATACTAAGTTTTGAAAATCTCCTAAAGTCCTATGATTATGATATGTGGTCACATCTCAGGGATTCAAAGAATGAGGAAGGCAATGCATAATTTAAAGATAGTCTAATTTTGAAGTCCTATGATTGTGACATGTGGTCATATCTCAGATTGTTAAAGTTTATAAATGTGAATAGATAGTAAACATCTGAGAGATCCCAAAATTCCTAATATTTTACCACATGGCATGCTATCATAGACTCAGTCAGTATAATAAATGAGACCCACAATGAATAACAAAAGACCTTACTCTCTATAATGATGTCACATGGTACCTTTATGGGAGCCCAAATATGGAAGACTTTTTAAATCAAAGCATATTCAAAATTTGAAGACTCCACACTATCATTTGATTGTGATAAGTGGAACAATCTTAGGAGTTCATAGTCTCTAGAGTATACAAAGTAGTAGCAAAGCTTGGTGCTCCTAGAAAGCGATATTTTGATATATGTCATGATCACTAAATACCTTATCCATGAATCATCTGTAAAATTTTAGGGAAATATATAGACTCAAATGATGGGTCAATGACAAGTTTAGCTCGACTATAAATAAATATTGCAAGTAGAGAAGAGTAGATAACCACAATATATGAAATTGGGATTTTTCTTGGAATAGTTAAAACACAAAACCTATCAAAAAGGATTTTACAAATATTGAATAAAAATTACAAGTCAAGGTATAATTCATTGAAAATTATAAATAGACCATAAAAAGGCTTGCATTTTAGATCCTAAGAACCAATAAAAACAAAGTGAACACAAAAATTGGTTGGGGTGGTAAAGATAACAATTACAAATGGAAGCATAATGAATATGAGTTTCCATCACTATTCAAAGACATTGAGAAGATTATAAAAAAAAATAAATGTAATTTATACCTATATATATTGGGGTAGTTTATTATTCCAATATTTCTTTGGTATTTATAGATTGTAACAATGCAGTTTTTCATTGTTGTTCTGTCACTAGAATTCAATGAGAAAAGGATCCATTAGGAAGGTGTTTTATTATCATGGGGATAATTCCATGTAATTTTAAATGGATAAAATATAATGAAAA
The DNA here is from genome assembly GCA_037957365.1 of Torreya grandis. Classification (NCBI taxonomy): domain Eukaryota; kingdom Viridiplantae; phylum Streptophyta; class Pinopsida; order Cupressales; family Taxaceae; genus Torreya; species Torreya grandis. The sequence continues at coordinate 1,866,221 of JARHVA010003476.1, read as the reverse complement.
CTAATTACTTTATCATTTTTATCCTTCCAAAATTACGTGTATTTTCATGTTTGATCACTAATCAAATGGTGAATAAAAATTTAATATATGTAAATGCTTGATCATTAGAGCTTGAAGTGTATTGGATATTACATCCCCTTTCATATTTAAAGTGATTATAAATAGGTACTTATGAAAATATTTATTCTTATGTTTTCTTTATATGTTATCTCAATAAATGGAGTTGTAATTAGTTACACATATAATTTTGGGCATCAGGGGATGAGTCCATAAATGGCTTATTATACCCATAAAATAACATCCTTTTTCTTGCATAGGAAGTGGATCTAAATTTAGTTTCCAAAATTATGGTTTATTTATAATAAAATAACAATTATATGTCATGGTTGTCTTTAGAATTCGTTGTTATCTATTTGTTATCTATTACTATTGATTATTTGGAAAAATATGTCAATGAGTGCATATAAAGTTAATACTAAGCTAAGAATGATTCAAAATATGAAGAGTAACCATTTCAATAATAATGTTGAATTAGTTTAAAAGTCTTCTATAACAAGATCTAGTATTCTGGTCAAGTTATGGACTCTTACAGGCTTGTTACAATATTCACTAAGCTTGTTACAAATTTCACCAGGCTTGTTATAGATTTTAGTAGGTTGTTATGGATTTCAAAAAAAATACAACAAAATTAAATGAAACTACTTCAGACTTTTTTGGATAGTATTTATAAATATCTTCTAATGATAGGTTCATCTATTCCAGCTATCACAAAGAACACTTTCCATTTAAATCCTTTCTATGTATATATTTTCCATTTCTAGAATATATTCAAATATAGGTTTATGTAATTTCATTTCAAATAATAACTCTTCCCTTATTTGGTGGAGATCATGATTATGTTTCCATAGATCTCATTATTAGAATGAATATCTCTCTTCATATTTTATATAGATTGAGATAGGATAGGGTATCTCGGTTATTACTCCCAAATAAGGTGTTGGTTGGAAACATGGAATTATAAATGTAACCTTACACACTCGAATGAAATCAATATATACTTTTATTTTCATTATTCTGAGTAGTCTATTCTAAAACCTATGTTTTGATTAAAATCCTCTTCCAAGGAAAGAGTTGGCTGCTCATTCTAAAGAATATGGATCCATGTATTTTTATTTTATTTCTTTATTCTATAATTATCATTCTATTGTAAATTCTTATTTTATTCCTTTATTGTTTTAAATATTTCTTTTGTAAAACTTTTTATAAACCTGAAATTATTTTATGTGTTTGTCATTTATTTTAAATTTAATTTTTTCAAGGGTGATTTAATTTATGTAAGTGTGATTTACTTTCTCCAAGTGTTCTTTAATTTCTGCAAGTGTGCTTTGATTTTAGCAAGTGTGATTTTCAATTCCAACAAGTGTGATTTATAATTCTTTTAAGTGTGAAGTGTGATAGAAAGAACCATTTGCCAAATATCTCTTTCTCCTTTTGCATACAACCTTCAAACATAAGCTTTGGATTGACATTATTAAATGAAGGGTATTGATGACACCCATCATTAGGACATTAAGTTATGGTTGTATATTAAGTCAATGGGTCCGAATACCTTACCTATATAAGCAAAAGTGTTTTCCATTATAAAGGGTCTTATTTTTATCGTGCCATAAATCTATTGGAATTTCTCTAGGATTTATCCTAACCCTTCCACTCTATTTTTTTTCCCTTGATTTTTTGCCAAGAAGGTTGACACATTTTTGTTCTAAAACTCTATCAATATTATGCTATTATTTCACCTATCATTTTCCTTTATTTCATCATGATTATCTACTAAAATAAATCAATTTGAGAGAAGTAATACATGCTAGGAATTTTGTTGAATGATGGTTTTACAAGTGAATATGCAATTTGATTGTGGATTAGCTAGTTACAATGATTATGAATTCTCATTCTTTTTATTTTGAATCTTTCATTAAGTTATTATGTGAAATAGTTATAGTATTTTATATTCTATTTATTTTGATATAGATTCTAAATTATATGTTCACATTTTTCATTTGAGTCTTACTAATTAAGTTTTTTAATTTTTGAAATAGCTAAACTTTATTCCCAATGATATGAAGTTCAGCCAATCATGCTTTCCATTTCTTATCACTAAAACATCTAACCATAATCAAATGATCATTCATTTTTTACCTTAATCTTTCTCTCTCTTTTTACATTATTTATGATAAGATGTCCTACTCTATAGATTATAATTTCTAAATCTTATGAAAGAATATAGTAAAGTTATGGGTTCAACAAGCTCATGACATTAGACAAGTTCAAATTAGGTAAGGATACTAGTTGAACCTCTTGAGGTAACAAATGTTGTTCACCTAGCTCAACATTTTAGAAATTTATTATCCTTGGATCTCTATAAGAATCCTAAAAATGAGAGGAATTTGTTCCATGAGATATAGACTCCCTTTATCCTCTTAGATTAGATAATTTAATAATTACATTTTGAGTGGCTCATAAATTGAGCCTAACATAAAATGGCACTAGAAGGAGGTCCAAAACATAATATTTTAGATCTTTAACTTCAGATCTTAAACCTCCAAATACTCTAATATTATCATTGATTATAATATTTATGGTATTGAACTCATCCTTATGGATTTTAATCTATTATGTTCTTAAAACCCATATAAATAAATATTGGTGTTTGTCACTCTAGAGTCTTCTTCAAGGACCACATGATGTAGAGTTAGGTTTGGTCATAGAAGATTAATTATTTATCATCTTCAAGCTCATATGTGAGGGAATAAAATCACTGAAAGGGTGGGGGTGAATAAATGTCTTAAAAAAAATTCATTTAATTCCATTTATGCATACATGAACCATTTATAAAAAACATGAACATCTAACAAAGCATATACAACCATATAAGATCATGAAACAAGATAACACATTACATATGTGGGAAAAACTCAAGGAGAATAAAACCCAATAATATATATAAATTGAATACAATCCTATAAGACAAAAACCAATATTTAGTTAAGCACAAACTCTACATGGAGCACCAACCCCAACTAGTCAAGCACCCACTCAATTAGGTTTTAGCAAACACCAACTTGCAAGGAGGTACCAACCCCCTAGATGACTCAGCACCAAATTAGCAACCTAAAAAATTTGATCAAATTTATAAAAAAAATTTACTAACATAAAATATGATTATCACCTTATTTATCTCTTCACTCTCTTATATCTTTATCAAACTACCTTCGACGTTTCTTCACTCAACTAGGTCTCTTTAAGATAGATTAGGTCATATGACCTTCATATTAGTATGTAGACACACTTTTATATATTCATGACTGATCTTATACACTTATATGATGGTATTAAATACCTCATATTCAACAATATGTTATTTCATATGCATTCACTTTACACACATAAATAGGCCTAAAATAGCCTTGTATATATAAAAGCCTCTTGATCATACACCTATTGATCACCCACACACACTTGAACACTTTTATTACCCTTAATTTACATCTTATAACATTTTTAATACATTAATAAATTATTACAATAGGTCATACATAACTTAAAATACCAAAACTTCTTTTAGGCCTTAAGGAAACCTATTTCAATTAGGCTTTTATTAGTCCATGTTACCCTTTAATCTCATTGGAACACCTAAAAAATCAAGAAATAAAATTAAAAATTTATATATAAATAAAATATACCCCTAATTATGTCTTATAGTCTCAAAAATACATTTTATAACAAATCACTACTTGAAACCCCTCATTAGTACTCAGTCCTATTAGACCTATCTACACCAAAAATCTACCTTTCAATACTAAATCTAAAACTCACTTAAGAGACTATAAAATTATTTAAAAAGTGAATATAAATAGTATATATTAACTTATTTTCATCACCATATGCTTTATATACTTCAAATTAGGGAAAAAGGCTTAAAATCATCTCTTCGTTATGCTCACTCAGAACTACTGGGACTGTCAAAAACTAGTCATGAAACTACCTAACATACAACACATGAAAGGACACTTTAAATTATTATAAATATATTAAAAAGATTATATATAATATTAATAACAACCTTAATAATAAAAAACACAATATATAATATCAAACATTGATCTTGTAGACCAATCTTCTAACTTTATCTCACATAGTCTTGCATGAACTAGACAAGCCATTTTGAATTCAAATTTTCAACCTCTTACACTAGATTTAAAGATTTAAAAAAATATTAAAAGGAATTTAAATTCAAAAAAAACTTCACCATATTTATTATATACTTAAATTCATGTCATAGAGCCTCAATCTCATCATTGCAACTTACTAAGAACTACCAGTTTACCTTAAATAATAGTCATAGTGACATTAACCTTCAACATCTATATGACCTATTTAAAATAATTAAAATGAATTAAATTATCATATGAAATCTATATATAATATTAAAATATAAAAATCATATGGTCTAGTGGAAATTATTGGCTTTACAAAGCAATTTATTGACCTCACTACACATAGACCTCACTAAGCTAGACAAGCCATTTTGGCTTCATCATTTTCACCATTGTTCCTACATTAAAATATTTATAAAAAGAATTAATATAACATAAAAATATTTAAAAACATCTCCATGCACTTTTTTTCAAAATTATATCATGATAACACACATCTTCTCACTATTGCTTGGGTTCCTCATTGTTTGCACCATTTGGCCTATTTTTCAACTAGCTAACTTGGATCTCAAGTTTAGAAAACTTAAGGGCTAGAAACTATCCAAAAACTTTCATGGACATGAGACATGATTCTATAACTTATTCCTCCATCCATTTTATTACTATGTACAATGCAAATTTTGACATCTACAACAATTTTTTTAAAAATAATCTTGTAACTCAGCATTTTCTCTCTCCTCTCTCTAACTAGTACCACCTAGAGGTACTTGGGAGAGTAAACTATAATATACACTACATTAATTGAGTGTAACAATGTATTATTGGAAATTTTTATTGAAATATTCAACATCAGGTCCTTATTAGGTTTCTAGTAGGGTTTAAACTTATTTCCATTCTTAACAATCATTCATTAAGCATAACCCCTCAATATAAAAACTATTACCTATAATTTTGAGCTAGGACCTATTGCCAATTTAAATTTTACCCCTCGATGATATGATTAATATATCCTCATTCAAGTACCACAATGGAAACACCTAAGGGTTGTGGGTGACCCAAATTTGAGGTGAGTCTCTAGATTAGGGCTAGTTCCCCTTGATGTGCCACTTTCACACACCATAACCACACTTAAACTTATGAAGAAAAGGGTTAATAAGCATAAAATAAACTAGATAATTATGTGATGTACCAAATAAATTTTCTACTCACACCACTTGAAATGTACTTAGAACTAAAGAGGAACTTGCACATACACTTCGTAAAAACTAAAATCTCTTCTTCTACATCAATGTTTCAAGCATGGGGTTTTGAAGAGAGCCTGGATTAATAGTAATATCTAATAGGTATTTTATAAACACTAATGAATATACTACTAAATTATCTACAATCTCCATTAGACACTTGTTATCCTACAAAAGAGAGCTTTCAAACTACATAAGGCACTAGGAAGGATAACATGTCAAGGCAAGCAAGACACACTTGTACAAAACCAAAAACCATAGTATGAGCTTCATTAATCCATAAATGAGGTAAAAATAACATTATTTATTAGTTAAAGTCAAAAATTGAATAGGGATTCACCATACTTAGGTGGATAGATCTGTATAAAAGCCAAAAAGGCTAATATATATAGGAATTGTGAGAAAAGAGAGAGAAGGTAAAGCTCAAGAGTCACTAAGACACTTATCAAGCAATAAATATGAGTTAAAATAGCAAGGAATCAGACATGAGATAGGTATTGTAAGGAAAATAAGGACAAATATCTCTCACATTCATCAAACTCCTCCAAATGTGGCGTATATGTTCTCTTACTTGCATATGAAATTGCCTTCATGATTTGTCTTCATTAGACTACCTCACCACTAAATAGGGGTAGGTATGATGATTGATATAAGGGGGAGGGGTTATTTACAAGCCTCCATATGAATTTGATTGGTATCTAATCATTCATATTCTTATGGTCATGAGCAATCATCCCAAACAATTATAACTCCCTCTCATTCATCTCTCACACTTGACACTCAATATTCTTCCAATTATTCAACCCAATCCATTAAAAAAAGGGTAATGACACTTTTTAAGAGTCTCTATTTCATAATATTAATAAAAAAAACCTCAAAATTCTTCCCAATTGGAACTTTCATCTTTTCAATTAAGTGGTCACTACTTTCTCACTATGACTGGCTGAGATGAAGAAGATAGTAGACACACTTAGGAACCTTGATACCTAAATTAACGATCATGGAGACTTATAAAAATTCCAAATATCTCTCATAAATTTGATTACATCATTTATAACTTCTCCATACCTGCATGACACACAAATTTTTCAAATAAAGCCCTATTATACACCATCCATACAAGTGAAGTATAACTCAATTACATGGGGAGGATACCTGAAGAGTCATATACATCTTAAAATAATCTCTGTATCCTTTATACTCAATTTGGATGCTCCATTTTTCTTATCTTCTCCATTAGGTCTAAGTTGGGGTTTTGTGTGGGTTTTTAGCAATTTTAGGTCTTAGACTTTATTCATAAATACTACACATTGGAGTTGTGAACCAATGATATTTATGTATTATTAGAGACCCTAACTAACACAATTTAGTACCTTGAGTCTCAATGAAAATTATCATGGAAGATACAAGTATTCTAAGATGGCTACTCATGTCTTTTCTATACATTTTGCATGGTCTGAGTGCCTTCCAACCAAGGAATGGCCTCTTGATGGACTTATCTACATAATTATGGTTAAAAAACTTTATGTATCTCCCAATAAAATTTCCCACATAGTCTCAATGTCTATTTATCCGAAAAAGTGATAGGACTACTTTTAGGCATAAGGCCTAGGATTAGGTCTAGTAGGCCTACCTGAAAACTTTATGTCTTAGACCCCTTTGTTGACCCTCCATAATTTTGATATGAATTAAAAACATTATTTATACCCCTATTAATTTGTTCCAAATCATTATAACTTTTTCCAAATGCTATAATTTTAAGTAACCTCCTTTTTGAATGTTAGGCTTGCACCTTGCCTAACTACCATGTCTGCAAATCTTGTAGCTAAGACTACCCTACTCAGTCTCAAACTTATGTGAGGTGCCATTAATGTTTTTATAGGTTTAATACAAATTCATATACCTTATATCAATGTCCTCAAAGCTTTTGGTTCATGTTTATATCTTCTTTATTAAGAATGTAGGGCTTATGCAAGGGAAATGTACCCCCTATCAGAGACAAAATAGGGGGTACTTCCCATATTTGCCTAGAAAAACCAATGATTGAATAGTATCCTTAAAATTTTAAGGGTTATCTAAACAAATTTTAAATCCTTGGTGACAAGTCTAAACCTCCAAACTTCGCAAAACCTCAAAACAAGCTTGTTAGGGGTAGATTATGTAGAAACCCTTCTCAAGTGGACTGTAGGTGTATCTCAGAGCTCCAATTTTTGCTTGTTAAAACACTATGAGAGTTTCATGAATGTTTTATGACTAAAATTAATGATATATTAACTCTCCTTATGTATCTAACCCATCACACACTCCTCCACTTTGACTCCATCAAGACTGTGATTTGCCTTCCTGCCTATTATATGTGTTTGATTTCTTCTTATAGCTTGGTTGTGATGTTATAAATTATTTTTTAAAATTTAAAATCTAATTATAATTTTATCCTACCCTAATTTAATTTTAAATATCCAAAACACTCTGACAAACTTTAAATTGGGTCATTGCCTATTTCAGTCACTCCAAGATGGCTGTAGGTAGATGTTTGGGACTATATATGGACACCTATAGGTGTATGGTGAAGTCATGCCTTATATTTGGATCTCTATTGACACATTTTTAAGCATATAATAGGTCTCATGACACCATTTTGGACCTTGTGTCATGAACACATTCTTAGACACCATTACTCACATATCATGGTTAATCTATTGTTTGCCCATAGTTGGTTGTAGGTGGCCTTTTCTAAGTCATACACCTATAAAGGGATGCATAACCATGATGTTGCACCTTATACCTCCTTAAAATCACTAATGTGATTTCATAATTTTTAAGTCTCCTCAAAAAATCAAATTTGTTTGGGATTGTCAATTCCAAGGAATAGGGTCACTTTTAGGTCAAAACTTATAGATGACACTGATTGAGTTTAGTATATCAAAGTGCATTTTTGGAACTCCCATTAACTATCCTATAGAGGTCATCCTATCACAATATTTTGAGATATATTTTTCCTCATTATGATCTACAAGGTAAGCATATTATGATCCTTCAAAATCCCTTATAGCCTTATTGCATAAAATCAACAAAATACTCACAAGTTTTGTTTCATGCTTTTAGGGAAAGAATCCTTAAATCTCAGTCATCACTCTTTTGAAGGAAACCCTTTACTTTAAATATCAATTTAAACTTCATGATATGCATGTTTTTATCCACTTAAGATATCAATATCCCAAATAAGGATTCATCATTTGCTTCCACACCTCAAAAGGTACCTCCATGCTCTATTAACACCACCTTTAGGTGTGAAAAGAACCAATTTACAAGCACAAACAAGCCTAGAAGAGGCTTCTTAAGTTCTTGGAAACTACAAAACCAAGAATAAAATGAAGAACTTTTGGATTGGTATTACACATCCTTGAGAAACACATGAAATAGTTAAGCCTATCAAATCAAAGAAAAATATTCTAAAACAAGCTCATATAGGGACCTCTCATGGATGCAAGAGCATAAAAGGCTACCTGGATTCTTAGCAATAATTCATAAGGGAGGATACATGGAACTCAAACTTTTTTCCATGAATTTTAAGATAACTAAGGCCCCTCTCAACCCCAAGAGAACTCTTCATAACTCCATATGTATGGACTACACCAAGCATCTAAATTTGATCCTTCTTAGCCTTTGAAGGCAAAAAAAAGAAGGAATATTTTATCCTTCCAACTTTGTTTCTACACACCAAGTGTGGGTTATACCTTAGGGAACTCAAGAAACACTTTACTCATGATTTCACCTAAATGTGAGCTCAATAAGTCCGTACAAGTGCCATTAAGAGCCTATTTTTTAGGATATTCTCCTATTTTTGTGTATGAAACTACTTTTTATCTACCTATGACTAGTTCCTAACATTTTATGACCTCATCCATGTTATAATCATGCTTTGTGACAAATAGCTTCCTTGTAGAAGTTTGTATAAGTCATTTAATGTGCCAAAAATGTGACCAAAAGACACTTTTAGCATATAAACATGGCAAGGGGACAAATAAATTGCTTAGGATCACCTTAAAACACTTTAATGACCATATTAAGAAAGTTATAAAACAATTTGAAATTTTGACCATGTTTGACCATAGTTGACTAGGGTTGACTTGGGTTGACTAGACAAGTATAAGGAAGCTAGGCTTATACCAAGGATAAAATAAGGATAGGTGAGATGTCTAGACACACATGAGACCCTATCAAACATATCAATTTTTTTTCAAAGTTTCAATATGTATGCGTTGACCCAATTTGATTAGAAGTCTAATTTGGTTAACACTTTTGGTAATTCATAAGGGTAACGTGCTTGCTATGTTAGAGATCAGTGGCCTTATCCTATCCATTGGATAAAGGGAGTCAAATTATCTCTAAGAACAACAAGATCATACCTTGAATTGAATAACAAGATAGTTGATTGACCTGAACACACAAAAACAAGACACCACACACAAGACAAGGGAAAGAAACATACACACATATATCAACAAGACACTTGTAAAACATAAAAAAATAGGAAGAAAACTACTTATGTGCATCTAACCAAACATACCTCCTTCTTGGATCAAAAATAAAGTATCTTGAATATCCTTCTTCATGACATTGATGAGTGTGTCAAGCATGTTTCCTTTTGGATGTAATACTAGATGACTCATATCACTTTCTTATTCCTTAGATTGGCATGTATTTTTATGGATCCATCTCAAAAAAGTCTCCAAGGTAAATGAACTCTTCTTGACCTTGGAAATATACCTCATATTAGTATTCCTTTGTAACCTCATGGTAGATTTGCACCTACATGAATGGAATAGCTTCTTTAATGTGTATGTCTTCTTGAAAGGTTTCATTGTTCTTATCTTTTTTTACAACCTATTCAAACCTCTCAATAATTTTTGTACCATGGCATTCTAGGAGTGTTTCTTGTTCAAACTCTTTCTTGATGTTTGTAGGAGCAACTTCACATGTGGTTCTAGAATCAATCTTTAAACCATCTTCAAAAGGCCCATAGTCATCATAGATTTCTCCATCATGATTTAGAGTCTCTTGATGGTGATATCTATCAAAAAATACTTGTTCCTCAATAGCTTGGGCTTGATTTTATACAAGTATTTCCTTCTCATAATCTTCATATTCTTTGAACATCTACATATAAGTATGTCCCATGTCTTCATGATGCAATGGAATATTTATGTATTCAATATTTGTTTCTTTAGCCTTAGGAGTCACATGTACTTCATTGGAAACCTCCTCTTTATCATCTCCAACATCTCCATAGATATCATAGATAGGAGACTCAAAATAATAAAACAATTCCTCTTTAGCACTTGGGATCTCTTGAAGGACTTTAGCTTGTATCTCCCTTACTTCAACCTCCTTACTCTCTTCTTATTTGGATTCTAAAATAACCTTTTCCAAGACTTATTCTTCACCACAAGGAAGTTCCTCTTCCTCATCATCAACCTAATATAAAATACCATGTCCTTCTCTCTCATGGTGGTGCCAAGATTAGGCATTTTAAAACTAGGAACTCTGGTCCAAGAAGGCTTCCAAGGACCAATAAAATCATCACCATTAGACTCCAATTTCTTCTCAATAAACTAATCCATATTAGTTTAAATGATTTTATTATCTTTAATATTATTTTGAATAGATGAGAGGTTCTGTATTTTGAGTTCCAACTCAATTATTTTGGAAAGGTTTTCTTGAAATAACTTCTCTTGGAGGGAAATAGGATCTTTACTAGGAAAGGGAGTAAAAGAAAGTTGAGATGAAGGGAAAAAGTCTTCTTGAGGAAGGGTGAGAGGGATTTAAATAGTTTTATATTTCTCTTCACTTCCAACTTCTCCATTTAGACATTATTTATCCTTCTTTCCACAAGCTACCACTAATTCTTTCCAACTTGGAAAACTAGGCTTAGAGAGTTCTTCATGGGGCTGAGATGAAAATGGAGGGGTAAATGATAGGATTAGGAAACTTGGGATTTATTTGGGATTATTATTTTTTCTCCAACTTTGGAAGGTAGGCTTAGTAACCTCATTATATTCTACCATGATGAATTGCATTAAATGTTGGTTTACCAACTCAATCTCCTTGTCAAGATGGGCCTCCAAGAAAAAAATTTCTCTCAAAATCCTCTCCAATTTGGTTTTGAGATAAATCATCTTGCTCCCTTATATGGAATTACAAAAAGGTAAACATTATGGAATGCATCAAGGACTTGGGATATTTTGAAGCATGATTGGATTATCATTTTGAATGGGTATAGTTGACACACATGAAGGTTGATATGGGGTATATTGGAACTAACAAGATTGATCTAGTTCATGGGATTTCAACCTCTCTTCTATGTGAAAAATCAAACCACAAAAATCAATCATTTTCCTTGTAAGACCTTGCCAATTAGCTTTCTCAATGGGCATCCATTCTCTCTTGACTAGCTCTAAATCATCCCTCACACTCTTGATATAATCACTAGGGATGACTTGACCATAGCCATTTCTAGTATCAAGATCTAGAATATAGTCCTTATAGCCAATGAGAGTCTTCTTGAAACTTGAAATGGACTGATTGGAGAATGAATAAATGGACTAGGTGAAACATAAGCTTGAGAAGGTTGATTATAGGACTAGTGCAAATCATATTGGGGCTAAATATGGTCATATTGGGGCTGACAAGATTGATTAAGGACTTGTTCATATTGATATGGAATGGGCCAAGATGGATATGTTTCACCAAATTATGTAAGACAAAACTCAACATTAAAGTTAGCTATGAATCATTCATGAGAAGTGTATAGAACAAGAAACAACCTCAATTAGATTACATAGACTACTTAACTAGTATACTTGTGCTTGGAGTCACTATTGGTGCTTAGTGGAATTACCTCCAAAGGCTAATATTTTGAGGAGAACACCAAAAATCTTTAAGGAATGGAATTTTTAGTCCCAATGGGTGTGCTAAAAACTATTTTCACTTGAAATTTCACCACTTTAGGAGATGATTTAGATATCCTAATTCAAGTGGCACAATGGAAACACCTCAAGGTTGTGGGTGACCCAAATTTGAGGTGAGTCTCTAGATTAGGCCTAGTTCCCCATGATGTACCACTTAGACACACCATAACCACACTTACACTTATGAGGAAAATATTTAAGAAGCCAAAACTAAACTAGATAAGGAGATGATTCACCAAATATATTGTCTACTCACACCACTTGTAATGCACTTGGAACCAAAGAGAAACTGGCACATACACTTCATCAAACTAAAATCTCTTATTCTACATCAATGTTTCAAGTATGGGGTCTTAAAGATATCCTATATTATGAGGAATAGACAATAGTTAATCTAGAAACACTAATGAATAGACTACTCACTATATCTGCAATCTCCATTAGACACTTTTTTTTTGAATTGCAAAAAAGAGCTTTCAAACTACATAAGGCACTAGGAAGGATAACATGTCAGGGTAAGCAAAATACACTTGTACAAGACCAAAACCATAGTATTCACTTCATGAAGTCATGAATGAGGTAAAAATAGTTTTATTTATTATTTCAAGGCAAAAATTGAGTAGGGATTCACCATAATTAGGTGGAGAGATCTGTATAAAAGCCAAAAAGGCTAGTATATATAGGAATTGTGAGAGAATAGAGAGAAGGTAAATCTCAAGATTCACTAAGAAAATTTTCAAGCAAGAAAAAGGAGTTACAACAACATGGAATTAGACATGAGAGAGGTCTTATAAATAAAACAATCACAAATGTCTCTTAAAGTCATCAAACTCCTCCAAATGTGGCATATATGTTCTCTTGCTTTCATATGAAACTACCTTCATAATTGGCTTCATTAGATTGCCTCACAAATGAATAGGAATAGGTCTAATTATTGATATAAGGGGGAGGAGTTACTAACAAGCTTTCATAGGCATGGAGTGGTCTTTAATCATTCTTATTCCCCTAGACATGCACAATCATCCCAAATAGTTATAAATAACTCCCTCTCATGCACCTCTCAAACTTATTACTCATTATTCTTCAAAATATTCAACACAATCCATGCACAAGGGGGAATTCGACTTGTAAAGAGTCTCTATGTCATCATATTCATCAAAAAAACCTCAAAAGGCTTCCCAATTAGAACATTCATCTTTTCCACTAACTGGTCACTACTTGCTCACTATGACTGACTAGGATAAAGAAGATAGTATAGACACTTTGGAGCCTAAATACCTCAATTAATGATCATGGAGACTTATATCAATTCCCAATCTCTCTCCTAAATGTGATTTCATCATCTAGTACTTCTCCATACATACAAAACACACAAATTTATCAAACAAATACCTATTATACACCATCCATACAAGTATATTACAACTCAATTACATGGGGAGGAACCCTGAAGCATCATCTATAGCTTCAAATCATCTCCCTATCCTTTACACTCCATTTGGATGTTCCATTTGTCTTATCTTCTCCATTGGGTCCAAGTTTGGGTTTTGTGAGGGTTTTTAGCAATTTTAGATCTTAGCCTTTGATCATAAAGACTACACATTAGAGTTATAAAAAAATGCCACTAAGGGATTCTTAAATACCCTCCCTAATACCGCTAAGAACTTTGAGTCTCCATGAAAAGTATCATTGAAGATACAAGTATTCTAAGATGGCCACTCATGTCTTTTCTATACATTTTGCATGATCTGAGTGCCTTCCAACTAAGGAATGGCCTATTGATGGACTTATGTACATACTTATGGTTCAAACACTTCTGGTATATCCCAAGAAACATGTCCCACATAGTCTTAATTTATATTTATCCCAAAAAGTGATAGGACTACTTTTAGGCATTAGGCCTTATATTAGGTCTAATAGGCCTACCTATAAAATTTGTGGCTTAGATCCCTTTACTAACCCTCTAAACAAATTATTTACAACCCCATTAATATGATCCAAAGCATTATAATTCTTTCCAAAGGATAGAATTAGAAGTGACCTCCTTTTTGAATGTTAGGCTTGCACCTTGCCTAACTATCCTATCTGCAACTCTTGTAGTTTATACTACCCTGCTTGGTCTCACCATTATGTGAGGTGTCACTCATGTTTTTATAGGTGAAATACAACTTCATACACCTTATATAAATGTCCTTAAATCTTTTGGTTCATGTTTTTATCTTATTTATCAATAACATAGGGTTTATACAAGGGAAAAGTACCCCCTATCTAAGACAAAATAGGGGTAATTCCCCTATTTTCCTATAAAAATAAATGCTTGAATAGTATATTTCAAGTTCTAATGGTTATCTATAAAAAATTTCAATCTTTGGTGACAATTCTAAACCTCTAAACTTCTCAAAACCTTAAAATAGGCTTGTTAGGGATACACTATGTAGAAAGCCTTCTCAAGTGGTTGTAGGTGCATCTCAAAGCTTCCATTTTTTCTTGATAAAACACAATTAGAGTTTCATGAATTTTTTATGACTAAAATTAATGATCTATTAACTCTTCTTATCTCTCTAACCCATCACACACTCCTCCACTTTGACTCCATCAAGACTGTGCTCTGCCTTCCTGCCTGTTGTAGGTGTTTGATTTCTTCTTATTACCTGGTTATGATGTTAGAAATTATTTTTGAAACTTAAAAATCCAATTAGAATTTTATCATACCCCAATTTACCTTTAAATGGCCAAAACACTCTCATAAACTTTAAATTGGTTCACTGCTTATTTCAATCACTCCAAATTAGCTGTAGGTGGATGTTTAAGACTGTGTATGAACAGTTATAGGTGTATGGTGAAGTCATGCCTTGTATTTGGATCTCTGTTGACAAATTTTTGAACACAAACTAGGTCTCATGACACCTTTTATGACATTATATCATGAATACATTCCTAGACACCATTACTCACATATCATGCTTAATCTAACATCTGCCCACAATTAGTTATAGGTGGCCTTTTCTAAGTCATATATACCTATAGAGGGGTGCCTAACCATGATGTTTCACCTTAGACCTATTTCAAATAACTAAGGTGATTTAATACTTGGTAAGGCTCCTAAAGTAATAAAATGTGTTTGGGATTGTCACTTCCAAGGAATAGGGTCATTTTTCGGTCAAAACTTATAGATGACACTGACAGAGTTCAATGTATCAAAGTGCATTTTTGGAGCTCCCATTAACTATCCTCCATAGGTCAATCTCTCATAATATTTTGAGATATATTTGTCCTTGTTAGGAGCTACAAGGTAATCATATTATTATCCTTTAAAAACCCTCATAGACTTGTTGCATAAAATCATAAAAATACTTAGGGGTTCTATTTCATGCTTTTAAGGAAAGAATCCTTAAATCTCAGTCATTGCTCTTTTGAAGGAAACCCCCTAATTTGCATAGAAATTCGACCTTCATGATATGTATGTTATTATACCCTTATCATATTAATATCACAAATAATAATTCATCATTTGCTTCCACACCTCAAAAGATACCTCCATGTTCTATTGGCACCACCTATAGGTGTGAAAAGAACTAATTTACAATAACAAACAAGATTAGAAAAGGATTCTTGAGTTCTTGGAAAATACAAAACTAAGAGTATAATTAATAACTTATGGATAGGTATTAGACAACCCTAACAAACACATGAAATAGTCAAACCTATCAAATTAAAGCAAAATATTTTGAAACAAGCTCATATAAGGACCTCTCCTATATGTAAGAGCATAAAAAACTGCTTAGATTCTTAGCAATGGTTCATAAGGAAGGATACATGGAACTGAAATTTTTTTCAATGAATTTGAATTTTACTAAGTTCCCTCTCAACCCCCAAGATAACTCCTCCCAACTCCATCTATATGGACTACACCAAACATCTAAAGTTGATCCTTCTTGGTTTGTGAAGGCAAGAAAAAAATAAAACAAAATATTTGATCCTTTTGACTTTATTTCTACACAAAAATCGTGGTAAATACCTTAGGGAGATCAAGAGACACTTTACTCTTGTTTTCACCTGAAGGTGAGCTCACCAAGTCTATACAAGTACCATTAAGAGCCTAATTTTTTGGAGATTCTCCTATTTTTGTGCATGAAACTACTTCTTCTCTACTTATAACTATTTAATGACATTTTATAACCTCATCCACATTATAATCATACTTGGTGACAAATTTCTTGCTTGGGAAAGTCTGTACAAGTCATTTAATGAGCCAAAAATGTGACCAAAAGACATTTTTGGTATATAAACATGGCAAAGGGATAAATAAATGACTTGGGATCACCTTAAAACACTTAAATGACCCTATTATGATATTTATAAAATAATTTAAAACTTTTACCATGTTTGACCATAGTTGACTAGAGTTGACTTGGGTTGACTAGACAAGTACAAGGAAGCTAGGATTAACCAAGGCTAGAACAAGAATAGGTGAGATGTCTAGACACACATGAGACCTTATAGGACATATGGAAACCTTTTAAAAATTTCAATATGTATGGGTTGATCCAATTTGACTAGAAGTCAAATTTGGTCAACATGACCCTTCTCCATCTACCATGAATGGCTTAGGTTCCCATATAAAGGTTTGATGAGATAACGAGAACAATAAAATCCTTCTTGGGTTGATAAATCTTCATTATTAGCACTCTATAGACCTATAATAAACATACCTCACATCTAAAAATGCTTACATGATCTCAAACACCTTGAAATTTGATCATGACCCCTCATTAGCCACACTCTCTCTCTTTGTTCTCTTAAACCTTGACCTACAAACCATATTAGTCATTTAAACTAACATTCATGCCTTTTTACATGAACTCTCCACTACACTCACATACTTAAGAAACATCTCTCATGCTTAAACACTACCACATATCCTTCACATGCCTTGACAATAGATCATGATACCTCATTTGGTGAGATAGGGTTTAGGTGCATACTTGGTTTGAAGGTCCTACCCCTATAGGCTCACCCTAATACTCTCATGAGTGATATAATTCCTCAAATACATTCTCAATTAACCTCATAAAACCACTCATTCATGTGTGCACTCATCTCACCAAGCCACCAAGCTCATACCTTCTCATAAGGACTTTACATGCCATGACTAGGCTTCTTAAACACTTAAAATTTGACAAATTAAATTGAAACACTTATAAAAATTTACTTAAATGGTCACATAATTACAAAAAACCTATCACAATCTTGAGCTCACTTAATTCATCAAAATTCACTATGCACACCTTCTCATAGGGTTTAGACTAGGCTTCTCAAGATACTTTGTACTCAAGAACAAGTACTCAAACATGCTTACCTCAATGATATCAAATAAGAAAACTATTTATAAAACATTATAATACCACTATAATAATATATTTCTGATCAAAATTCTCTCATGGCCTTATGTTGACCTAGAGCCTCTTAACCATGCTTCAATGCTTACTTGACCATCATACCTCTTTATGACAATCAAGACTCATAAGATGCAAAAATAAATTTAATGACATAAATTAAAATCTTAGTGACATCAATGACAAATAAAAAATCACCTTATCACATAACTTAATGATCAATCACCATGCACCTTCACAATATGCACCCTTTTGACATCAATGATAATAACATGCTAACAATATATATCTTAGATCTGATTGAGGTAGATCCAAGAGATTAGTCTACCCAACCACACAATCCCCACTAATATTCTAACAATATTCTAGTATTTTCACCTTATATTTCATTATATCATCCTTCTTTAATTGATTTTATTTCTCTTTCTCAACCTTGCTCATTTTGACTACTAGCTTCTCATGCTCAAACTTGCTTATTTTGACCACTAGCTTCTCATGCTCAACATTCAAGGATCTTAGCTTAGTTTTAAATTGATCACACTCATCCTTCTTTGCCCTCAAACTTTAATTTTAAGCCTCTAACTTATTCTTAAGATCATGAATAGTCATATTATCCTTTTTTTGTTTCTAAGGCTACATTTGAATTATAAATACATACCTTCTCCTTAAGAGCCTCCATAGAACTCACACATACATTAACATCTTCTAACAAAAAATTGAGATCCTTAATAGCCTTATCAAAATATTTATCCATCATGATATTTTCACTCTTCAAGGTAAAAATATTATCCTCATAATCCTTATCCATATACCTTAACTCTTGATTCTCTTTCCTTAGTTGCTTATCCATTTTATGCTTCAAGGACCACCTTCTAGTGTCAAGTCTTCCTGAAGGACTGGATCTGATACCAATTATTGGAAGAAAAATCACTAAAAGTGGGGGGTGAATCATTGATGAAATAAAATCAACTTAAATTCCAATTCTTCAAAATATTAACCATTCATCATAATTATTCATGAATCATATAAACCATTCATTACAGTGAACAAAGAAAATTATTCAAGATCATAACACATAACACATGAATAATGTGGGAAACCCTCATGGGGGAGAAACTCCAATTGAAAAAGTTCTGGAATACTATCCTATAAATATGTTTCTTCAATTTATATCAGCACCAATTGATCAAGGATCACCAACCCCTTAACTTAGTCAAGTACCAACTTGACCTTTATCTAACACCAACTAGCAAGGAGGCTACAACCCCATAGATGATCAAGCACCAACTCAATCACCTCCAAAATGATATCCACATATGATATTATGTATTACACACATAATTATGGTATTATTTTTTTATAACACATGAAAACCTACATTTCTACCTCATACAAGCCTCTTCCTCTTCTACATCACTCAACTAGACAAATATACCTATCTAGCTTTGAAACAAGCAATCCAATTAGTTCACCACCTTCAACACCATTGTCTGATCTTAATAATATTTTAAACATGTTATTATAATTATTTTCATTCCCTTACACACTTATTCAAACTCTCATACCATTTTATTCTCTCTTTAATTATCAAAACCTAGATCACCAAAACAAAATAGGCCTAGTAGCCTTGAAACAAATCTTCTTACTTGCTCATGAGCCAAAAATAATAATTTTCAACCCTTGTCACATATTCAAAATTATTTTATTATGGTTTTAATTTCCTCTTACCCTTTTTAAAATTCATATATAATTTTCTTCACACCTCAATTGTCTAACAAGCATAATGACGCCAAAATGGCCTTCGACATATGCATTATTCTTTCTTCAATCAATCTTGGTTGGACACAATACTTTCCTTGAACCTTAAGGAATCTTTCCCAATTGGATCAAAATAAAAATATATATTATGATATTTACATAAAATATACATCAACTCATTATGTTGTCCATGCTTCAAATGGCTTAAAATAACACACTAAGCTTAAGCAAGACCTAAGCAATTAACCTTCCATTAGGCCACACATTTCACTTAGATACCAATAGCCCTTAACCAAATATTTAACCATTTTAAACACTTTCAAAAAAATTCATCCATTCCATATTTATGTTTATCAAGTCATACAACACTTTCAATTCACTCTCTCACCTTATGAAACCTCTTTTATCCCTCAAGCCTTCAATAGGTCCCATAGAGACTTAATTCACCTTCATATAACACTTTAAGCCACTTTGTTTAATATGTCAATTACCAATGACCCAAAACATTTCAATAAATTTACCTAAATTATATAAAATCCTTATACATTATTAATAAACATCAAATCATTTTCTCAAACTCTAAAACCTCCATTAGGTCTTAAAGACCTATTAGGCTTAACTAGTCCAAAAACATTGTCTTCACAAATGAGTCTCAAACTACCTAAATATAAACTTTCATTTTAAAAAACATGTATTTATGTAAATATAAATATATAATTAAAATTATTAAATCCATAATATACCTTCATTAATCCTCCAAAGGCTCATAAACATCATTTCAAGAAGCTTACTTTGACCTACAATAATTATAGTCACCAAAAGTCAACTTTGACCTACAATAACTTCACCTGTACTGATAGTAAAAACTCAAAATCACTTTTAGGATGATATATATGGAGTATAATTAAATTTTCATTTGTATATCAATATTATTTTATAAATAATGTCTTTTACAATAATTTATATACACCCTGGTTTATTTTAAAAAAACATAGTCAACAATAGTCAACTCTCACATGAAATAAATGTAATTGTACGACCATTAAAACCTCCTAATAATTTTTCCTAGATATAAATTGAAGTCCTATAACAATTTTTTATTCATAACACCATCAAATTCATCCATTATCAAAATGTATAAACAACATAATACTGATCATATTTCTTTTGTTCACTTGATATTACAAATTTGGCTATGGAAAATAGTGAAATCTACTTAGGAAACCAACTTTTCACCACCATAAATTTTTATAGACATAATATCAATACCTTAAATTTTAAAAACATTATATAGGAACAAATATTAATAAATTCATGTGACCAGTTTCTTTTGAAACCTTCACACATGTTAATTTGGATGTCATCAATTACTTGTTCAAGAAGATCTGTTAATTTCACTAGGAGATGACTATAATCACCTAGATTCACAAGACTATTCCAATGGAATAATGTCACTTACATAAGTATAATAAGAAATAATTACCCATCATTTAACCCCTAAAACATGGTTAATCACCTCAAAGGCCTACACATATGATATGCACTATCAAATCCACTTGGAACCTATCACTTTGTCATTAATGCATTATGTACTAAGATCACCTTGACATCAATGACAACAAATCAATATCAAGAAAATTATAAATAAGTAGAGTGTAACCTTAATTTTAATAAGTATTTTTAATAAATTAAGGATGCTATTTTATACATCCAATTCTAGCCACAACTAGGTTCTGACTAGACTTCAGACTGATTCCTACCAACCATTGTAAATTAAGCCAATGAATAAATAAACATCTCAAATTTGTTTTTGCATCATTCATCAAAGATTAAAATCATTTTGAGGCATCTCTATTTTGAATACTATCCTATATGCAATAATAAACTCTCATGGATTCATCCATAATCATCTTACAACATAAAAACTATCAATTTGGCCTATGGACCCATTAAGTGGGGCACTTGATTAAATATTAAAAGAGATAAAAGTATAATCGAAACAAATTAAAAAATTAAACAAGATTAAATTCCTACTTGAATTATCTATTTAAAATTAATGAATATCTAAAAATGGAAATTTCAAAAATCAAAATAGCAAGCCTTTCATCATTGCCTTTATGAGTTATCAAGCTCTTCTAAAATATCCTAAAATATCTAATTTGAGAGCCATGCCTAGTAATTGAAAATAATAATTACCTGAAAACTATTAACACAACTAGAGTTGGTCTCAACTCACCTAGGGTTATTTTGAACCCATTCCATGTTTAAACTCAACCTTGACTCACCTTAGGGGAGAGTTAATTCTTGAGGCTATAAATACAAGGCCATACCTCTTCATTTCTAAGATTGGATATTGTAGAGTTATTATTAAATATTTACTCCATAAGCCTCATACAATTAGTGTTACCATGCTCAAATTTAAGCCAAACAATAAAATCCAAGGTTCCAAGGAAATTTGAAGCCAACAAATATCCATTGATGAATATTTCTTGATGCAAAAGCTAGGCCAACCATTTTGGATCTATAAGGAAGGTAAAATAAGGTGTTATTGTTATGTTTCATAGGCATGCTCATTACATAAGCTCTCTATAGTGTCTAGGATAGAGGTTTTAGTATTTTAGTGTGTTTACTTGAGTTTTATTTCTTAAACTAACATAATACTTACCTTCCCTCTATTCTAATCCTTGTTCACATGTTGGCATGCCTGGTGGAACTTTCACCCCATAAATTTTCTCCCAAGGCCTTTTAGGACATTCTCCTAACAATTTTCATGTAAAAATTCAAGATTTCTAACCAAAATAACTAAAAATTGAAGGCCTAAGGAAGCTTTTTTGTAATTTACAAAATTTCTACGTGTAGTCATGATTTTACTCTCTAGAATCATGATATTGTGCAATATCACTACTTACACAATCAAGATTTTGTCATAATTTTTGCATCTTTGTGCTAATTTTCATGGTTTTATGTTAATACATCATGGTTTTCTAACTATTTATTTGTATTTATATGGTAAATTATGATATTACAATATCACAACATTACAAGTCATGATATTACGCAAACTTCTACAATATTACAATATTGTGACTCTACAAGTCACAATATCATCCTAACTTTAGCGATATTGCTTAACCTCTAGCAGTCTACTCATTAACCATTTTATGTTATAGGTCCAATTAGGTTATTATCCATATTTTTAAGATATTATAATATCATGACTCTTTGAGTAGTAATGTTTCCCTTATTTCTACATTATTGTCATGATAGTAGTAATATTGTATTAACTCTAGGTTTTATAGGCAAGTTATGGTATTGTACTAATAGTCATAGTTTTATAGGAAAATTCATGGTATTGATTTGTGTTTCTATGGTTTTTCACTTTGTGTAAAATTGTAGAAACCCAAGAACAACAATTGGCAAGTCATTTTTTTCACTCATGATTTGCTTATAAGCAGAAGAACCCCTTAACATGTTTTGTATGACCCAAAGGCCAAGAGGAAGACATTTAAAACTTTCTAAGTTTCAAAATTCAAATTTCAAAATGGTGTTTTAAAAACATCTTTTATTCAAGATATTTTCATTTAGTTCAAAGTTTATCAAATAAATAAATGGAAAGGGGGGTAAAACTTCACTACCTACTTTATTTTGGTGATTAAAATGAACGCTCACATTAGTTAATTACGCATAAGAGTTTTTTTTTAATGATTGTTTGTTGAAAGTGTTTATTTTAGTAAGACAAGTGATGCATGTATGCTCTCCCCCCATCTCCTTTGGGGAACTTGGGTGGTAAAAAATGCTCATTCTTTTTATTTACGTCTCTTTACTCCAAAAGTGTGTAAGGAATGTCACAAAGCCTCTCCCCAAATCTACATGATTTGGATGACCCAAAACTAACCCTAAAGTCCTTTCACTTATATTTATTTTCATGCATTTTATCTTGTAGGTGGGAGTTCATCACCTCCTCACAAGTTCTCAAAGTAAGAGTTGACCCAAGAATTCATCTCCTAACATAATTTTAACTCAAATCCATGATGGGGTATAAAAATTGAGGGTGACCAACTAGGATGCTTGTTTTGAGTGGTTAAAACAAGTTTTGTTAGTGGTACTCAAACTCAGAACATAGGGGTAACTCAGACATCACACTACATTGATAAATTGATAGATGTAGTGGTTGTGAAAAGGACAAGACCTTTTCATAATAACTTGGTTAATATAAATTCAAATGACATGATTAAGTCTCTAGTGTTAACAACACTTGGGATCATCTATAAATGAATGAAAATTTATAGTTTAGACAACCCCACTTGCCATGGACATATTATTTATTGAAGGTGAATAGCCTGAAGTTCCATGTCATAGTATAAACTCTTGAGAGAAGAGGGGGCCTCAAAACCCTACTTTTCATGCACTTTTACTTTCTATATTAATAATTAAAATACTTTCAAGAGAAACTATATAGACATAATTTGATAATACCATGCAACCTTGTTAGTTTTAGGATTTAGGACATTGCATTTAGGTGTTTATGTCATTTTTGTCCTTTTTACTTACATGGTCTTGAGTCAAAACTATTAATTTGTCATACCACATTGAAAAAAAGTCTTGTTTATACATTTCTCCTTTATTTAAAAAGGCATTAAACTATCCATTTTATATCATACCTTTTCCTTAAACTTTTTGTCAAAACCTTTGTGTGTGTTACTTGATTGAAAATGGTGTCATTACACTACCCAATTCATTTCAAAGTTTTTATGCCTTTAAGTCTTGAAACAAACCATATTTTCCATACCTTTAGATAATTATAAATGTCATTACATAGCTAAAACCATTTCAAAGACTTGTTTACTTGTGTCTAAATTGTAATTTTAAAATATAAACCATTTATGCATTTTTAGATCTATGCCTAGTACCTTCATGCCATTCATTCTTGTCTAGCTTATCATTTGTCTTAAAAAACCTAGTTTTGTAAGTTGAGTCATTAATTAACCTTGACAAGTTTAGATCCAAACATTGACTGGTTTATTTCTAAGCCTTGTGTAATTTTGGATTAGATAATTTGCCTTTCACTTTTGTATTTTGTAACTTAGGTTAATTATTTATTCAATTTGAAAACTATTGTGTGCCAAAATTTGGGGAAGTAGTCTGTCTTCCATATGCCTAAAGTTCTATGTCTTTTTCCAAATGACCAAATTAATTTTTAAATATGATTGCCTATTTTGTGTCAAAGTGTTTCAATTTTATTGTATTAAATCTCTTGCCTTTTAAACCTTATTTTGTTTAAAGTTTCTTTTTTGCTCATTTTCCAAAAGACCTAGTAATACATATTTTAAGCCTAGCTTTTGTGCCTTGTTTTCCAAAAGACCTAGCAACTTTTGTTTCTTTAGACCTAGTTTAGACTTGTTTAAAACTATTTGTACCTAAGTTTGGAATTTTAGTTTTATTTCATCCACTTGACCATTTATTTAAGAGATTTGATGTTACACATTTGGCATTAGACTATTTTAGACCAATTTTTAGCACATACCTTTTTAGAGATACAACTCCACCTTTTAGAATAAGTTAGACCAAGTTTGGACCATTTATCCTTTTGGACATAGTTTTAAGATTTTATATAACTCTAGGCATTTTTTTCAAAGCATTCATCATTTATTTGAATATGTCTCATTACACTCATAGCAGAGCCATGTACCATCTAGGTTATTAGAATATGGTCACATAAGATGACTTTGTTCAAGACCCCTATAGTGAAAATGTAGTCTTTAAGATGGATTCTTATCCTCCTTATAATACTTAGTTTGGGAAACAAATTCAAGATCCCTTAGCCCATTATCTAGTTAACATGCCTTCATACTCAAAATAGGATCAAGAACAAACTATGTAGTATTTCGCTAACATACCATTGGTTATAGAATAAGTTCAACAACAACCATATTATGTTATGATTCCATCAACATATGATCCTCATAAATTTATTGAAAATAAGGATAAAGTTTTAATCAGAGCCATGGAGGTAGGGGCAAAGTTTCCATCAGACTTCTCCCATGAAAATTTGCTAAGTCTAGTTAGAGTGCCTTTCAATATGCCTTATAATCAAACCATTGAATGTGCCTCTTCTAGAAATCCTAAGGAACTCATGTTGATGTCATATCAAAATTCTAATATTCTTTTCATAGGTAAATGCCTCATGGAGGACAATTTTATACAAATGTATAACATATCAAACCTATTTAAACTTAGCCCATAATTTTAATAACATGGCCATGTCAAATTCACCCCTCATCAAGTTAGCTACTTAAACAGGGTATTAATTGAATTAATAGTCCAAGAAAATTCAAAAATATACCCATTTTTGCAAATAAA
Source organism: Torreya grandis (assembly GCA_037957365.1). Taxonomy (NCBI): domain Eukaryota; kingdom Viridiplantae; phylum Streptophyta; class Pinopsida; order Cupressales; family Taxaceae; genus Torreya; species Torreya grandis. Next base: position 1,840,281 of record JARHVA010003476.1, on the reverse strand, counting down.
TTCAATTGGTGACATGTTAAATGATCCAATTATTGAATAAGTGTCTATAGATTCCATGTAAAATAATGTGCCAAACATAGTGGATAACATGCAAGTGTCATCTAATATAGGCCAAAGTGGTTTAACTACACTAAAAACTAGTTCAAAAAAAGTGCCTTAGTTAATACCACAAGTGGTTCACAAAAATAGGGAGAAAGAACTCCCACATCCCAAACACAATAATCTACCTCTAATCTTCAACCAGTTGCTTCTTCGAACACCCAATTGCAAGGATTAAGTAATAAAGCAATAACTAGTGCCTTACCTCAAACAAACATGACAAATGTTACTCCACCATAATAGTTGATGACTAAAATTCCAAAATAATATGCGCAATCCAATATACCAATGCAATATAGGTATACCATTCCCCCACCACAATAGGGGGTAATTAATGTTCCACCTCAACAGGTAGTAACATGTATACATCAACAGTCACTAGCCAAAATTCCATTACAATCACAAACATTTTCTAATCAAAAACTTATGTCCATTGGTCATCGATAAATGTTAAACACTTTATAAGTGTCTACTTCATATAAGTGTTCACACAACCAAGAGGTACTACTATCCAATAAATAGTAATTAGGTAGCAATTGCCTTTCATTCCAAATGTACCACAAATCCAATGACAAGGCTTTTATACACAACAAGTTCCCATTTATTATATAGTTTTTAATAGTTATTATCAAGTTTGTATTCAACCTCAGTATGCACATTACTTTACCTAGATCCATATCCTTCTATCATATCCACAATTCCCTAAAAACCAAGTCTATATACTAAATCCAACCTAGAACATTATACCATAATGCATGCAATTCTAAAAATCACATTTTAATCTATTAATGAATATTCTTGGTTAGTTCCCTAACCAAACTAACATTCCACAATAAACCATGCCTCCATTATACCCTAGTCAAGGTAATCCACCTTTGATTGCCCAACCTCTACCTTAGGCTAATGTTCCATCTAGTTTCTTGGCATAATAATTGAAACAAATGAAATATACAATTTATGCCATTCAAGTAGGGAAACAAACCTAGAAATTCAAGTAAGATGACATGTGTTCCTACCCATTAAATATGGAGTATCTAAAAACACCATTTATTACAAGGTAAAAACTACCAAAATTTGACAAATACAAGGGTAAGGGAGACCCCAAGGCCCATTTAACATAATTATTTATTATTTGACAGCCATTGGCTTACAGTGACATATACCTCCTAATTTTATTTTTCATATTCTAGAAGGATAGGCTTTGGAATGGTTCCTAAAATATCCAAAGAATTTAGTATCTAATTTTGATGACCTCTCATACAAATTTATGCATCATTTCTCCTATAATCTCAAACATGATATTTCATTGGTATATTTGACAGGCCAAATATAAATCTGGTGAAATATTCACAATCTATCTATAGAGATAGATAGCACTTTATATTCATTACACTTACAACTTACCAAACAAACAATTGGCTATTGTGTTTACAAAAAAAATTACATAGTGAGATATCCTATCATCTAAAACTATAATATGCACATACTTTCAATGAGATCATGTACAAAGGTTTACTAACAAAGGTTTACTAATTAAAAAGGACCTTATTAACAAAGGGATTATTAATTTAGCCTAATCTAATCAAAATTAGAACCAATACCAAGTCTAAGTGCAATCATTAGCACCAGCCACCACTAATTATGAAAAATCCAAGAAATTCAACTAAAACAAGAATGTTATTGTAAATGGATTAGCTAAGTCACATCATATCCAAATGGTGTAAACATAATCTACTCAACCTACATCATAAATACAAATTAATCCTTATCAGTAACTTATTCATCAAGAGCAACCTTTGTAGTAGCCTAGACTAGCTCAATAAATGCAACAATTATTACCTATACAAACCCATCATCCAAATAGAAATGTGCCTACTCATAGAGTCTTTAGTGATATTAGATAACCTATTTAATCCATGTTTTTCAAGATATCTACCATTCATCTAATTAGTTGGCTAATTCTGAAGCTCTATCTTGATGGCATTCTTTATTTGGACTGGTATAGAGAGATTGAGTTCTATGAATACCATCATGTTCATGGACATAATATATGTTGTTGTATGCAGATCAATCACCTCATTAAAAATATTTTATAAAATGGGTAAATTATATTGGATAATTAATCATCTATTTCTAATTAGAACCTACGTATCTACCAAAACCCTTTTTTGCAACATAAAAATAACAACCAACAAAAATAACAAAGGCCAAAGTAATAGAAACAACAGTATCAATAGCTATGGTAATAATAGAAATTTTATCAACAAAAATAATAATGTCAACTAAATAGAAGAAACCAAGACCATAATGATTCCAATACCCAATAGACTTACCACGTAGTTATACATTACTATAACAAATTTGTAGGTCATATTATGGGAGGTAACATTTCAACCATTACCATCAAACCAAAACCAATTACTAATAGAAGAAGACTATTGCTAAATAATTCCAATCAGCCCATCTATGCCACTAATCCTTCCTTGAATTGGGTCCACATATAGGTGCACTAGCAAGAAGGGATTACTACTTTTAGACTTTATATCGCTAACTCATCATTATCTCATGACCATATACAAGTACAATAGCAATCGAGGATTATCCTATCTAGTCCCCTTCTACCATCATTTTCTAAAAATAATGGTCCTCTATTTAATCCCAATTTTGAAATGACAACTTGATGGTCAAAGATTACCATTCTTAGACCATAACCATCTACCATTGAACCCATCCAAACCACTATTCTAACTAGGAACAAGTCATTTAATATTTTGAAATAAAATATGTTTGATATTATGGAATAACTTTAGAAGATGCCTACACAAATCTCCATTTTGGATTTGCTATGTATGTCTACTATCCACAAGAACATCTTGATAGAGTTCCTAGGGTAATCCCATGTTCCTAATGACATAATCCCAAATAAATTCCAAGCTTTAGTTGGACATCTTATCCCAAGCTAATAGTTGATCTTTTACCAAAGTGATATATCATCCCTTGGCCGTCTCCATAATAATTCTTGTACATTAAAGTTGTCATAATTCAAAACAAATTGAAATGTGTCCTCATAGACTATTGATCAAGTTTGAATATTATGTATCTAAAGATCATTAAGTATTTTGGATACACAACATTTGACATCTAGCTATAAATGATTACTATCAAGGCCTATGATAATGAAGAATAGGAATCACAAGGCACCATTACCCTACCAATTATCATTAGGACCTAAACCCATGAAACACTATGCCATGTGTTACACCTAGATTTATCATACAATTTGATTTTAGGTAGACCTTAGATACATTAAATTCATGCGATCCCATAAATATTGTACCAATGCCTTAAGTTATCTCATTCTAGCATGGAGGTCACCATTAACGGGGATTGTATCCCTATAAACATTGTAAACATTTGGAAGCCAAGTACGAAAGCTATAAATATCACTTTGGTTAGATCTGGTTCCCAACAAGGATAAATGAAATACTTGTTGATTTACTAGAGGCCAATTACATAGACCCATATAGCCTTGATTCATCTTACCATATGCCACCACTTGAATTGTCTAATCATTTTTCCATCTTGGCCAATGGCCCTAGAGAGTATCTAACTCATGATACTTCTCACATTTCCAAGCTTCAATAGAACCCCAAGTCTTAGGGAATACCTAAAGCCAAGTTAACCTACATGAAATGGAAATTAAAGGGAAATGGTAAACTCCATAGTCCAACTCCTATAATTTTCACATTGGTTACTAGCCAAGAATAGGACCCATTTGAAAATGATGAAACCTAGTTATACAATGACAAACTAGCCAATTGTTATAAAAATTCTATATACCCTATTCTTAATAGGATCATGGAGAATTAAGCCTATGAAAAGTGAGGCCTTAGGCCAAATCAATATGGAACACTTTATCCAATTTATATAACTCCATATAAAGGAACCTATGGTCCCAAATTTAAACTACTTGTGGGTGACACCATGTATCTTATTCATGTTTTAATGTCAATGACTATTTATCATGATGTTGGTAGCAAAGAAAAGTCCAATCATAGAATTTATGAAGATCTTTCCAATACCAATCTATTTGACACCCATGTCATTTGTACCCTTACCCTAGTTATTCACAGTAATCCACTTCCTCTTTATTACCCTCAACTTATAGTCTAGGACCAACAAAAATCCATAGTGCTTATATATGAGTTTGAGAATGATGAGGTCTTTTGTAATTTTCTAGGCCTAAAAGACAAACAAGGGTTCTCTATCAAAATAGATCCTAAAACCTATTTTAGATAATGGGTAAACACCCTTAGCCATAAATAAATAAATAAAGCATTGAGGTCCCAAAGTGAAAAGCTGTTTGAGGTGATTTTAGACCAGGTAAAAATAAAGAGAAAGGATAGTCTTTTGGTGAAAACCTATTTCAATAACCATTAGATGGGGGTATTCACATTTCCCCTAATGAAGCTTGAAACACCACCAATGATGAACTTGCTTATGGGTCTAAGTCTAGTTCTAAAGAACGGCATGCCTTTGACTAAATTATCCAAGAGTTTCCAATAGTGTTTGTAACATGGACATCCCTACCATTGGGAGATTATGACTTGTCTTTTTTAGGATATCTCAAAGAGCTAGTCTAAATAGAGGGATTTATAGTTATAGGCCAATTCAAATCATTACCAACCATTATGGAAGATAGTTTGACTCTCTTTGTAGAAGACACTATAAAAGTAAACATTGAGACTCCAGAAAACCCAAAATGGATCAAGCTAGGTGTATACCTCATTGAGGATGAACAAAAAAAAATTGCATCCCTTTTGAGGGAATTTGTTGACATCTTTGTTTGGTCCCATTTAGACATGCTATGTTTGGACCCCACCTTGGTTTTACATCACCATATTATGCATGTCAATGCCAAACCTATGAATAAAAAATTATGTAATATACATCCTCACATTATTATATTAGTAAATAAAGAGTTACAAAAACTTTTATAAGTGAGATATATTTCACTGATTGACTACTCATAGTGGATCTCAAATATTGTGCTAGTCAATAAGAATCTAAAAGGAATCAAAATCTATATTGATTTTAGAGATATAAACAAGGCCTAATCTAATGATTAATTTCCTTTACCAAACATTTACATGATAGTTGAATCCAAAATAGGATAAGAAATTCTTTCACTTATCGATGGATTTTCAAGATACAACCAGATCTAAATTGTGCTAGAAGACCAATATAAGATAGCTTTCACCACTCTATGAGGAACATTTTGTTATCAGTTTATGTCATTTGGTCTCAATAATGTTGGGGCTACATACCAAATATCTATGACTAGCATATTTCATGATATGATGCATGACATTATTAAATATTATGTTGATGACATATTCAGTAAATCAAATACCCATGTTGATCATCCATCCACACTATGAAAACTATTTGAGAGGCTACATGAATACAAGGTTAGACTCAATCCAAAGGAGTGCATTTTTGGTGTTACCCTAGGCAAATTTTTAGGCTTCATTTTCTCTCACCAAGGCATTGAATTTTATCTTTCTAAAGTACAAGCCATTATAGATATGTTACCACCTTTCAATTTGTAGTTTTATAGTTTGAAAGGAAAGATCCAGTCTATCAAATGCTTCATTTCTCAATTGGCTAAAATATTCCATCCATTTACACACTTGTTGAAGAAGGGTGTCACATTTCATAGGGATAAAGAATGCCAAAAAGCTTTTTAGCACCTAAAATAATATCTTAAAAATCCACCTATTTTATTACACCCTATACTATGAAAGTCATTCCTATTGTATCTATCTACCATAGACAAAGCCATGGGGTTACTTATAACTTAGCATGATGAAAATGGAAAAGAATATGCTATGTACTATTTAAACTATACACTATTTTCATATAAACACAACTATATGCCCATAGATAAATCTTATTTAGCTATGGTCTTTGTAGCACAAATATTGTGACATTACATGTTTAAAAACAAGACCATGGCTATTTCGAAAGTAAATACACTCAAGTATCTACTATCCAAAATATGTGTACAAGGCCGAATGGTTAAATGGATCATACTTCTGAGTGAGTTTGAGATTGAATACATCAATCATAAGGCCATCAAGGGATATGTACTTGTAGATCAACTTGTTAAAGCTCCCCTTGAAGATACCAAACCTATTACTTTCTAATTCCTAGATGAGTCCATTATGACCTTAATTGAAACACCTCTTGAGGAGCAACATTGGAAGCTATATTTTGATGGATCATTCACATCACATGGATCAAGAGTAGGCCTATTGTTTATTACACCATAGGGGGATCTTATCCTTAATTCATTATGTATCAGATTTCCTTTTACTAATAACATGGCTGAATATGAAGCACTCATTACAAGGATTTGATAGGTATTATAATGTAATATTAAACATATAAAGGTTTATGGTGATTCTAAGTTAATCATCAATTAGGTTAAAGACCATTTTTAGACCAAAGATGACAAGCTACTACCATACAAGGCCATGATTGACACTCTTAAATAATAGATTTCCAACATACAATTTGAAAACATACTATGGGATAGTAATAGGACCATAGATGCCATGGCCACCATTGTCTCTTTGTTCTTCCACACTAACAAGGCAAAAGAATATCAATTCCTCATTTTAAATCTTCTAGTGTCAGCTCATGAACCTTCAACCATCGCAATGATATATGATATTGTTGGTCCTAGTTTTATATGATATTTAGACCTTTTTACCTACCTTCATGACCACATCATGCCACCAAACCTATCACATAAACATCAAATGTACTTTACCTACCAAGCCACACATTATACCTTACTTGGACTAACCCTTTACCACTACAAATTTTATGTAACTTTGCTTCATTATTTAAATTTGGTAGAACCAGCATTAGCATTACACAAAATTCATGAAGGAGTATGTGGAGCCCACACTAGCAAGGCTATCTTATCCAAAAATTTCTTATGTATTAGTTATTATTTTCCAATTATGGATGAAAATGTAGCTACATATGTTAAAAAGTGCAAAAAGTGTCAAAGGCAAGTCAATATGATTCATGCCCATACCAAAACACTAAAACCAATGCTTACTCCATGGTTATTTATAACATGGGGACTTGATCTCATTGATAATATTAACCCTACCTCATTTGATGGCCACAAACACATCCTTACTACTACCAAATATTTCACTAAGTGGGCTAAATCTATGCCCCTCACTTACATGATTGGAAAATAAATTTCCAAGTTCATCTTCAATCATCTCATTTGACACTATGGTATCCAATTTGACATTATATCTAATAATGATGGATCATTTAAAAATAAATATGTCAAAACACTTTGTGTTGAGTACAACATTACTCAACATTTTTTTACCATATATTACACACAAGGTTATATCCAAGCAGAAGCATCTAATAAAACCATTGTCAAAATCCTTAAGAATATTTTCAATGATACTAGCCATGATTGAAACCTCTAAATTTTCCACACCATCTGGGTAAATTTCACCAATTATTGTACCCCAACTAGAACCATTCTATATTCCCTAGTTTATGGCATTGAAACCATTCTTCACATTGAGGTTGAGTTGCCTTATTTACATATCTCATTGAAGCATGTCATAGAAAATAAATACTATAGAGTTTCTCACCTAAAATATCTAGAGTTACTTGATGAAAAATGCATAGCCACTACCAAAAACCTTTAAGCATACTAGAACATACTCTATGGCCACTATAACTAGCAAGTCAAACATAGAGATTTTGAACTTGGTGATATTATTCTCAAAGAAAACCAAAAGAACACCAAAATAGAGAAGAAGAAAGGCAAATTCAAACCCAATTAGATTATCCCATATATATACTTGTTGAAAATTATGGCTCTAGAGCATATAGGCTCACTACACCAGATGGGGAGAAATAGGATGAGTTGATGAACATTATACACCTCAAGCATTACTTCACTTGAAAGACCTGAAGGGTTATCTATGAAGCCCATTTACATTGTATCATACATCTATTCTTATTTTTACCATACCCTATACCATTATACCATAACTTTCCTATCAACCAAATTCATTTTAACCCTCCCTCCCAATTCTTTGACCTTGGTTCCATTCCATTAGCTCTTTGAACACCTTCAGTGAGGGAATTCAAATCAAGTTTAAGAAATTGGTTTGGTATTATAGATAGAGGCCAAATTTTGGACCAATTTTATAATGGTTTGGTAGTTATATCCTTTATTTCTTATTTTTTCCCTTCTAAGTGTTTCTGATTATAACTGCCTTTGAGAAAATTAGTGTCTCATGTTGTACTACTAATTATAATTACATGTGAGAAAATTAGAATCATTGACCTATTCCATTGTTTCATAACTATAACCACCTATGGTAAACTTAGGAAAATCACCTTTGTCATTCCTTTAAGTCCCAACGTGCTATTCCTATGTCATACAACACCATTTTCCTAAATTTCTTATTTTGATAAATTACTACTACCTAGACATATTTTACCACTATAAGGTAGAAATATAGTGACTTAAGGTCCTAATGAGACTATGTATGTAGTGCTCAATTCATGTTGAGGTCAGCTCTATCACCCTTTGACATTCTCTCACCATTTTATGAGCAATTTTAAGTTTAAACACTCTCACTATTTTGTGAGTTAGACCATTTAGTATTCCATCATATTTGATTGAGTTAAGATGCTTAAAAATTTACAAAAAAATTTATTAAATGTCTTATAAAACCTTAAAAATAACCAAATTTATCACTTTTTTACCTTAAAATTTTTGGGACCCCTAGCTATTTCACAAGAAACCACTTGTCATTTCATTTCCCCCATCTTTATTAGCCTTCACTTTTAGGTTCTCACCATTCTATAAACAATCATTTACATGTTCTTTCCATTTTTCAAGTCCATTCCTCCATTCTTATATAACACAATCATGTTCTTCTCAATCATCATCTTCTTGTTTAGATTGAAGTTTATATTGGACCTTACATCCATGAAACTATGCAGGTACCATCCACTTTCCTAGTGTATCTAGAGTCAGCTCAGCTACTACCTTCCTTTTCTTCATTCCCCCCATTTTTGTTTGTTTGTTTCATTTTCTCTTATAAAATAGGGGAAATGTTCATCATCTTGTTTGTTCTTTGTTTGTGCTAACATTGTGATTAACCATTATTTGTGTTTTTCAATATCTTTTGGTTGTTTTATTTCATTTTTGTTTTTTGTTTCTTGGTGTTTTATTTTGTTTATTTGTTTATTTTCCTATTTGTTTACTTTCTTTTTGTGCCTTGACTTAGTAAAAATACGTTCATTGGGTGATTCATTGTGTATTATACTTAAGTCCATCCATATTCATACATCAACATTTTCATCATGTTTTTTATAATTGGTACCTTGTTTTTAATTACTTATTGAATCACATGTCATTCTTTATGCATATTTTTGCTACATTCCCATGGTGTTTTATATCAAGATGCCTACTGTCACATGCTATAGAAAAAATTTACCTGGGAAATCTTACAAGAAATGTGGTTGTGGTAATTCTCCTTGACACCTAATTTTTTTTCAATCTATCCAAATTATTCCCCACATATAGAGTAGTTAAATCATGAAATAATTTGAATCCTTACTAGTTAGGAGGAGCATCTCCATACTAGCAAGTTTCCCAAATTCATCTTTCTCCTCTATATTAGCTTACTCTTACTCTGTGAGTATAGATTCAATATGTAAGCCATTTATTCCACTTTTCCATATTATTCTCATCATTATACTAATGATTTTAACCACCTTTGGATAAATAATTGTGTATCATCCCACCTATAGAGATAATGATTATAACCACCTATGGGAAAATCATTATATTTTGATCAATCTAGAGGTTAATGATTATAACCAACTTTAGGCAAATCATTATGCACATTTTCATTGTCATATTGATTATAACCACCTTTGTGCAAATCATTATATCTATCTACCCAACTAGGGCATGTTTTTATTCTACCAATGATTATAATCATCTTTGGGAAAATCATTCTCTTATTACCCTTATCCCTTTTTGCTAATGATTATAAATGCCTGTGGGCAAATCATTATCTGCTAATCATTATAACCACCTTTAAGAAAATCATCCTATTTATCTACCCAATTAGGGATGATCATTATGCCATTGATTATAATTATCTATGGTAAAATTGGTCTTTTACACCCCTTTTCCTTTTGGTCCCATCATTTTCATTATTTTGAGGGACTGATAGCCAACCTTACTGTGTTGATCACTCCCTCTAGGGGACATCTAGAGCTCATCCATCACCATTGGAGTATTAGGAATACGAGACCTTTTCATTATTTGAGAATATGTTATTATGCCTATAACTTGTAACACCTTCCCAAATAGAGGAAAACTATAGACATCCAATTTTTTTCACAATTGGATTTTGACTAGACTTCAGATTAATTCCTACCAACTATTGTAAATAAATCCTAAGAATGACTAAATGTCTCAAATTTATTCATGCATCATTCATCAAAGTTTAGAATCATGTTGAGGCATCCCTATTTGAGATACTAGCCTGTATGAAATAATAACCTATCATGGATTCATCCGTAATCACCTTGTGGCATAATAACTATCAATTTTTCCTATGGACCTATTAAGTGGGGTGTTTGATCAAATCTTAAAAGAGATAAAAGGATAATCAAAATAAATTAACAAATTAAAAAATATTAAATTCCTAATTAAATTATCCATTTACAATTAATTGATATCTAAATATGGAAATTCCAAAAATCAAAATATCAAGCCTTTCATCATTGATTTTTTGATTTGTCAAGATCTTCCAAAATATCTAATTTGAGATCCATGCCTAGCAATTGAAAATCATAATGACATGACTACTATTAATTCAATTGGAGTTAGTCTCAACTCACCTAGGGTTAGTTTGAATCCATTCCATGTTTAAACTTAGATTTAAATCACATTGGGTGAGAGTTAATTATTGAGGTTATAAATACAAATTCATACCCCTTCATTTCTAAGCTTAGATACTATAGAGTTATTATGCAGGATTTACTCCATAAGCGTCATAAAAGTAGTGTTACTATTTTATTACTTTTTATAATAATAGATTTTTATTCCTAATTAAATAAATAAGTCTGAGTAGGATAAATCAACAAATAATGTGTAGTAATTAAGCCATTGATTTACAAAAATATATTATATTTTTACCTTTTCTAAAAATAGGAATAAATAAGAGAAAATATAACTTAGCTTATTTTGAGCTATTCGATCTAAGATAGGGTCTAAGAATTTAGGTATAGGATTGGGACAGTGTTAGAAATAGGTTCTTAAAATTCATTTTTTGATTAGATAAGAGTGTCGAAAGTGGGACACCCTACTATTCAATGTTGTAGTCCTTTTCTAACATTGTTGTCTAGGTGGTCTAAGTTTTTTGGGTTCTATTTGATAGGTCTGTGTTACCCTGTCAGTGAAATATCAAAGATCAAAAGTCTATGAAACTCATTGTATATCTATTTTAATATTTAAAGACCTAGGAACTCTTCATGCTTAAACTTGAATAGCAACTTGGGAAAAAAGATAGAATGTGTTAGTGTGTAAATGATACACTAGATGCACTTCACACTCCATGTGTGGGAACACTACCTATATACCAATACTCCAAGGAGGGATCAAGCTAATGTAGTTGTCCCATTTGAAGTTTTTGGTATAATTATGTATGAAAATTCAACTAGATGTGAAACTAGGTGTACTTGGAATGACTAGGAACTAGTGTAAGGGTTTGAGCAAGCTTGGAATAATATAAGAAGGTTGTATGCAGAGAACAGGAAAAAGTGTTTGAATGTATTTTCTTGTATTCTTGCTTTTCTCTTGTAAATAAGTGTCACCCCTTCTAAATAGAATTTGAATGAAATTTTACAGGGGGTGTAATGATTGTAGGTTTGATGAATTTGCATTAGGCTAACATGAATTAGGAAAAGGATTCAAAAAAATATAGTCCTTAGAATTAGTTTTACACTTGGACAATAGTGAAAGAAATAGGACACCCTGGGTTTTAGTGCTCCCATCCAAGTTGGGCACTATTGTCCAGAGGGAATGAGACTTGGGGGGATGGATCTAGGCCTAAAATCTACTTGGGTTTATGAGGGTTGAGTCTCAAAGGCAATGGATGATTGGGAATCAATGAAAGAAAAGCTTAAAAGGGTTGTGAAAGCTAGTAGGACTTATGGATTAGGTGACTTTATCCATACTTAAGTAACCAAGTTTTGTATTTTACATGACTAAATTTTCCCCTCCTTTATTCTATTGATGCAACTAAGTGAAATATTAGGATAAAGGAAAAAGATAAAAAGCATACCTGAACTTACCTATAAACATGAAACCCATGAAGCTTGTGTGATGTTGAGTAATATTGGAGAGTGCATAGAGATAATACAGTGTGAAGTGTGAATCTATAATGAAAAACATAGAGTAGATTAGTCTTTACTAGATATGTTATATCTAAAATAAAAATGTACAAAATATGGGTAAGAGAAAAATGAAAATAAAGGAGCAAATACACCTCACTAGGTACATGAACCAATACAAAACCTATTATAATGCTAGATTGTGTTGGGTTTGTATTGTACTAAAATTTATATCAAAAACAAAGCTGAGTGATAAATTCCCTAGAAAGTGGCTAAATATTTCAAAGGTTGGCCCTTTAGCTCTATCATCACCTACTAAGTGAATCTAATGAATCATGCATGTGTCAATCAATGTCTAGAGTGTGTGTCTAATCCCTCTAAATAAGTGGCTCAAGAATACAAAGGTTGGCCCTTTGGCTCAATTTTTGTCCCTTGAAGTGAAGCTATGAATTGATATTGGTATAAAATAGGTGTCATATGAGATGGCTTATGGAGCCCATGGATGTTCTAAAAATGTAATAATGTGGCATGGATAGTCGAATGTATGCTAGAAACTAGGCCACTCTTGGCCATTTCAAAAGATGGAGGTTAGGCTTGCATGAAAGCCACTCTAAAACTGATGTAATGTGATTATATGAAAGCCAACTCAAGAAATCAAGTACTTAGGAAGCTTAAAATTTTATGAAATTTTAACTTAAGAATGATTCCAACCACATACAAATGGATTAAGGCACATAATTACTGAGAATGCCTAGGTAATAAATGAAACTCAAAAAAAAAAAGACCAATGTGCTACACACATTGACCTCAATCACTGGTGCATGGAAAATAGATTCTAATCTAGAATTTATGTCAACTTCTTAATCTAAAAATGGAAGTGAGAGCCATTATGTCATGTATGATGCCCCCTATATCTAGATTCTCTAAGAAAAATGTACTAAAACTACTGATTCTGACTGATTTGGATTTGGAAAAACTATAGTTGAGCTAAACTTTTTGCCTATTACTAAAAAACTTGAGTGTTTTTCTACCTAGATAAGAGTTCCATAATAGGGACACCCTTGTGTTTGGTGATACTATCTATTTCCATTGCTATTATTTTGTGCTAAAACTAGTTGTTGATCTAGAATTGTCACTAATTTTTGTTTTATTTTGACTAGTTTGACCTCTGGATTCTAAATTGGGTGATCTGAAAGCTACTATTTTAACTACTAAGAGCTTTGATCTCTATGATAAAACCTCTATTTTTTTACCCCTCTTTTGAGGGTAGGAATTATGGAACCTATAATGACTACCCTCAAAATAAAAGAGTCTTACAAGTGTGTTATAATGCATAAATACATGATATAACAATGATATTTGATAAAATATCTCTAGATATAACAATATTTATATTGAGAGATTGTTATATCAATAGGGGTATGCCTAGATAGATATAAAAATGTAAATGCATGTGTAAAGTATTGAATTATAAATAAAAATGTTAGATGTTAGTTGTTAGCAAGGAGGGATGGAACATGATATCCATCATGGCACCCAAGAAAGAAAGATAATGCATGATTTGTATCATGGCATTGTAAATAATCAAAAGCAATCAATCAAAAATCACACAAAGTAAGAAGCAAGAATAATACAAGGGTGGCCAAGGGGCCATGCAAACAAGGGACATGGGCACATGTCACTTAAAATGGAAAGCAAGCATGCTAGGTATTTTAAAATGCCACATACAATTGAGATAAAAAAAATTGGCACAAGGGAAATAGGCACATAATAGAGTAAAAACAAAGGACATTAGAAAATTTCCTAAGGCACACACATGAATATAAGCAAATAACATTAGCAAATGTCTTAAAACACATATAAGACATGGAACAAGAATAGAGAAAATGCAAATTCATTCAACTATGCTAGGCAAGAAAGGAAATCATTTATGTACTAGAAATATATAATCACATCTAACTATTCAAAGCAAGAGTTAAAGTATGTAAGACATGTTTATTTCAAGACTAGATATATGTTAAGAAATACACAAGTTCTAAATACTAGTGAAATGTTGATATAGTAATCTATGTAAGCTAATAAGGAATGTACATCAACATGATAAATTGGATGGTATAGTCATATATAAGATGCCCCTAATGGGTATGTATATCTATGTGTGTCATGAATATAAAAGTAGGATGCCACCTTAATGGGTAGAGTGAAGCAATCAAAGATCTAGATGTTACTATACACACTCAAAGAAGATCAAGTGAAGCATGGTAATTTAGATAAATCAACATACAAGAGCATAAAATAACAAATGTAAGTCTTACCATAGTAGTAGCAATGTAAAGCATGGATGATGCATAAAATCAAAATGTTTTTTTTTGATATATTTGAATTTTTTTGGTGTTTGAAATGTTATTTTGTTTTTATTTTTTTGAATTTTTGAACTATGTATATGAAAGATAGAGAAGGAGTGATATTAACTGATGAGTCTTGGATGAGTCTCCCTATTATGGTGCCCTATATCGAACAAAGGTATCATGTGTGATCATCAAGCATTATGGAAAGGCTAAGATTATGATTCTAAAAGTTGTGTGTATTGTAACTATTCTAAAATATATAAAATGGAAAGTGACTATGGGGTCCCTCTATAACTTTGAGAAGTGGATGTAACTATAGAGCCCTTAAAGACCCATCTATAAGAAAGAGAAGCTCTCTAAACATGTTCTCTATGTGTAGATGCATGAGATCTCAATGAAAATACTCTAGGTGTGAATACTATAGCTATAAGCTATCTAGAGTCCCAAAGTGGTGGAGGTATATGAATCCTCTATACTGGTGATGGATGAATCAAGTACGTCTAAATAAATACCAATGGAGGAACTATAACTAGCAGGGAAATTGAAAGTGGTGTAGAAGCTAGAACTGGTGACTATAAAAGAGATGGCTCTAAAGTTGAGAGTGGTAACTTATATGGAACTCTACCAACTATAATAATCTGATTAGTGTGAATGAATTTTAGGAATCTATGAACTATAAAAGGTGCTACTCTAATTTTTTGAATCCATGGTTGACCAAGTAACATATCAAAAACTATTGCATAGAGAACTATAGTGAATGGTGTGGACACATGTGTTGAACCAGTCTATAAAGGGATTATAATCTCTCCTAATGGAATCTATATGTGCCTAGTAAATATATTGAAAACTATATTTTTTGGATTGATATCCTCGTTTGAATAACCCAAATGTTGTAGTAGTTTCAAAGTGCACATATTAAGACTGGAACCATTATCAATGAGAACATTATGAATGGGTTGATTATGAATATGTGCTCTGATAAAGAGTGCATTATAATCTGAATTATCCTCAACAATATTTTGATATAAGAAGATGGAAAGTCTAGATGGAACTCTAGAATCACACACACCTATCATATCATTCAAAGGATGTGATTCAATTGAAGGTGCCTGGTATGTAACTAGTGAAGGATGCGCATGGTATGTGTGGTAAACACCTGATGTGTCCCCTTTATCTTATTTAAAATGATATGGAAATGGATCTAAAATTATTTTCAAAGATTTATCCTATGTTGGCTTAGCCTGTGGAGGCTCAACTTAAGTGTCAAGATCAAGTAGGTTATCATCTATCAAGTCATGTATCTTATGTCTCAAACTGATGCATCTATTTGTAGTGTGGCCTAGAGCCCTATGAAAATCACAAAATGTCTAATGATTATATATCCAAAGAAGAGGATTTACTAGGTCAAATTTTGAATAAGAGGGAAAGATATGATAGTACAATCTAAAAGAGACTATAAAACCATAGCTAGAGGAACCGATAGATTGATAAATGCACATCGAGGAGGTACTAATAAAACTATACGTTGAAGAGGATCTACAGATGCATTTACTATGGGTTTATTTTAACCTTTTTATATCATTTAAATTTACCTTGTATGGGACTTTGATGTTACTCTTATTAGTTGTGTCTAGAATATTAATATACTTGAGTTTTCCTATTGAGATGAGTTTCACTTCTCTTTCCTTTAGTGTATGACACAATTTAGTGAAGGAAGAGAATCTTTTAAAAATAATAGACTCATGCAATTTTGGTAGAATTATTTATTTGAAAATATCTTGTAACTCTTGATCTACCATGGGGCTACTCATCTTAACCAAGATGGTCTTGTACCGAAGAACATAGTTCATGAGATGCTCATTTGGTCATTTTTTTGGTTGAGAAATTTGCCCATATGAAACCTTATCACCAATGTTAATGTTGAAGTGTGCTAATAACATGTTAGCTAATGGATTGAATTCATGAACTAATTGATTTGGTAGACTATATAACCATTGTAAAGCATAATTCTTTAGGCTCCATGGAAATAGCTTGGTAAGTAGCCAGTCATTTGGTACATAATCTAAGCATGTTGTGTGAAAATCTCTCAAATGTGTCTCTAGATCACCCTTGCCATCATAAATATTAATACTAGGTTAAACAAAACCTTGTGGTAAGGGTGTAAAAGCAATGTGATGTGTCAATGGGGTATGTAGAAGAGTAAAAGAATCCAAAGCCTGCATAGGTCTAGTGGTACTTTGCTCAAGATGTATCACCTTGGATTTAAGAGATCTTATCTCTTGTAAAATGGATGTAACATCAAGAGAGAGGGATGTACTAGCTATAACTAGCAACATAAAGGTAAGTTGGGCTGCTATAGGAAGTTGTTGAGACATAGTTTCCCTCGTAGTGTCATTTTAAATAGTTGCTCTTTGGTTTGAGAAGATTGACCATTGTTCACTTTTTGTTGTTGTTCTTGTAGAATTCTAAGCATATCACCTTGCATATCCAAATTTTTTGTTAAGAGTTCTTAAATTTTTATTTTATCAGTTTCATCAAAACTAAAATATTGGGCCATTGTGAAAGTAGGAAAAAAATGTATAATGTGTTTGACTATTTTGCAATAAGTTTTTATAGGCAATGAATTAGAAAAAGAAAGTATTTAATATAAGAAATGCAAAGTCCTAAAAATAGTTAATTGGAATTTGTGCAAAAAAGATATAGAGCTCTCAAAAATGTAAGGTGATACCTTAAGAAGCAAAGTAGGGGCTAATACATGCAACTAGGGATTTTTCCAAAAATATTTTTGTAAAATACTATGAATTTTTTAAATTAAAATTGAAATTTTGAGATAAATATGCAAGATAAAATCCAAAAATTTATGGGAAAGTACTTGATTTAATGAGAACTAGTAGATATAACTAGGGTTTTGAGAAAAATAAATTTTCTACAATTACTATGAATTTTTGAAATTTGAAGTAATTTTTTGATTTTAATATTCAACAAAAAAATTTAGAAAATAATTGGAATATTACTAGAAAATTATTGAGTGCTAGTTAATGTAACTAGGGTTTTTAACAAAATATATGATAATGTTGCAATTAATTTTAATATTTTTTATTTTTAAATATAGGAAAAATCAACAAAATATGTAAAAAAATCAAAAATATTTTACCCTAGGGTTTTTGTGCAAAAATTCAAAGTAAGTTGGGTTCAACAAATGTTTTGTTATTTTTTTAGAATAATGGAATTTTATTCTTAATTAAATAAACAAGTCTGATTAAGATAAATTAACAAATAATGTATAGTAATTAATCCAATAATTTATGGAAATAGATTGTATTTTTGCCTTTTCTAAAAATAGTAATAAATAAGAGAAAATATAACTTAGCTTATTCTAAACTATCTGGTCTGAGACAGTGTTTGAGAATTCAGGTACATGACTAGGATAGTGTCAAAAATAGGTTCCTAATCTTCATTTTTTGATTGGACAAGAGCATCAAAAGTGGGACACCCTACTGTTCAGCACTATAGTCCTTTTTTAATGCTATTATCCTGGTGATCTGAGTTTTTTGGGTTCTACTCAGTAGGTATATGTTACCCTATTAGTGAAATATCAAAGCCTAAAAGTCTGTGAAGCTCATTATGCATCTATTTTAATCTTCAAAGCCCTAGGAGCTCTTTATGCTTGAACTTGAATGGAAACTTGGAAAAAAAAGAGGAGTTAGTGTGTAAAGGATATACTAGATTCACTCCACATCACGTGTGTGGGTACACTACCTACATACCAATACTATGAGGAGGGATCAAGATAATGTAGTTTGAAAATGCAACTAGATGTGAAACTAGGTGTACTTGGAATGACTAGGGACTGGTGTAAGGGTTTAAATAAGCTTGGAATAATATTGGAAGACTGTATACAAAGAATAGGCAAAAGTTCTTAAATGTATTTTCTTGTATTCTTCTTTCTCTCTTGTAAATGAGTGCCAACCCTTGTAAATGGGCTTTGAATAACCTTTTATAGGGGATTTAATGATCATGGGTTAAATGAATTTGCATTAGGCTAGCATAAATTAGGATAAGGATTTAGAAAAATATAGCCATTAGAACTATTTTTGCACTTGGACAACAATTCCAAAAATAGGATACCCTAGGTTTTAGTGCTCCTATCCAAGTTAGGCACTATTATCTAGAGGGAATAAGATCGAGAGGATGGATCTGGGCCTAAAAGAGTTGCCTAGGTCTATAAGGGTTGAGATTAGAAGGCTATAGATGACTGGGAAATAGTGAAAGAAAATCCTAAAAGGGTTGTGCAACCTAGCAGGAGGACCTATGGATTAGGTGTCTTTAGCCATACTTAAGCAACCAAGTTTCACATTTTACATGATTATAGTTACCATGCTAAAATCTTAAACTAAGGTGTCAAGGAAACGTGAAGCCAACAAATCTCCAGTGATGAATATTTATTGATGCACAAGCTAAGAAATCCATTCAAAAAGCCATTTTTGAGCTCCAAGGAAGGTAAAGGAAGTAGTTTTTTTATTTTTTTATTATGTTTCATATGCATGTTTGTTACCTAAACTCTCCCTAGTCTCTAGGTTAGACGTGTTAGGATTTTAGTGTATTTATTTGAGTTTTATTTCTTGAAATAATACAAGACAAGCATCACCTCTATTATAATCCTTGTTCACATGTTGGCACACCTGATGGGACTTGCACCCCATGAAGTTACTCCCAAGGCATTTTAGGACACTCTCTTAACATTTTTCATGTAAAACTTCAAGAATGATAACCAAAATAGGTGAAAATTGAAAGATCAAGGACATTTTTATGGAAGTCATGAAATTTCTCTACGTAGTCATAATTTTTCTCTCTAGAATCATGATATTGCAAAATCTTGCTACTTACACAATTATAATTTTGTCATAATTTTTGCATTTTTGTGCTAACTTTTAAGTTTTTGTGTTAAGCCATCATGGTTTTATGACTTTTTTTTGTATTTATAGGGTAAATTATCATATTATAATATTTTGAGTGTATAATTCATGATATTACTCAAACTTATATGGTATTATAATATCACAATTATGTAAGTTACAATACCACCCTAACTTTAGTGATATTGCTTAATCACTAGCAGTGTGCTCGCTAAATGTTTGATGTTATAGGTTTAGTTGCATTATTGTCCATATTTCTACAATATTATGATATCATGACTCTATAAGTAATGATATTACCTTTATTTATACATTATTATCATGATAATAGTGATATTGTGTTAACTTATGGTTTTATAGGCAAGTTGTGGTATTGTGCTAATAGTTATAGTTTTATAGGAAAATTCACAGTATTATTCTATGTTTTTGGAGTTTTACACTCTATGTAAAATTTTATAAACCTGAGAGTAATAATTGGCAAGTAATTTTTTCACTCATGATTTAATTCTAAGCATAATAACCCTAACATGTTTTGTAGCACCCAAAGGCCAAGAGAAAGACATTTAAAATGTTCTAAGTTACAAAATTCACATTTTAAATTGGTGTTTTAAAAATCTCTTTCATTAAAGTTATTTTAATTTTTGCTCAAAGTTTATCAAACAAACAAATGAAAAGGGGGCTCAAACTTCACTACATACTTCATTTTTATGATTAAAATAAACTCTCACATTAGTTAAATACATATACAAGTGATGTGAGTATGATCTCCCCCAATCCCATTTAGGGAACTTATGTGATCAAAAATGTTCATTCTTTACATTTATGTCACTTTAGTCCAAAAGAGTGGAAGGAAAGTTGCTAAGTATTTCCCTAAATTTACATGATTTAGGTGAACCAAAACCAACCCTAAATTCCTTTCACTTATTTTTATTTTCATGTATTTTGGCTTATGGGCAGGAGTTCATCACCTCCTCACAAGTTATCTAGGGAAGCATGGACCTAGGAATTCATTTCGTAGCATCATTTAAACTCCACTCCATGGTGGGGTATACAAATTGAGGGTAACCCATTATTATGCTTACTTTTAGTAGTTAAAACAATATTCATTAATGGTACTCGACCTTAGAACATAGGGGCAATTCGAACATCATGCTACACTGAACAATTCATGAATGTAGTGGTTGTGAAAAGGAAAAAACCTTTTCACAAGCTGATTGATATAAATCCAAATGATGTCATTACATATCTAGTGTTAAGCACACTTGGGACCATATAGAAATTAATGAAAATTGATAGTTTAGATAACCCCACTTGTCACGAACATACTATTGTGCAAGTCGAGTAACTCGAAGTTTCATGTCATAGTATAAAATCTTGAGAGAAGAGGGGGCCTAAAAAATCTAATTTTCATACACTTTTACTTTTTATATTAATAATTTAAATCCTTCTAAGAGAAAATATATAGATAGAAATTGACATTACAATGCAACCTTCTCAATTTTAGGATTTAAGATGTTAAACTTAGGTGTTTATGTCATTTTTATCCTTTTTACTTACATGATCTTGAGTTGAAACTATTTATTTTTCATACCACATCAAAAAAGAGTCTTGTTTATACATTACTATTTTGTTTTAAAAGTCATTATTCTATCCATTTGATATCACACCTTTGCCTTAAAAAAAATTTCAAAACCTTTGTGTGTGTCACTTGATTGAAAAGGGTGTCGTTACACTTCCCAATTCATTTAAAAGTTTTTGTGCATTTTAATTTTGAAAGATACCATCTTTTCCATAACTTTAGATCATGATAAATTTCATTACACTACTCAAACCATTTTAAAGACTTGTTACCTTGTGTCTAAATTCTAATTTTAAAATCTAAACCATTTGTGCCTTTTTGGATCTCTGCCTAGTATCATCATGCCATTCATTCTTGTCTAGTTTATTGTCTATTTTAAGTAACCTATTATTCTAATTTGAGTTCATAATTATCATTAATAATTTTAAATCCAAAACATTTATTGGTTTATATCTAGGCCTTGTGTAAAAAAGTTTGAAGATAAAGACCACCCTATAGCTTTCATGAGTACCAATTTTAAAGAGGTTTAATTGAGATATTTTTGTTAGACAAGTAATCTTATGCATTAGTAAAGTAAATAAGGAAATTTTGACATTAAATTCTATGAAACAAGGTCTATGTTATGGTTAATGATCTTCTTGTCAAGTTGATGTTAGGACAAATTGAGCTTGGATAAATAATAGGATGATGGGTCTTAAAGATTCAAGAATATGACATGTAATTTAATATTATAAGGCTAGTTCAAGGTCAAGGTTTGTCATAATTGGTTTATGAAATTGATCCTAGAATTTTTATTATTAGTGTAAATCAATTTGAAATTAAGCATAACCCATGGTATGATTCAATTATTGATTAATTATTATATGGTATTCCACTAGTTAACCTTGATAGGACACATAAAAGATTATTAAGATTAAAGGATGCTCATTTCATGCTTAACAAAGGTGCATTATACCATAAAACTCATGAAGGCATTTTCCTAATGTGTTTAACACTATAAGTGTAATATTTTATGATTTCTTTTCATGACAAAATAGGTAATGGTCATCCTTATGGTAATGTCACAACGCACATCTTAAGAGTTGGTTACTATTGGACAACTTTATTTAAAGATGCTCATGCACATTTGAGGTTTTATCATCCTTGTCATAATTTTTCAAAGGCAAAAATTTATGTGGTCATGCCTTTTCAACTAGTAATTAAGGAGTGTTATTTTTCTCAATGAGGAATATACATAATTGATTTCATAAATCCAAAGTCCTTATATGGTCATAAATTCATTCTTACAGCCACTTACTATTACAAAAGGTGGGTTAAAGTAAAATTAATAAAGAATAACATTGTTGAATAAGTGATTTTTTTAATGGAAAAATTGCAACTAGTTTTGACACCCTAATTGCAATCGAGTGTGATAATGGGCATGCCTTCCAATTAGCTAATTTTATTGAGTGGGCATATCAAAATGGAATTACATTGAATTTATCCTCAAACTATTACCCACATGGAAATGGTTTAAATCTAAAAATAACAATTTGTTAAATGCCATTAAGAAAGAAATAGAAAAGAACCCACCTAGCTGGCATTTATTACTCAACTATGCTTTGTGGTTTGATGGAGTGAGACATAATTAGAGTCTTAAGATTTTAGATTTTGGGTTAGTTTATGGCATGGATCTAATATTTCCAATGACACTCAAGAAACACAAATATCAATTAATTCATGACTATATGGAATCCAATGAGACAAGTCAGTCTAGACTATTAAACTCGATTCATTTTAAAGACATAAGAGAAGAAGCTTTTCAAAATTTTAGCACATCCCATGCTACTTTGAAAATATGGTTTGATCAAAGAGTGCAAGTAAAATGCTTTATATTTTATACTTGATCTTATTATAAGATAAATCCCATGAGAAGAAGGGTCATCATTCTAAGTTTAGACCTCTTTAGACTAGGTCATATCAAATTTCATAACTACTAGGATAACACGAATTCCGATTGAAGGATATTCAAGGCAATGACCTCCACTTACAAGTCAATAGATAATTTTTGAAGCATTACTTCTCAATTATTATGTCAAATGTAATTTCAAAATGAAGGTCAAGAGTTTAATGGTATGTACATATTATATATAATTTCATATTTTATTAGATTAGTTCCTCACTTTCTTAGTTTAGTTGGCTTTCTATTGTTTTATGTTTGCCTTAGTATGTTTACTTGATGTTTTTATTCCCCATTATGTTGTTCCCACAACTTGTTTTAAGTTCATTTATTTTTTTGGAGTTGTTAGTGCTCTTTATGTGCTTTTCAGGATTGATTAGAGTTGATTATATGTTATAACATAGGAATTCAATCTTTTATAGAGTCCTCCCTTAGCATAGTTATCTATATCTTCCATTACATTTATTTGTCATGATTTATTCCTAGAGAAGATATGATCCCAATCTACATTAATAGTAAAAACTTTTAAGGAGTAAATAATTTTTTTTAAATGTTGAAGAAATGTTGTGTCCTTATACTCTTATGGATAGGAACTTCAAATGGTCGATGAATATATGAGAATCATTTAAAATTTAGAAGTTATAATGTGAGTAACCATGTTTGAATAGTTGCACAAATTGCTTAAAATTTATTTATACATTTTCATAAATTTAAAGGCCTATGATTCAAAATAGTATGTGAATTTTAGAAATGTTCATTTTCTTGTTGAAACCATCAACCTACACTTAATTATATATTTGAATTAAGATGGAAAAATAAATTGATTTAACTAAAAGAGGGGTAAAAATTTATTAAAAATGAGAAGAAAACAATAGTTACAATACATTATCCTAGTCCACAAGTTGAACTAGTTTCAGATGTAAACTCCTGGGAAGCATCTTAAGATCCGAAATGCTCCATGAAGGACCATTCTCCAAAGCCCATTTAGCAAGACAATCTGCAACACCATTCCACTCACGAGGAATGTGTTTGAAAGAAACTGAATACAAGGAACAACTTAATTGCAGTATCTATTGAATAACCACATTTAGGTGCCAGTCAACCTTACGAGGATTACCTTTATTCAGCAAATTAACAACTATTTGCAAATCTGATTCACAGACAATGTTACTCCAGCCGTTTTGATAGCAAGCTTTCACCACCTCTAGGATGGCCAAGGCTTCCATGAGGTTATTAGTATGCTGTCCTTTATACACCAAGAAGAGAAATTGAATACTCCCAATGTTATTTTGCCCAATGCCACCAATGCCAGAAGCCCCTGGGTTCCCCCAAGAGGAGCCATTAGTATCAATTTTAATGACTCCATCCTTAGGAGGAGTCCAACGACCAGCTCTACATACAGGACACAAATGCTGACTGTTACCTCTCACCAAATGGCAGCTCGGTCCAGCAGAGCATCCCAAGTTTGGCATCAGCCCTAGCCGAGTGTAAATGGTTGTGGCTTCAGGGTCCATTACATTCTCCCCAACACACTTAACACACAAAGTTTCTTACATCGAACTTATAACATGCGCCCACAAAATTTGCAGCTCCAGCTGGGCGCCCCTAAATATTCTTCTATTCCTTTCAATCCACAGGTGCCATAATATAAAAGAGGGACCAACTAACCAGGCATTTTGTAAAAATGAATTCTTCATAGGAGCATGACCAGATCGACTCCAAAAATCCACCAAAGAAGAAGCATGCCAGTAGGGCAGACCCCACGCATTCCACCACAAATGCCACATCTGCTTAGCATATGTACACTAGAAAAAAAATGTGAGCTCCAATTTCCTCACTGTTGTGACACAGAACGCACCTAGAGGGCCCCTAAAATCCCCGCTTGTAGAGATTATCCCAGGTGAGACACCTATTGTGAGTAAGCAGCCAGAGAAAAAAGTTACACTTGGGCCAAGAGGTCTGATTGAAAATTTTCTTTCCCCAAATAAACTGCCCTCCTCCAAAGGATTGCATAGTCAGAGCCAAATATCCAGAAGACACAGAGTATTGGCCAGTATCATCCCCTCCCCACACAAAGACATCCCATCCTTACAAGGAGCTACATCCTCTGGAAGCAAGGATATGAGCTAATTCCCTCCTATCTTCTTTTGAGCCCCCGAGTGGCCAATCAAAGGAGTCTTTCCACTTGTAACCAATAGTAGCTCCCATATTAAAAACTTCTTTGTATTGCGCCACCATATGCCACCCAGCTAAATGAAAAGAAGCACCTAAAGGCTGCAAATGAGGGTGTGACGATAAGAGTGGTGGCTCTCCATCCCATGAGTCTCTCCAGAAGAAGGCATCCACCCCACTATTGCAAGCCCAAAACAGGCTATGTTTCACCAGCTGAGCTCCAAGCTTGAGAGTACTCCACACCAATGAACCTCTACCCTCAAGCAGGAGCCTAGAAATCACATGAGGATCCACTCTTAGGAAATACTTAGCAGACAAAATCCAGGCCCAAAGGGATGAATAATTGGAACACCATCTCTAATAAAGCTTGGCAGTAAGGGCTTGATTGGCCAGAATAGTAAAGCGCAAACTGAGGCCCCCTTCCTGCTTTGGTCTACAAACTATATCCCAATTAATAAGGTTCCATTTCTTATTCTGTAGATTCCCTCTCCAAAGAAACTGTCTAGAAAGGGCATCAAATTCCTTCAAGAAGTAGGCTGGGGCAGCCTGCACCATACTGTGATATATGGGAAGCGCCTGGATGATTGATTGAAGAAGAGTCACATGGCCCGCAGTAGACAACCATCTATGGGTCCAATGACTAACTTTTTGCCTCAATTTGTCAAGAACATTCTGCCAAAAAAGTCTAGGCTACCTTCCCACCACAATGGGAATACCAAGATAAATAACCGGAAGGCTTTGAGTCTAAAGCCGCAAAATGGCAACAATCCTTCTCTGAATAAGCTCTGGAGTGTTGAAAAAGAAAATAGAGGACTTATGATCATTAATTTTTTGTCCAAAAGCTACCAGATAATTGTCCAGTGTGTGTCAAAAAGCCACTGCTTCTCTTATTCGAGCTCTCCCAACCAAAATAGTGTCGTCCACAAATTGGAGATGGGTTAGGGTAGTTATCCCATCCCGCCATCTCCATCCCTGTAAGGCATTCTAAGAACACGATATTTGAAGAGCTGCCCAAGACCCTCAACCATAATGATAAACAAGTATGGGGACAACGGATCCCCCTGACGAAGACCTTTAGAGGCACCAAAAAGCTCAGAAGGTGTTCCATTGATAAGAACTAAAAAAGAAGGCATTGTGACATAGCTCAACACCCATCGGATCCAATCCCGGTTAAAACCAAATGCTGAAAGGACTTTTTGTAGAAATCTCCAGCTAACTCTGTCATAAGCTTTGGCAAGATCAAGCTTAATAAACATGGCACACTCCTGAGAAGTACTCATAGAATGAATAGCTTCTGAAGCTATAAAAACTCCATCCAAAATTTGCTTACCAACCATAAAACCCCCTTGTTCCTCTAAGATAAGTCTGGGAAGAAAATATTTAAGCCTTTGCGCTATAAGCTTAGTAATGATTTTATAGACAACATTGCAAAGCGCAATGGGTCTATACTCATCCAGTTGTAAAGCCTGCTCCTTCTTTGGAATAAAAACAAGAAAAGTAGCATTCAAAGCTTTAAGCATTTCTTTACTAGACACAAATGCTACTCCTGTATGACCTCCATTAGGTCCTGCTTGATGATACTCTAGAAGTCCTAAAAAAATTTATCTGGGAAACCATCCAGGCTAGGAGCTTTACCTCTCTTCATGCTGAACACCACCTCCTCAACCTATGTCATTCCAATCAGCCTCATGAGAAATTCATTCATATTCGCACTCACCAATGGGGGAATGCAAGAAAGGACTATATTTTTAGCCCCTTCATCTGGCATTGGATTGCCAACAAAGAGATCTGAAAAGAACCAGATAGCTTCCCCGCTAATAGCTTGGGAAGAGGTTAAGCATGTCCCATCCTGAATAACAAGAGAAGAAATGACGTTTCTATTTCTCCGTGCCTGAACAGACTTATGGAAAAAATCCGTATTCTTATCCCCTTCCTAAAGTCAGTCAATACACACCTTTTGCTTCCAATAAATTTCTTCCTGAAGTTCCCACTTAGCAAGGGTGTTAGCAGCTCTAGATTCCTCCAAAAAAAGTTCTTTTGAGAACACACAGTCTCTGATTTTCCTAGTAACTGCATCTAACCCATCTTGAGCCATCTTCCTCATGCAATGTAAGTTGCCAAAACAATTTCTATTCCAAATCTACAACTTTCTCTTTACATACTGAAGTTTTTTGAGAAAAGAATACATAGCAATACCATGAGCTGGGGCCCCCTGTTGCCACCACTGGCTAATGCAATCTTGAAGAGATGGGTCATGAAGCCACATCAGCTGAAACTTAAAGGGAGGTTTTTTAGGCCCCTCAATAAGATTGATGGATAGCATAATGGGCCAATAGTCTGAACCTTTCCAGTCCAAGATTTCTAAGCTGAGAGAGAAAGCACTAGACTTCCAAAAGCAAGAGACAAAAAATCTATCCAGACACTCCGAGATGGCAGCATTACCAATTCTTCTATTGCTCCAAGTGAATAGCCCATTTGAGGGTCTAACATCAGAGAGGCATAGTAACTCAACATTATGGTGAAGACAATTAAAAGAGGGGCCTAGACGAGACAGTTCACCTCTTTTCTCCTCCAAGTTCAGCACTGCGTTAAAGTCACCCGTAACAATCCACGGAAGGAACAGATGACAACTACAAACATAGCGAATATGTTCCCAAAGCTGAAGTTGTCTATCTATATCAACTAGCACATAAACATTTGTGACTAGAATCAGCTCCCCGATGTCAAGAGAAGAGGAAACCATAAAAAGAGCTGATATGCAAGATAACCAATGAAGTGGCAAGATTTTCCATGGGTCCCAGCACATGGCCAAACCCCCTGAGCTCCCCAGCGCACCCACACCTTGATATTGGCCAAATAACCATATGTTTGGCATACAAGAAAATAGTGAGTCAACTGACAATTTGGTTTCTTGGATACAGAGAATATCTAGAGAATGATCCATCACCAATTTATGAGTAGCTTTTTGTCTGGGGCAGCTATTCAAACCCCTCACATTCCATGATAAGACGATCATTGAGTGAATTGGGGGAAGTGTTCATCTAAGGTTTTAACAACCCCTAATTCCACCAGTAAGTCTCCTGTAAGTTTAATTTTATCTAAGTCCTTCCTTCGCCCAGATTTAGAGGGATTGGAAGAGTTAACTTTCTTGAATGGCCTTTGCATTAGACCAAGCACTGAAGAAGAACCCTTATCTTTCCTGTCAGCATCAACTTCCTTAACTAAATCAGCCCATCTCACATCCTTATCATTCTGTACACTCGCAGCTTCAAGTGATCCTTCATTTAGCCTCATAGAGCTCTCTAAAGTCGGTTGAGGCATCATAACCTAATCCTCAATAGGGCCTGATAATTGCTTATCTAATTCTAGAGCTTCCCCCTGGTCCTCAGTTGGAATGCCATCCTCAATGGCCATACTATCTAGAGCCTCAAACCTATTAAATCCCAAGTCAATTTGCCTGTCAACATTCCTACATTTTTGGCCTCCTCCTCTCATATGATGCCTTACTGTTGTAAACCCATCCATATCAACGCTAGTTTGATCAGTTGATCCTTGCACCAAGCTTTCATTATTTGCTAGATTTTTCCCTTTTACAACTCTGTCTGACTGAGTTTTTGCATTAGAAGAATGAACTGGTCTACTAATTCCTTTTCCAAAAATTGCTGCATTTGGTGCTGAAGAATCAGGGTTTATCCCGCTATCTTTGGCAGCCTGAGGGCATTGGTGATGCAAATGCCCATATACATGGAAAATTTGGCAACAGAAAGGGATAGATTCATAATCTATCTATTGAATCCAAGATGAGGATCCCATACAAATCTCCATGGAATATAGCAAAGGATTATTTAAATCAATGTCAACACACACACGTGCATAATAAATTACCTTTTTGTCCAGTGATTGATGAGCAATAGCTGTCAGTGTTCCTAGCATGGCAGCAATCTGCCTGAGGATGTCCTCCCACCAAAATTCCAAAGGAAGTCATGGAAAGCGGACCTAGACCGGCACACAGGCTAGAAGTTCATTAGCTGAGTTAAACCCTGCATGCCAGGGTTTGATAAAAATCCCCACACAATCATATAAATAAGGGCCCCCCTCAAAAACTTGATTACAGTCCGATACTGAGGAAAAATTAACTAGAAAATAGCTGTTTCTAGCCAACATGATGTCAAAGTCCCCTTCTATATGCCAAGAATGGCGGATCCAGGCTTCTAAGGCCATCAGAGGGATTTGAATACCCAAGAATTTACAAATTAGTGTATGAGAGGAGAGATACTCAACATCATCTTGCACTGCCTCAGGGGGATTGACCAGAACTGGTCTGTCCTGTCTTCTCAATAAACATCCATTTACCTTGTTGAGCTTTGAGTGCTCACTGATGTAGGTCATTTCATTACTGAGAGAATGTGCCCCAGGTAGAGAGCCATCCTTCCTAGGGCCTATCAACTGGCCACCCAATGCTTCACCACTCACAGCCATTCAGATCCTCATTATAACACTAAATTGATTTAACTTTGTATTGACGTTCATGAATTTTTTGAGTCTATCATTATACCTTGGATTGGTCTCCAACCCTTAATGGACTGAACAATGAAATATTTATAAATAAAATAAACTCATATAAATTGAACCTGAGAATGCAAAATCAAAATTCTCTCCTCGAAAGGGTGATTTAAGAAATCTCCATTAAAATATTTTTGGCCTAGTTGGTAGTGAAGAAGGCCTTAAGTGGGACCAAAGGTATATTTTTTAGGGATATAGATGTAGGTCTAGTAGAAAATAAATGCCCATACCATTCCCCTCAAGCCAAACATCAAAATTTTACCTTGTTAGATGTTTTAATTATTGTAGACAAGTTTAAATTTCTTTATGTGAATTTAAGAGCTATAAAGAAATCAATCACTTTGACACACGTTGATGGTCATAGGTAGATCTGTAACTTAGTATGTCACATGTTAAGGAATACTTTAGTGATTTTATATTTCTAATTTTATTTAAGTATTTTTTTGTATTTTTATGTATGTCACATGTTGAGGTAGACTTTAGTGATTTCATCTTTATGTATTTCTAAAATTTACTAAGTGTTAAAGATAGATAAGTCTTGAGATCATGCCATGTGGCATTATCACATTCAATCATAGCACATCTACTTTGAAAAAATGGTTAAGTTTCAAAGATCTCCTAAGGTCTCATGATTATGACACATGATCACATATTAGGGATTTAAAGATTAGGGAAGGTAATGTAGAGTTTGAAGGCTAAATAATTCATAAGTCCCATAATTATGACACATGTTCACATCTTGGAGAGTCAAAGTTTAGAAGGGAGAATACAATGTAAATAGTTGAGAGATCCTTGGATTCCCAAGATCGTGCCATGTGGCATAATCTTAAAGACTCTACTAATAAAATAAATGAGACCCATAGTGAATCCTTGAAGACCCTAAGCTCCATGACGATTCCATGTGGCACCATTATAAGAGAAAAAATATGGAATCCTTTTCAAATAAAAGCATAGTCAATAGTTGAATAATCCCCCTATCTTGTAATTATGATAAGTGGCACAATCTCAAGAATTCATAGTTTGTAGAGTATACAAAGAAGTGATAAAGATTGATCCTCTTGGAAAGTGATATTTTGATAGATGTTGTGATCACTAAATCTCATAACCAAAAATCATAATTAAAATTTAGTGGAAAGGTCTAAATTTGAGTGAAAGGTGAATGATGGATTTGGCTCAACTATAAATAAATATTGTAGGTAAAGAAGAGCAGATAGCCACAATATATGAACTTGAGTATTTTATTGGAATAGTAAGAACAAAAAACCTATAAAAATGAGTTTTCAAATCTTGAGGACAAATTTCAAGATAGGGTATAATTAATTTAATATAGCAAAGAATCTATTAAATGGCTTATATTTTAGATCCTACAGACTAGTAAAAATAAAAGGAATGCAAACATTGGTTGGGATGGTAAGGATAGTGATTTGAGATGGAAGTATGATTAATATGAGTTTCCCTCACTATTCAAATACATTGAGAAGATCATTAAGAAAAATAAGTGCAGTTTAGACGTATATATAGATTGTAATAGTTTATTATTCCAATATTACTCTAGTATTTATAGATTAGAATAATACAATGTTATAATTTTATTCTATTACTAGCATTAAATGAGAAAAGGATACATATAAAAGGTGATTTGTTGTCATGGGGATAATTCCATGGAATTATAAATGGACAAACTAGAGAGAGAACTGGTTGATTTGTCATTAGGATCCTTCCACAATGACATGGCTTTTCCCATTTGATTACTAATCAAATTGTTGACCAAATTTGACTTTTAAGTCAAATTAGGGCACCCCTATGTAAAAAAAAATTGACCTTTAGGTGTTCTATGGGGTCAAAAATTATGTCACAAGCTGTTTTATAGGTTAATTAATGTCATTTGATGTTATACAAGACTTGGTCCTTAGTTATTTTAGTCTTTTTAGTCATTTTGGGTCATTTTGAGGTCAAAAAGGTGTATTTAATGAGTTGTACAGATTTTTTGAGAAGTGTGAAGGTTAAA
This sequence comes from Torreya grandis, assembly GCA_037957365.1. Classification (NCBI taxonomy): domain Eukaryota; kingdom Viridiplantae; phylum Streptophyta; class Pinopsida; order Cupressales; family Taxaceae; genus Torreya; species Torreya grandis. Next base: position 1,808,177 of record JARHVA010003476.1, on the reverse strand, counting down.
AAATATTATGTCATGCCCCATGTATCCACTTTAGTATTAACCAATTGACATAACTAAAAAATGGTAGTTTTTTAAGAAGAAAAGGTAGTTTTCTAGTGAAAGAAGAAGAAAATTGCACTTATATAGATTTTTTAGGAAGTGTGCCATGTGGAAAAGGATCGTAAAATGCATATTAACCTTCCCCATGCTTATTTACACATTTGAGATGATCTAAAGGTACCATTTTTGGCTCAAAATAGTTTTATTCCTTTTCACACTTCTTGGCAAACAAAAATGACCTATAGGTTTGCACTTGGTATAATCAATAGTAGAGGTTTCAAGAAAAATACTCTTGGGGGTTTATTATACACTTAGTCATCTTCCATTTGATATTTTTTTGCAAAGGAATGGTGTCTAAGCTTTATGAACCATTCCTAAGAAGTTGACCTTTAAAATTTGCTTCCTAATTTATGCACCCTATAATTTTTGCTCTTGTTTACGAAGGTCTATACAATTCACTTGCTAAGATTGGTTACAGAGGAGGGTGACTCCATTAGCTCATGTTATCCATTATTTTTTTCACATTTGGTTTTGATTTTATGAGCTAACTAATTTAGTTTGAAAAGAGGAGTGGAGTGAAGTTACAGTTATTTCTGCCTTGTTCTAGAATGTTGGTATTTTACAAAGGGGTTATGTGAATGTAAAATGATGTTCAACATGACAAAAATTAATATTACTACTTATTACCATGTTTTATTAGCACCATATCATGTTTTGGGTAGCTTACAATCTTGTCATTCTCCATTATCATTTACATGCCTAACCTCAATTATAGTTAAATGTATGGGCTTGTTCATCTCATTCATAGAGTTGTATTCATGATGAATCAATTGTCTAAACCATAAATAGTTGTAAATATTTAATTTAGATGTTTTTAAAATGTGTTAGTATAATCACAAGCTTATCCACCAAGCTAAAAAGTCCTGAGATGCCCTTAATTTCTCTTCTTCATGTATATACAGGTGATTTTCATGTTGGAAAAGATAGGTTAGAATTGGTTTCAAGGTGCCAAATAATGGATATAATGTACTTGAAGGTTGAAAAATGAATTCGAGTGATTTTTAATCTATTCACTAGCATGTTTCTCCCCAATTCTATGACCTGCTTATATAACATGCCTAATGCATACCTACAGGGCCCTTGTTGATGTCATACTAAGGTGTGGGAATATGGATATGTGTTCCAACCTCTTAGTGTTGTTATAGGTGAATTATTATGTTTGATAAAATCATAAAAAGTTCATATGAATGGATAGTTTCATATTGCTAATATCTAACTCACTATTTGTGTACCAAAACATCCACTTGCAGGTGGCTGAGTAGGGTACTAAAATGATTTTATGGAGAGGATGAAATATATTGACATATACTTAAGTTTTTGGTATGATAATCAAGCTTTGAAATACCTCTTTATAATTTTAAATTATCAAATTGGTTCATGGATCACTTTATAAGACCAAATAATTGTGTTCAGGCCCTTTGTCCCCAAAAGGTGAAAACAAAGGCCCTTGAGCATTTTGTGAAAAGCATATGAAATGGCTACATTAGGTTTTGATGCTTTATAATTATATTTTTTGTTAGTCTATAGAATGGAGAAGTACCTTTAAAATAAGGAAGTTAAGAGGAGAAATGGAGAATAGTTATTAAAGAGATCAAACTTGCCCATTTTTGCTCTAAGAATAGTCAATGTCATCTACAAATTTTTGGAATTTGAGCAACTTTCTTTTCAAAATTGGTATTAGACCATGATACTAAGTTGAAGTGATTAAAAAGGATAAAGTTGACATATATGGCATAAATAATCATAAATAGGAGAGGATAGATTTTTTTGTTTCCTTTTTCATACCTACAGTTCATACATTGTGTAGAATATACACCTACAACATGGTCTTAAAAGTAGAGTATCTCAGTCAAGAGGAAATGAACTAGCTTGATGTGTAAGTGTCATTTTAGGTAACTTAGAATTATTTTATGATAATTATGTTGTATGACCTCAAATTATTTTAATAAGAGTCTTTTAGTATCATACACAAGCTAATTAGAAGCATAGACATCTACATGCAAGGTCAATAAATAGGATTTCTCAATCAAGTATGGAGAGACTCAGTCTTGAGGCTCAGATGTATATGAGGAAGACAATCACGATATTAATTACCTATAATATAGTAAAGTGACCTAAATATAAATATTATATTTTATGTGCTTTTATAAACCTAAACTATACAAGTGCTCCTACAGGTGCTTCTTTTGAATAGAAAACACAGTCAACAGTTCATCAAGTTAAGAAGTAAGGTCTAGTTTAGGTATTTAGTAGAGTTGAGTTATTTTTTAGAGTTGGAAATGCTTTAATTAAAGTTTTAATAGTTTCATTAAATTCCTTATTCATCATGAACATGGCTCAAGTGAGAAAATAGGCACCTATAGGGGTAAAAGGTAGAATGTCTCAGTCAGAGTATAGTGGGGTACCCAATTTTGACTAAAAGTGCATATGAGGTCAAAAAAAGGAGTTTAGGTGATAATAAAAACATTTGGTCACCTATATAAAGGTAATTATAACTTCATGAACTATAATATGATTAAATAAACCCATAAAGGGTCTTTTGTACCCTTGTGTGCACCTACAACCACCATGTTGTAGTCTTGAACATGAAGGTGAGAGGAAGAGATGAATGTGTTTAGGTGAAGAGAAAATTTTTAAAATAAAATTAATAGTGTACATGATTATGAATTAATTTATTATATACACTCATACCCATTAAACATGTATATCCACTCTTCCTTACTTAGCAAAAGGGCTATCAGTTCATATAATGAGCTAGGAAACCTCTTTACTCAATAGATGAACATGAAGAATTAAAAGAGAAGGAATGTTTTGGGGTCAATACAAAAATTTATTAGAATTAATTGGATATTTTAAACATGATAAATTAAAATAAAAGCATTTTTTTGGCTTATAAATGTCACTCTTAGGAGCGTTTGAAGAAAAAACAAGAAAATAGGCTTTTTAGAGGCCTTTTTGGGGCATTTGGAGCTAGTTAGACACCTAAACCATGGAATAACTCTAAAAAATATAGTGAAAATCATCATAAATACCTATAAAAACTCCCAAAATACTCATTTTTCCTTGGGGATGAGGGATATAACTCACTATTTTATCTCACAGGTCAGCCAGTCTAGGAAAATTAGGGTTTGGCAAAATGAGCTAGTAAGTGAAAAATGGGAAAAGGAATTGATATGAAGATTTGGTAACATAAATAAACATATAATTAGATGTATGGAAGTAATATATATCCTATGGAATCAATATATAAATCTGATACCCCTCAAGGTGACTAAATTACCCATGCACATAGTCTAACTAGGTAAACTTTCACTAAGCCTAGTTGGTGAGTGAGAGAAGAATATGAATAAGAGTGCTTGGAGTGTTATGTAGTGGATTTTTAAGATAAAATGGGATGTTAAAATTCATAATAAACCAAAATAACCATGAAATATCAATCTTAACAACTAAAGTTAGCAAGGTGCCTATTAGGCTTTGAAGGGACTTATAACCAATTGGGGGTCCATCTTCATTTTTAACTCTTGGTGGACTATCTAGATGATTAAGGAATACTAGGTATGTGGATATAGACATTTTAAACATTTTTATATGAAAATAAACCTATAATAAATCTAGTTTTAGCTTAGAGAGGGTACAAGCATGCAAGAAAGGCAAGAATAAACTCTATGGGGTGACTTCAAATGCTCATATCTCCTCTAAGGATTTGCATGGGGACCAAAGGAATTTGGATGGGTTATCAAGGTTCTTTGGAATAAAATTTGTGGCATTTATTGGTAGATCCAATGTCAAGTCTTTATGAACAAATTTTAAGATCAAAAACTACCTAAAACCCTACTAAACCCTCAGGTAGGACCTGATGGAGAAAACAAGATTGGAAAGCTATCACAATGACATATTTTGGAAATTAAAGATATATTAACATGAATAAGACTCCCTCAAGATATCTCCCAACAAGATGAGTTATATAGAATTGTATGATGGGGTGAGAAACAAGGTTTTCTTGACTATTTTATGTGTTTTTAAGGATATAAGAGGAGTCTAAAGATGAAATAAATATTGTGTATAATATTAGTACTTATATTAACTCCTGATGGCCATTTTATTCCAATAAAAAACTCCTAAGTGTCCAAACTAGAACTCTCATCTCAACTAGTCAAAACTGACATAATGGACATAAGGGTGAAAACCTCAAGTGGATGTCCTCTTGAGGTTAAAATAGGTATTATAAGGCCATGGATGGTATTTATAAGTGTAATTAACTCCCTTAAATATGTTTTCATGGGAAAAATATTCTATTTTTGAGGCCAAGTGTGAGAGGTGATAGAAAAGAGGAGTTTTTTAGACTACAAGTAGTGATGTCTTCTCTCTAAGAGTTTATAACTAATTAGGAATGAATTAAATGAATGGAGAGGAATTATTGAAGACCTTACCTCTCATACCAATCATAATACTTATCCCTAGTTAGATGTGGGACGTTCAAATAGGTTTGAATCATGAAGGCAGTTTTCTGAGCCAAGACTAAGAGTTTTTTGCCAATTTTCATAAGTTTCATGACTTGTATAGACATTTAGACCTCTTAAAATTTCATGGTTCATCCCATATCTATTTATCATGTAATTTTAACCTTTTTTCTTAGATTAAAAAATATCCAAGTGAGCTTTGGACTTCCCTTGTCTTGCTCTTATCTCAAAGGCTATAAATATTGACTCTTTTAGCTCTTTTTAACATCCTCCATTGGTTAATTATGAAACCCTAGAAAAATTTGTACTTGAATGACTCTAAAGAAAATAAAAATTTGATTTTTCCTACTTATATGTTGTATAATTTAATAATATTTCAATCTTGTTGGTCTTGTCTAGTAGAAGATGATCTTTTCTAGCATGTTATCCTTGATTGTTCACCAAGTGTGTTGAAGAGTAATTATTATAAGTATTTTTTAGTGTTATAATTAAATTTTAGACTTGTATTAGAAGTGGTCCATGACTTTATTCTCTCAATGAATCATTCATTACCCTCCTAAGTATCAAAATACCTTCTTGAACCTAGCTTATGAAACATTCATGTAATAATCTATCTTATGTTGTGAGTTTTATGTAAGAGAAGATTTGTTTTAATCTTAGTATAATTTTAGTCAATATGAGGAAAAAAAATATTGGTGCATCACCCTTTTTATCTTTCTTAGTTATTTTCTTAACCCTTTTCATCTAGAGTTGATAGTTAAGAAAGTACTTTAAAGAGTGCATCAAGGGAACTAGCCCTTTTAGAGATTCATCTCATCAAATTATTACCCAAAACAAGAGAGATGTATTTATTGTGCCAATTGGATGAGGAGAGCTAGGAAAATCCTCAAGGGATGAAAATACAAGTGATAATAGTTTTTGGCATGCTCGATGGGGTTCTAAGTCCTAGAAGATTGTCCAAGATTAGTGTTAGTCTTGGCATAGTCATAGATATAAGAACATATACATTCAGTACTAGGTGACTCCACTAAAGTTTTGAATTCTTTGGTTATTTATCAGTCCCTAATTTCCATGCTAAAGGTGACCACTAGGTCTACTTCTAAAGGTCTACCCTTTGATTTTGTGTAATTGCCTCCATATTCTGTCAAAAGGTTTAGGTTTGTGAATACTCATCCTTATTCATGAGAGTTGGTGTTTAAGAAGTCTAAATTCCTTCGAAGTTAAACCTATAATACCCATAGCCTAAATTCCAAGATAGTTATGAACCAACCTTTTATATCCTTCACCATATCATCTCCTTTGAATCTTGCCCAATATGACCAAATTCTAGGAGCAGCCCTTAAGAGTGTTCCATATTTTAGTGGATAAGGTCCTATTACTGCCATTAAACACATTAAAAACATATAAAACTTTTGAAACATCTATAATATCACTCAAGATAATGTGGCTATTAGGTTATTAGCCTTACCTCTCAAAGGAAAATCTTTAGATTGGTATGGGACTCTACTTAAAAATTCTATTGGTTCAAGGGATGTACTAGGAGATCTATTAAATAAGAGGTTTGGAGAGAAGAGTGATCATCTATAACTAGCTGAGAAATTGACCACTATCAAGAGGGCACCACAATAGGTTATGCAATATTTTAATACTAGATTTCAAAAGACATGGGATAGGATTCTATCCCTCGTGAGACTTACTCTAAATTATGCCTTCTTGTACTATCTAAAAGCATTAAATAGTGATGTAGCCATGATGATCCAATCCATGAGTGGGAATACACTACATGCTACCTATGATATAGCCATCAATGCTGAGAATTATCTTTTTCAAGTAGGGAAGATTGATTCTAGGCCACTAATGCCATTGTTCCATAATTTTTAGCCTCATAGTCAAGTTGCATTAACTACCTTGGCTCATTTGCCTAGTCAAACAAGGTCTGTCATTTCCCCCACAAATGGCATTCATGAAGTCAAGAGTTTGATCCAAACTATTACTAATGAATTGTTTTCCTTCAAAATGAAACAAGCTCAAATTTATATGCCATACCAATCCTACAATTAGTTTGGGGAAATAAGTAGACCTCCTTTTCAAGGTAGTAATCAAGGACAAGGTCAAATCACTCAAGATAAACCCTGCCAAAGTTACAATTCTAATGCTCCCTAATCTTCTAAAGATATTATTCCTACTCAAAACAATTTTTTTCAAGAACAACCATTCTATCCTCCCTATGACCAAAATCAAGGCCAAGTTGCATATGCCAATGAAATGCCTAGTCAAGACATGATAATACAAGGTAATCAAGCATCTCAAGTTTCCAATTTTGAGGTGCCATTGAAAAATTTAATTAAAAGTGGAATTAAAATTTGAATGGATAATGGACAAATACAATTTTATTATAATCTCATAAATCATTTGGGGAATCCAAGTAATGTGAATACTAGTGTGGCCTCTAACACTAGATCTAAGAAGAGGGATATTTAAGAGACACAAGGGGTTAGTAAAGGACATTTTTTAACTCCTAAATCATCTCTAATAGTGTGGGGGATCTAATTTAGCTCCTAAATTTCAAGAGAATTAGAAGTTTCAGAATGCAAGGCCTACTTCTACACATCGACCTTTAAAAGCTACACCATAAGGCACTAATGCTTATAAAGAGCCTTTAAAGGTGATCAATCCTTATATCAATGTTTTAGATCATATGAATATTTCCTTATGGGATTCATTAAAAATACTGGGATAAAAGGACATGCTTCAAAAGGAATTGCAAGGACTAGGTAAATAAGTTGGATCAACTAGAAATTAGAATGTTGTCTTGGTAAATGTAACTTAGCCCATTGATGGTCAAATGAAGAAGACTGATAAGACTCATCATTTTTACCTATCCTTAATTATTTATGATTTATTAGTTTACAATTATATCATAGATATCAGGGCTAGTACTTTAGTTATGCCTAAGTGTATAACAGAAAAACTAGGCCTTAAGTAAGAACCAATGGCTAAAGGATTTTTAAATTTGGATGGATCATGAGAAAAGACCTTGGGAGTAGTCAAGGATTTAAATTTGATTTTGCATGCACATCTTACTTTTTCCATTCATCATGATGTGTTTGTGGTATATTTACCTCCATACTTTTCTCTTTGTTTGTCAAGAGAGTTTATAGTTAAGATAGGTAGATACTTGGCAACCAATTGGTCCTATATGATTTTTAGGACCAAATATGGCACTAAGGTGAAGATTGAATCAAAGCCTATATATCACAATCACTTATATCCTTAAATGCATAAAGTGGTAGATGTCAATTATGCTATTATTGATGAGGAGAAACTTCACAAAGATCAATCTCCAACATCTTCTCTTGAAGGAGTTTCTAATTTGTACTTATATGAATGGGGAGATGAACATTATGAGAATGATCCTTAAAATTTCATAGATAAATATAGTCTTGGAGTGTATTTCATGCATGAGGATGACTCTTTCATGCCAAACTTGATGAAGCCAAGGGAAGACATGAATGGTTTATGGCAAATATTCTTTGATGGATCTAGAAGTAAGATTGGGGAAGATGGTGGAGCAATGTTGGTTTTAACATCTAAATAAAAGTACTATTTAACTTTTATATTTCACTTCTATTGTACTTATAATGTGGAAAAATATGATTCCCTCATTCATGGCCTTGAGTGGGCTAGGAAAAGAGGTGTGAAAGAATTATGAGTGTATGGTGATAGTGACTTGATTGTGAATCAAGTAAGAGGCCAAAATGTAACTAATAAATCTTTTCTTAAGTCCTATAAGCATAGAGTGTCTGATATTATAGATAATTTCCAATATTTCAACATCCAATCCATCCCAAGAGAGGAAAACAAACATGCTGATAGGTTGGAAGTAATCAGAGCTCAATTTGATATTCTAAAAGGGATTAAAAAACATAAGAACCAACTACATCTCAAGGTAATTGTAAGACCTTCCATACCTAATAGTGTCACTAATTGGAAAGTGTTTTATAGTGACAAATGAATAGTACTTTTTCTACAAGAGGAGGTTAATTTTTCTTCCAAGAATCAGTCCAAACTATAGGAGCAATATAGAAGGTAGATTGTATAATTATAGTAAAAAAAAACTTTCTAAAAGCTTAGTAACACTTGAGAGCATCTTCAATGATGATGACCAGTTTAAGAAAGAGAAGCTAAACATGTCTACTAAGAAATAAAAATATTATAAATTACAAATCTTTAAGGATAAGTTGCTTGCACTTGGGAAGGTATGTATTAGCGAAGAGAAATGTGCTTTCATTGAGTTATGCAAGAAGTTTTCTATTGTCTTTGCATGGGAATATAATAATTTGAAGGGATTTGATCCAAAATTAGCTCAAAATATGATAGATATATATTATAATTCTAATCTTATGAAGCAAAGGAAAATTCAAATCAATCCTAAGATTGAGCCTCTCATGAAGAAGGAGCTTACTAAGTAGATTGAGTCCAAAATCACATTTCCTATTAAGCATTCATCTTAGTTGGCAAACTTAGTCCTAGTAAGGAATTATAATGGGAAGATCATATTATGTTTTAATTTTATGGAATTTAATATATTTTATTTGAAGGAACATTATCCTCTTCTTTTCATGGAGCAAATTTTGCAAGTTGTGATAGGTGGTGAAATTTTTTCTCTCCTTGATGGATATTATGGGTAAAATCAGATTTTGGTGAAAGAAAGTGATCAATATAAGATATAATTTACTACTAAATGGGGTAAATATGCTATATAAAAATTCCTTTTGTATTTTATAATGTTGGAGATACATTTTAACATGCAATGGATATGACTTTTTAAGAACTAATAAATGAAATTGTGTTGGTGTATCTTGATGATATCAAAAAAAATTATAAGGATGAAAAGGATCATTTAAATCACCTTAGGTAGATTTTTTAGAGATGTAGATAGTTTGGAATATCTATTAACCCAAATAAGTGTGTATTTTATATCCATGAATGCAAACTTTTATGACACATTATCTTAAAGAAGGACCTATCTATAGATCTTGAAAGGGTGAGTGCAATCTTGACATTGGCTTTACCCAAACACAAGAAAGGTTTACAAAGTTCATTTTGGAAAATTAATTTCATAAGGAGGTTAATTCCTAATTTTTATAATTTAGTCAAGCCTCTAACCTCTATGCTAAGGATGAAGTGTTCACTTGGATTAGAAGAAGGAAGGAAAATTTTAAATAGATTAAACAAGCCATTTCCCAAGTTCCAACTCTTTTAAATCCTAATTTATCAAAGGATTTAAAATTATATACCTTTGGAAATGAGGAGATAATCTCTAAAATTCTTACTAAATCAAATGAAGAAAACTTGGAGTAGCCTATTGCTTTATTTAGTCAAGGTTTGGAAGGCTATGAGGTAAGATATACCTATGTTGAGAAGCAAGTACTTTAAGTTGTTAGAAGTCTAAATAAGTTTAGGAATATGTTATCTAAAAAAAATATTCACATATTTTTGCCTCATATTAATGTCAAATATTTCATTTTTATAAAATATTTGAATGAAAAAAGGGTTGGTTGGATCACAAAAGTGATGGAGTATGATGTAGAAATCAAGACAACCAAGCTAGTGAAAGGGAAGGGGTTATGTGAGAACCTTGATTTAGATTTGAAAAAACAAAAGGAGGCTATTTTAGCACTTCAAGATGACCTTATGATAGTTTCACCTTCATCAATGAGGAGTTAGACACAATATATGATTCATTTTCTTCAAACTAGTGAGTGTCCACAAAGTCTAGATAGAGATAAAAGAAGGTAATTTAGATTACAATCCATTCCTTATGTACTTTTTAATGGGATATTATTTAAAAACGGATTATAAAGTGTGTATTTATAGTGTTTTGAATCAAATCAGATTGAGAAAATATTGTTTGAGTTTCATGATGGACCAGCTGGTGGTCACTTTGCTCTAAGAACCACAATTGCTAAGATTATGAGAGCTGGATATTTTGGCCTAGTTTGTTTAAAGAAGCCCATGCTTGGGTAAGGAAGTGTCAAAAATGTGATATTTTTTATGGTAAACAAAATCTTGTTTCCTTGCCTCTTCATCTAATTCAAGTTGACAAACCCTCTATGTAATGGGGTCAAGATCTCATAGGCCTAATCAACCCATTTTTTTGTGTTAGCCACAAGTGGGTGGAGATTGTTTCTCTAAAGGAAGAAAATGAAAATTTAGTTATACACTTATATGAAGGAATAGTGACAAGGTTTGTGGAATTTTCAACAATAATCTCAGATAATGCATTGGATTTTATTAGAATGAAAATAAGTTAATGGGATTTGAAACATGGAATCTATCTTACTACTTCCTCCAACTATTATCCACAAGGGAATGGACTAGCTAAGTCCATCAAAAAGAATTAATTAGGATCATAAAGAGGAAAATTGATGAGAACTATATTACTTGCCATTCCAAGTTCAAGATAACTCTTTGGGATGATAGGATCACCCCAAAAAGAGCCATTAGAAATTCACCATATACACTTGTTTATGGGAGAGAATCTAGACTACATATTTCACTTGAGATACTAGCCTTGGATATCACTTATTAGATGGAGTTTATGGAGAATGAAAGCATGGAAGTCAGGTTTTGTGAGTTGGTGGAGCTTGAGGAGGCAAGAGATCAAGATATGCAAACTATGAGAGCTCACCAAGATCAAACAAAAAGGTACTTTGACAATAAATCCATGCCAATAAGCTTCCAAGAAGGAGACATTGTTCTAAAGTGGGATGAAGATAGGGCTAAACCTAGAAGACACACAAAGTTAGATGGCCCTTATGTTATCACCCAATGAAGATAGGGCTAAACCTAGAAGACACACAAAGTCTGGTGGCCCTTATGTTATCACCCAATGCAAGCAACATAATGTTTTCCAACTCTCAAAGTTGGATGCAGAGGAAATTCATATCCCAGTTAATGGGATATATCTCAAAAATTGCTACTAATGTCTTTTTCTCTCCTTGTACATAGTTTGTTGTTTTCCTTGTTTTCCCTAAGTGTTTAAGCACATGTGTGAGTCTTGTTGATGTCTTGCTTTGTCTTATGTTTACTTGGTGTGTTATGCTTGTTTTGTATGTGTTTTATGTAATTTTGTGCTAGTTGTCCTCAATAAATCATTGACTCCCTTGGCCCATGATAGGATAAGGATACTGGTCTAGTTAGTATAGCAGGAATAGTACCCCTATGAGTCACCAATTTGTTGACCATATTTGACTTTTAGGTAAAATTGGGGCACCCCTAAGTAAAAAATTTAACATTTAAGTGTTATATGGGGTAAAAAATTATGTCACAAGGTGTTTTATAGGTTAATTAATGTCATTTTATGTTATACTAGCCTTGGTCCTTAGTTACTTTAGACCTTTTAGTCATGTTGGGTCATTTTGAGGTCAAAAAAGGTGCATTTAATGAGTTATATGCATTTATTAGGAATTTTGAGGGTTAATGCCCCATGTGTCAAATTTAGTCTTAACCAATTGACATAACTAAAAACTGGTAGGTTGTTAAAAAAAAGGTAGTTTTCTAGTGAAAGAAGAAGAAAATGGCACTTGTATAGATTTATTGGAAAGTGTGCCACATGAAAAAGGATCATAAAATTTATATTTAGATTCCCCATGCTTATTTACACATATGAGATGATCTGAATGTACCATTTTTGTCTCAAAATAGTTATATTCCTTTTCACCCTTTTTGGCAAGCAAAAGTGACCTACATTTTTGTACTTGGTATGGTCAGCACATGAAATCTCAAAAAAAATGATCTTGGGGGTGTATTATATACTAAATAATATTAAATTTTATGTTTGGTTATAAATTAATGGTTGTTTGAGCTTTATGAACCATTCCTAATAATTTGACCTTTCAAATATACTTGCTAATCTATGTACCCTGCAAGATTTACTTTTGTTTGTAAAATTTTATATAATTCACTTATTGAGATTGGTTTTAGAGGATGTTGACTCCATTATCTCATGTTATCCATGATTTGTTTCATATTTGGTTTTGATTTGATGAGCTAACTAACTCAGTTTGCAAAGAGGAGTGAAGGAGTGAAATTATAATTATTTCTACCTTGTTCCAGAATGTTGCTATTTTATAGAGGGTTTATGTGAGTTTAAAATTATGGTCCACATACCTAAAATTCATATTAATACCTCCTTCCTTGTTTTGTTTTCACCATATCATGTCTTGGGTAGCTTGCAATCTTGTCATTCTCCACTATCATTTCCATGCCTAACCTCAATTACACTCAGATGTATGGGCTTATTAATCTCATTCCTAGATTTTTATTCATTATAAATTAGTTTTCCAAACCATCAGGAGTTAGAAGGATTTCATTGATATGTTTAGAAAAGGTGTTAGTGTAGTCAAAAGCTTATCTACCATGTTAAATTAGTCATAAGATGCCCCTAATTGCTCTTCTTCATGTATATACAAGTGATTTTCATGTTAGAAAAGATAGGTTGGAACTAGTTTCAAGGTATCTAAGAATTTAGATCATGTAATTCAAGGTTTAAAAATTAATTTGAGTGTTTTTTAAGCTATTCACTATCATTATTTTTCCCACTTCCATGACCTACCTATATAACATGCCTAATACATATGTATAGGGCCCTTACTGACATCATACTAAGGTGTGGGAAGATGAATGTGTGTTCCAACCTCTTAGTTTTATAGATGTGAATTAGTATGTTTGATAAAAGCATAAAATGTTAATATGCATGGATAGTTTCATATTGCTCATATTTAACTCATCGTTTGTGTACCAAAACATCCACCTACAAGTGGTTGAGTAGGGTACTAAAATGATTTTATGGATAGGATGAAATAGATTGACATATACTTAAGGTTGTGGTATGATAATAAAGCCTTGATAGACATATTTTAAGTGTCAAATGAGAAAATTGGGTCATGGATCACTTTCTAAGACCAAATAGCTATGTTCAGGTCCTTTGTCCCCAAAAGGTGAAATTAGAGGCCCTTGAGCATTTTTTTAAAAGCATATGACATGTCTACATGAGGATTTGATGCTTTATAATGATCTTGATTATTATTCTATAGCATAGAGAATTAAATTGAAAATAAGGAAGATAAGAGAATAAATGGAGAAAAGTTATTGAAGAGATCAAACTTGCCCATTTTTGCTCTGAGAATAGTCAATGTCATCTACAAAATTCTGGAATTTGAGCAACTTTATTTTCAAAACTAGTATTAGACCATGATACTAAGGTGAAATGATTCCAAAGGCTCAAGGTGAAATATTTGTCATAAAAAATTAATAAATAGGAGAGGATATATTTTTTTGGTTCCTTTTTCATACCTACAGTCCATACATTATGTAGAATATACACCTAAAACAAGGTCTTAAAAGTAGAGTGTCTCAATCAACAAGTAATGAGCCAGATTTATGTGTAGGTATGGTTGTATGGAAATTATACTAATTTTAGGAATATAATTATGATTTTTTAAATCAAATTATTTCAATATGAGTCTTTTATCATTATAGACAAGCTAATTAGAATCATAGACATCTACAGGTAGGGTCAATAAACAAGTTTCTTAGTCTAGTATGGAGAGACTTAGTCTTGAGGCTCAGATTTATATGAGGAAGACAAGAATGATATGAATGACCTATAAGATAGATAAGTGACATAATTCTCAATAATATTTTTTATTTTTTTTATATACCTAAACTATATAAGTGATCTTACAAGTGCTTCTTTTGAATAGAAAACGCAGTCAATAGTTCACCAACTTGAGAAGTAAGGTCTAGCTGAGGTGTTTGGTAGAGTTAAGTTGTTTGGTAGAGTTTTAAATGATTTAATTATAGTTTTAATATTGTAATTTACTTCCTCACTCATCATTAATAGGGATCAAGTGATAAAATAGGCACCTACAGGGGTAAAATGTAGAATGTCTCAGTCAGAGTATAGTGGGGTACCAATTTTGACTAAAAGTGCATATGAGGACAAAAAACGAGTTTGGGTGATAATAAAAACATTTGGTCACCTTAATAAATGTCATGGTAACTTAATTAACTATAAATATTATGAAAAAAACCTGTAAAGGGTCTCTTTTACCCTTGTGTGCACCTACAACCACTATGTTGCAGTCTGGAATATGAAGGTGAGAGGAAGAGATGAAGGTGTTTAGGTGAAGAGAGAATTTTTGCCATAAAATTAAGATGTGAAATTATTAATGATGAATTTTTTATACACAATCAGACCCCTTAAACATGTCCATCCACTCTTCCTTACTTGGCTATAGGGCTATCAGTCCGTACAATGAGCTAGGAAACCTCTTTGCTCAATAGATGAACATGAAGAATTCAAAGAGAAGAAATGTTTTGGGTTAAATAAAAAACTTTAGTATAATTAATTTAATATTGGAAACATGTTAAATCAACCTATATTCGTTGGTTTTTCTTATAAATGTCACTCTTAGGAGGGTTTAAAGAAAAAGCAAGAAAATAGGGGTTTTAAATGCCTTTTTGGGCATTTAGAGCTAGTTAGACACCTAAACCATGGAATAAAGCTAAACCCTATGGTAAAAATAATCATAATTAATTGGAAAAATTAAAAATATATGAAATTTTACTTGGGTATGAGGGATATAACTTACTATTTTGTCTCAAAGGTCATCCAGTCTTAGAAAATCAGGGTTTGGCAAAGTGAGCTAGTAAGTGAAATATGGGCAAAGGACTTGATATAAAGATTTTTTAACCTAAATAAACATCTAATGAGGTGTATGAAATGAATATAGATGATATGGAATAAATAAATTAATATCATACCCATGAAGGTGACTGAATTACCCATGCACACAGTTGAACTAGGCAAACTTTCACTAAGCCTAGTTGGTGAATGAGAGAAGAAGATGAAGAAGAGTGCTTGGAGGGTTATGTAATGTATTTTTCAGCTCAAATGGGATGTAAAAATATATAATAAATAAAAATAACCATGAAATATCAATCCTAACATCCAAAAATAGCAAGGTGCCTATTAGACTTAATAGGTTTTTAGGGGACCTAGAACCAATTGGGGGTCCATCTTCATTTCTAACTCTTGGTGGAGTATCTAGATGATTAAGGCATGATGTGGAGGTGGATATATAAATTTTTAAGATTTTTATGAAAATAAACCTATAATAAATATAGTTTTATCTCATAGAGGGTACAAGCATGTAAGAAAGGTAAGAACAAGCTCGATGGGCTGAATTCAAATGCTAATATCTCTTTTAAGGATTTGCATGGGGACAAAAATAATTGGTAGTGGTTATCAGGGTAATTTGTCATAAAATTTGTTTCATCTAGTGCTATATTTAAGGTCAAATCTTTATGAATAAAGATTTAGACCAAAATTTGCCTAAAACCCTACTAAAACCTAAACCAGGACCTAATGGAGAAAACAAGCTTGGAAAGCTATCTTAATGAAATGGTTTGGAAATGAAAGATATTTTACCATGAAAAATACTCACTCAATCTATCTCCCACCAAGATGACATGTATAGAATTATACATATGGGGTGAGAAATAGGGTTTTGCTAACTATTTTGTGTGTTTTATAGGCTACAATAGGAGTCTAAAGATGAAATAAAGTTTGAGTGGAAGATTAGGACTTATAATAACATATATGGCCATTTTATTATAATAAAAAACTCCTAAGTGTCCAAACTAGATCTCTCATCTGAGCCAGTCAAAATTGGCATAATGAACACAAGGGTGAGAAGGGTGAAAACCTCAAGTGGATGTCATTTTAAGATGAAAATAAGTAGTATAAGTCCATGGAGGTTCTTTAAAAGTGTCATTAACTCACTCCCATGGATTTTATGGGAAACAGATGCTATTTTTAAGCCAAGTGTGAGAGGTGATAGAAAAGAGGAGTTTTTTAGACTATAGGCAGTGATGGATTCTTTTTAAGAGTTTCCAGTTGAGTAGGAATGTAACCAATTCTTGGTGAGGCATGAATAAAGTCATTACCTCTCATCCAAATTATAAAACCTATCCCTAGTTAGTTTTTGTATGTTCAAATAGGTTCAAATTATGAAGGCAGTTTTTTGAACCAAGATTGGGATTTTTTTACCACTTTTCATAAGTTTCATGACTTGTATGGACATTTGGACCTCCTAACATTGCATGGTTCATCGAATATCTATTTATAATTAAATTTTAACTTCTTTTATCTAATTAACAAGTGTCCAAGTGACCTTTTTACTCCCTTTTCTTGTTCTTCTATTAAAGGCTATAAATATTGACTCTTTTGGCTCTTTTTAGCAGCCTCTGTTGGTTAATGTTGAAACCCTAGCCAAATTTTTACTTTAATGACTTTTTAACAAGTAAAAAATTTATTTTTCATACTTACATGTAAAATTGAGTGTTATTATAATATTATTTTTCTTGTTTACTAGAAGATGATCTTTTCTAGCATGTTATCCTTCATTCTTTACCAAGTGTGCAAAAGAGTAATTGTTATAGGTCCTTTTTAGTGTTATATTTAAAGTGTATAAGTGTCTTATAAGTGTTCCATGACTGTATTATCTTAAGGAATCATTCATTTTCATCTTAAGTATCAAATTACCTTCTTGAACCCAACTTATGAAACATTGATGTAATATTTGTCTTGTGTTGTGAGTTTTCTGTAAGAGAAGCTTTTTTTTACTCTAAGTAGTATAATTTAAGTCAATAGGAGGAAATATAGTATTGGTGAATCACCTTGTTTAGATTTTATAGTTATTTTATTAACCATTTTCATCCAAAGTTGACAGGCAAGAAAGTAATTTAAAGAATGCATCAAGGGAACTAGCCCTTCTAGAGATTTATCTCATCAAATTGTTACCCATAGCAACAGAGAGGTCTCCATTATGCCACTTGGATAAGTAGAGTTAGGCATCTCATCAAGGGGTGAAAATCTAAGTTTTAACATAAATGATGAAGAGAAATTTAATATACGAAACTGCTTGTTCATTAGAGCTTAAAGTGCATTAAAGATTTCATCCCCTTTTATCTTGAAAGTGGTTATAATTTTGGGATTATGACATGATTTATTATTATATTTTATTGATGTGTTATCTTAAAAAACTAAGTTTTAATCAGTTACCACATTTAATTTTGGGCATCGGGCCATTAAATTTTGGTTATGCATCAAGGTAATGGGCTTGATTGCCTTGCCTATATAAATAGTAGTTTTTACCATTATAAAGGGTTTAATTTTTATTCTGTCAAATACTTGATAGAATTTATCCAATTTTTTTCCTACCCATTCCACTCTATTTTGTTCCCTTGATTATTTTCTAGGAAGGTTGACACATTTTTATACTAAAACTTTTTCAAGATTTTGCCAAGATTGCACTTATCATTCTCCTTTGTTTTGTCATGATTATTTGCTATAAGATATTGATTTGAGAGAAGTAATACATGCCAAGAAGTTATTTGAATGTTAGTTTTGAAATTGAATATGTAATTATATTGTGCAATATCTAGTTTGATTGATTTTGAATTCACGTTTTGTTGATTTTAAAGATTTCATTAAGGTATTGTGTGCAATAGCTACAATCATGTGTATTTACTTCATTTTTATAGATATTCTAAATTATATGTTCAAATTATCCATTTGAGTATTGTTAATTGATTTATTTAATTTTTTAAATAGGTAAATTTGATTCCTAGTGATATAAAGTGCAGCTAGCTAGCTTTCCATTTCTTAGCACTAAAACTTCTGACCTCAGTCAATGGATCATTCCTTTTATACCTTACTCTTTCCCTCTTTTTTTACACTTTTTTATTATAATATGTCTTATTTAATATATTTTAATTACCAAATATTATAAATTAATAAATCAAACCTATGTTTTCAACAAGCTCATGACATTAGACAAGTTTAAATCGAGTAAGGAGACTAGTAGAACCTCTAGTGGTAATAGTTGTTACTCACCTAGCTAAATTTTCTAAAAATTTCTTGGACTTTGGATCCTTAGAAAAATCCTAAAAATAAGGGGACATTTTCCCATGAAATTTAGATTCCCTTTGTCCTCTTAGATCAGCTAATTCAATAGTTGCATTCTAAGTGGGTCATAAATTGAGTCTAATAGTGTTATCAACATCACCTTATTTTACTGAATTAGGGGTATCCTTGTTATGTGGTATAGCCTAACCAAATATAAAATCATGAGATTTTACTCATCCATAAAAATAACTAGTATCATCACCCATGATATGTGCTCTTGAGCAATAATAATCATAAATCCTCCTACAAACATCAAAAAATGATGCATACTTAGTCATTTTTTCTCATTATGATTTAAAAATTCAATTTCCAATGCAAACACAATTTGGAGTGAAAACTCCATTTTGAGTTCATGAAAAACGAATTTCACATAGATAATGTGAGAACCACACATATGATGTGATGTAGAT
Organism: Torreya grandis; assembly: GCA_037957365.1. Taxonomy (NCBI): domain Eukaryota; kingdom Viridiplantae; phylum Streptophyta; class Pinopsida; order Cupressales; family Taxaceae; genus Torreya; species Torreya grandis. Next base: position 1,789,167 of record JARHVA010003476.1, on the reverse strand, counting down.
ACAAAAATTATTTCTATGTAATTGTTGACACTATCATGGAAATGTCATTCTTAGATGTGCAAGTGATATTTATGACTATGCAGACATCACAAGGAAATATTTCCTTGCATCATTTATGATTTTCACATGTTTTCCACCTCATTTATGAAGAAGAAATGAAAATTTAAAAAATATATATATATCTTATTGGTGGTACATACTCTTTTGGATGCTGATACTTCCTCACCCACTCACTTTGGTGGTTATCTGAAGGGACATAATCCATTTTGGTATAAAACTCAAAGAAAAATCATAGCTCAAATCTCAAGAATATTTGGGTAAAAATAAAATAAATTTTCACCCCTAACCCCTATTTTTTCACCCTGTCCACCATAATTTCATTATATTTTACCCCCATTTTCACTGTTCTATTCTTTTTAAACATGATAAGCTCAATTTTGAGACCTTTCACTAATTTTATTCCTATTTTAAATAACCCTCATTATTTTCAACAATTTTATATCTATTTTTTACATTTTTATTAATTTTAAGGGCTTATATGTATCATTTATTATTCACACAACCCCATGAGGTGGCATAACATACAACTAAGGAAATCCTTGTGTGCCCATTTTTTTTGGATGCCTCATTCTACAAAAAGTCATTTCTCCTAATAAATTTTTATCTTCATCATATAAATTGGGGAATACAAAAATGCCCATTTTTCCTATTCATTCTTTTAAAATATTATTGTGACACCATTTTTAAGAGGATGAAAATGTAGACACTTCATTTCCACCACTCTATCATTATCACTATTCATGAAATCACTATTACACATTATTAGACTATCAAACCATAATATATTATATCACCTCAAATAATTTATTCAATTATTTATTTTATCTTGAATATCATTTTCATGTACCTAAACACATTATTATATTATATAATTCTACTAATTATATCATCTGCATCCTAAATAAAATCACCATTTTATGAACAACACCTTTGAAAAATTAATCAGTGAACCTCATTTGAATAATGAACCTTATTAATTTCCCAAAAATACCAAATCAAGGTTAATTAGTTGACAAATCATGTGAATTTATCTAATTAAGCATAAATCAAAAAATCTAAAAATGTAATTTTTATAATATCCTAAAAATATAAAATCAAACCTATCAACTTGTCATATCAAATTTGTGACATCATCAACCACTTGTCATCAAATCTTCCCAAAATACCATGTAAAGGACACAGTGAAAAGAGAATCCATTGTTCATAAAACCAAATTCTTACACACTCAACTCCCCACATTTACCCCTCAACCTCTCTCATTTAATGAGAGGAGGACCCATTCTCAATAATTGATCTTAGATTAAGATCAATGATCCTAATTAATCCTCAAAAACTATAAATTTTAGTGTATCCATCCATTTATAACAAGCTCACTTAGCCTAGAAAATCTCTTCCTCATCAATAATCAATGCATCAAGTCATCATCATCTTCATCAAGACAAATCAAGAAGATTATAAGGGGATATGCTTCCCAAATGTTCACGTGCAAATTGACATTGAACATCCACATTCAAAAAAATTAATCAGCATCCAAGAATCAATAGAGTCACTTTATACATCAGTAGGTGAAGGTATTTCTTCTAGGCCTTTCTTTATTCATCTGAGGTATTCATCATGAATTTGTTTATCATATGAAATCTTGATTGGTTTTGTTTTTATTTATAACACATGCTAACAATTTGATATATGATATACATAGTGTATGAGGAGGTTGAGGTAATCATGAAAACTTACTCCTTCATGTATTATATAGGATAAGATAATTAATAAACTATGACATTGCTTTAACCCTTTCTTGCCTTATTCGTAATATCATTTATTTTGACCTCATAATTTGCTTTGATTTAAATTTTTAAAATTGAAATAGTTATCACAATAGGAAAAAAAATTATATTATTAAAACTATAAGGTTAACTTATAAATCTATAATTGTATGTCATAACTCATCAAATGATTTTAATTTATTGAACATAATGTAATCATGCTGAAGAGAAAGCATAATTTGCTTAAAGATATCATATAAAGTTTTTTAACTACCATAGAATTTGATGAAACCATTTTATTAAGTAAAAATAATAAGAGGGTGTAGGGGGGGAAAGTAAATTATTTTCCTTAAAAAAATGCTTCAATTTCACTTAACATCCATGAAGCATTCATTCACATACATACATTATCGAATGCATAAACAAGCATCTATGAAAGCAATCAACATAAAGACATAAGAGATATGTGTGAAACCCTATTGGGGGATAAAACATAGTAATTAACATATTTGAATATATTATTGTAATAAATTACTAAAAATTTAGTGAGGCACCAACCCCACAAGGAGTACCAAACCTTTACTAGTCAAGCACCAACTCAACTAGTCCTTTAGTAAGCACCAAATTACAAGGAGGAACCAACCCCATAAGTAACTCAAAACCTAAGATACCTTGAAAATTTTATCACATTTGGACACTTATTTATCACTAAACTAAATATCATGACCTTTTTTTCTCTTCTCCCTCTTCTATCTCTCTCAAACAGCCTATTAGGCCTTCTCGCTCAACTAGCCCTTTCCTTGGTAGAATTAGGTCTCATGACCTTGATCATTACCTATAAAAACATATATATAATTTAATAAAATTTTTAAAAAAATATCTGATATTATTCACACCCTCTACCTAGTTTCTAAAACTCTAAATCATTCACTCATATCCTCAATATTTTAACTAGTCGAATTAGACCTATTAGACCTTTTCTTTATACTTGACTCTTGATCTCACCCATATTGGTTGGAAATAAACATATAAATACTTGAATAAACCTTGGAATATATTAAAAAAAATAAAATAAAATTCACAAGTGAAAAACCCATTACATAAGTCTATCACCACCTATAAGGTCTAATACCACCATTAGGCCTAATAGAGACTTAATGTAATTAGGCCTTCTCAAAGCACACATTTCACCATGAGCACCTTGGAACACAATGAGCCTCCAAAAATAGATTAAAAATTTCACACATGATTAAATTATACACCTTATAATCTCATATTAGGTCTCTAACACCATTTAGCTTATTTCACTCCTTGAACCACACAATTAGGTCTACTCATAATTAGGTGTTCTCACTGTCAAAAAGTTTTTCTTGAATATATCAATCATAAATTAAAATTTTACACATAAAAATAAAAAAAAAACACATTGATATAGCCTTAATTACCTCAAGGTCATCACTAGTCCATTATATTTCATAATATAGGGCAAAAGACCTCAAATTGATCGTCTTCATATGCTCACTTAGAACTGCATACAGGCCTTTAGAACCTAATAAAGAACCTTTAAATTTTCACACATTTATAATAATCTATCATGAAAAAAATGTGTTAAAATTTACCTATGATACCTATATAACAAATTAATATGCATTTGATTCTTCAAATCTATGAAAAATACTCATGAACATCAATCTCACTCATACACAGAAAATGCCCTGTAGCTCCAGAAAACATAGTCATGAAGATCAAGCCTTAAAACACCTATGTGAACACTTTTATGAAATTATAATAGTTTATATTATGTAAATAATAATTTTAACATATTTAAACAAAAATATTACAAGTTTAAATATCAATATTGGTCTTATAGAACAATCTCATGCCTTCACCCTACATAGACTTTATTGTGTTAGATAGGTCACCTTGAGAACAATGTTTTTCTTGTATATGAGCATATTAAAAACTTATAATAAAATAGGATATGAGATATAGGTATTTAAAAATAACCCCATGAATTTTTATCCATCCCTTATCCATTGAAACCCATCCCTAATCTTGTTCTCACTTTTGCATAATTTTCTCACTATCTTCCTCATTAGGCCTATTTAGTGATAGGTTAACTTCCATGACCAATTTAGCATATTTAAGTTATATAACCTAATAAAAAAATTACATGGTCATAAACTATAATAATCAAACATCATCCTCCAATAATTTTCATGCTTTGACTTGGTCAACCCTACCTACTACATCAAAAATCTAAGAAATAAGGGCTTTCCTATAGCTTCCACTCACTCTACTAACAAACCAATTACACCTAGAGAAACTTGAGAGAGTACTATACATTTTAAAATAATAAAAATAGGTCATCCAATCCATTCTGATCCATTTCTAATAAAATATTTCATATCAGGTCATTATGAGGGTTTTAGGAGGGTTTATAATGCCTTCCATTCTTACCAATCATTCATAAAGGATTTCCTCTCGACTCCAAAATTAATTATAGGAAATTTAAGGTATGACCCTTCCAAAACTACCATGAGTTTCTTGTATCCTCATGCAAAGGTTACATGTGACAATGAGCACAATAAATTCCTTCTCGGGTCTATGATACCTCAGTTTATGCACATCAAAAACCTCAACACCAATTTTCGTGATTTCTCATTTAGGATATGACCTTATAATTGGTAAAAAAAACTTAAAACAACCTATCACACCTATGAAAATTCCCTCATGATATTTGGCACCTTGGAAACTAATCTTGACCCCTCATTATGCCAAATTAGATCTTTCTGCATATTAGGCATTAAAATACCAGTCACATATAGACCTTGAACACACCTTGAAACTTATTATATTATTCACAAAACCTAATTATCATGTCATAAAAAATCATATATTTCTCACACACTACCAAACATCATCTCTCAATCCTTAGACCGCTCACGTCATCATGATACCAAACCTATGCATTCTTACTAAGTCTCTTCATAAAAATACTAAGCCAAAAACTAACCTATAAACCTCATTTAAAATATTATATGCCTTATACACATGTTTACATAGTTTAAAACATATGCTCACATTATATACCAATGGTTTTCAATCATGATAACACCTTAAAACTCCACATTAGGTTAGGCAGAGTCTAGGACAAGTCTAGTTGCATGCTTAGGCTTAAGACCATACCCTTGAATGTTTGCCTTGAAAATTTATAGAGTTTTTTAACACTTCATATGTATTATTTATAATTATTAAACATCCACTCTTACATGTGTGTAATCATCTTACTAGATCACTATTTTCACACACATGCTCATGATATAACATTTTTCCTTAAGACTAATACACAAAGGTATGCGTACCTTGTATCCTAATAATGACCTTGACATGTCATCAACCTCAGAAGAATTAGTATGTTTCTTTTAAATTATCTCTCAATGGAGAGACAAAAGGTTACCTTCAAATTTTATCTTTTCATAAGACTTTTTTATCACATACCACTTCACCGTGCATGGCCTCAACTTTGACCTTGACTTTAATGACATCCATATTGAATTTGAAATAAATGATAACAAAAATGAATCAAAAATATCCCCCTTTTTCCTTTATTTAAAACACTTAAACAAGGTTGATGATTCATATCTCCCTAAGCTATATCCTATTCAAACTGACCTTTTTCCCAAACTATAATTTTATCCCCCTTTGACATTAATGACAAAGGATCATATTTTTGGAAACTAATACTTGGAATTGGAACAAAAAACATTTTTCATTTAAATGGACTCATCGTCTCTCTTTGATAAACACTCAACACAGATGAGGCTCACATACCTACTCTTGGAGCATGATTGGCTCCCCTTATCTCCATGAGATATTTATGCACTATCATGATAGTGACTTGGTTTGATCAATTCATCATACAATATATTTTTAACCCATATTTTGTGCTCATACCTATAGTATGATCTTTACTGGACCTTGGATTTGAATGTTAACAAAGAACACAAAGCTCTCCCTAGGGCCAAGCATCCTTAATGCTTCTACTCACTGATTTAGTGCCTCCATGAAGCCTAATGGAGTCACTTCTTCCATAGGGTAATTAAAAAACATAAACCTAAGATATTCATATATCTCCATGTCCTTACTAAATTGAACTTACTTCATGATCCTCATAGGCTTGAAAATCCCTTTTGGCTTGACCTCTTCAATATCCATTTGAAAAACATTCTGACTTGGTATATTGGTCTTGACTCCTTAATCCACAATCTAAGATGATAGGGATAATTCTTGGTACTCCTTTGCATTCTAATGATGCTCCATCATGTAAAATAGTCCACTTAGACTTGTCAACTGGTCATCATTCACCTTAGCTACCCTTAGTTTCCACTCACTATCTTGTCTTCTTTATAATACTTTAGGGGCCTTAAATTTCTTGTTTTGACTTGAGAATCCATACTTATATAATTTGAAAATATGACCAATCTTTTGACAATTAAAACACACTATTCCTCTTGATGTAAATATGACATGACCCATACCTCTTGATTGATGACTCTCTTCATAGTTCTATACATATTAATTATTGGAGGGTCTTCTACAATGCCTTGCTCTATGACCAAATTGGTTACATGAATAATAATGACTATTGAAAGGGTTATCAAACCTTATAGCATTAGGCTTCCTAATATTATTAACCTTAATTCTACCAACACCCTCATTCCTTGATTGACCATTAACCTTCTTGATCACATTAGTGTTCTTATTTTAGTGTCTATTGAAACTAAGACATATTTTGTCATTAGTAGTCTTTTGACTAATTAGGATGTTGTCTAGATCATTGGTACTATTTTAAAAATTTATAAAGGGATTTATCTTACTTGATTATTGATATAACTTATCTCTCAAGGAATCTACTATAGTTACATACCTTGCACAGTCTTCTTCTTTAGCCTTTAGGCTTGTAGTCACACTCCATTTGAGTCTCTATCTATTTGACTATTTCCTCTTATTTCTTGGAGTTTTTACTTAGTCTAACTTCAAAAAAATTGATTTTATCTTCATAATATTTAATAAGAGACCTCATCACCTTATTATTTTTCTTCTTGATCTTTAGTTCTTCTAGATCATTCATCAACTCAACCTCAAAGTCCACCTCACCTTCTTCTTCATATGAATCACCAACAATATCTCCAATCCATATAGACTCTTCTTAATTCAAATAGATTGCTTCCCTAGATATGAATATAAATTCATTGACATCAGGACTATCACCTTCATGTTCACTTTCATAATCACTTCTCTCACTCTCATTAGATGAGTTGCAATCTTCCTTGTTGTAAAGGCTTCTTTTGTTCTTGAAAAAATTCTTGTCATCATATCTTCTGAAGATTTTCTTACTCTTATCAGACCTATAGGAATTTTTATCATCATGATGACCTTCATCATACTCTTCATAATCCTTTGACTTATGATTATTAAGGAACCTTTTATCAAAGTTTATAAACTCTCCATAATTAAATAAATTAAAGGGTAGCTTACCCTTGTATTTACCTGAACCGGTTTTCAATTTTCATACAAACATAGTTATCAACTCATCATCATCAATATCAAATTCATCATTATATTTATATATATTACATTATTTCTTCTTCTCCTTTGACTTATTTTCTACATTGATTTTATTTTCCTTATTTTCAGGTCTTCCTTCACTTGTCCTCATCTCATAGGTTATTAGGGTGTCATGAAGTCCATCCATCTCTAGCTTGTCTACATATTGCATCTCTTCAATATAAAACACTTTAGAATCAAACTTAGGAATTAGATATCTCAAAACCTTTTAAATAATAGTGGACTCTTTTAATTCTTCACTTAGGCCTCTTATGATGTTGACCACTTCATCAACCCTCAATAAGTAGGGTGTAATGGTCTCATCTTCATTCATCCTTAGACTTTAAAATTATCTTCTATGGGTTTTTAACTTAGTTAACTTGACCTTAGAGTATCCCTCATGGATATTCTTAAAATTTTCCCACATTTATTTATCATATATATAGTGCATCACCTTCACAAGTTCTACCTATGATAGGCCACGAATAATACCGTTCATTCCTTTTGAATTATTATCATTAGCTTTATTATCTGTTGCATCTATAGGAGGAATAAAGGGTATAGTATATCCATCTAAAACTAATTTTCAAACATAATAACCTTGAGAAATCAAATATCTCCTCATTTTTACACTTTAAAAATTATAATTGGATCTATTAAACAATGGATCCTTACTTGTATAAAAACTAACTTCTGATTGACTAACCATCTTCTCTTTCTTAAGATCTCATTTAGCATATTAGGCATAATACAAAGGACATGATCTGATACCAAATTTTGGAATTATATCTACTAATATGGGGGTGAATTATTTTCCTTAAAATAATCCTTTAATTTCACTTAACATCCTTAAAGAACTCATTCACATACATACATTATCCAATGCATAAAAAAGCATATATGAAAGCAAAAAAAACATAAGAACATAGTAGATATGTGGGAAACACTCTTGTGGGATAAAATCTATTGATACATATCTTTGAATATATTCCTATAAGTAATGAATTAAAATTTAGTGAGGCACCAACCCCATAAGGAGTACCAACCCCTTTACTAGTCAAGCACCACTCAATTAGTCTTTTAGTAGACACCAACTTGCAAGGAGGCACCAACACCATAGGTAAATTATCACAAACTCACCTTGAACCTATAATCACATTTGGAAACATTTTTCTTACCCAACTGAATATGACCACCTTCTTTTTCTCTTCTCGCCCTTTTATCTCTCAAAAATAGCCTATTAGGCCTTCTTGCTCAACTAGTCCTTTCCTTAGAAGAATTAGGTCTCATAACCTTGATAATTACCTATAAAAACAAAACTATAATTTCATAAAATTAGCAACACATCTCTCTTATTTTATTAACACCCTCTACTTGGTTTCCAAAACTCTAAATCATTTGCTCATATCCTCAATATTCTAACTAGTCAAATTAGGCCTATTAGACCTTCTCTTTATACTTGAATCTTTCTCTCACCCATATTGGTCAAATATAAACCTATCAATACTTGTATCACCATTTTAATATATAAAAAACCATGTTTCATAACTGAAACACCCACTAAATAATTTAGTCACCACCTATAAGGGCCAAAACCACCATTAGTCCTATTCAAAGCACATGGTTCACCTTGACCACCTTAGAACATAATGAGCCTTTAAAAATGGATGAAAATATTTATTAATAATTTAATTATACCCATAATAATATAATATTAGGTCCCCAACACACTTTAACTCATTTCACTCCTTGAACCACATAATTAAGTCTACTCATAATTAGGCCTTCTCATTGCCAAAAAATCTATCTTGAATATCTCATACATTAAAATTTGCCACATAAAAATATTAAAAAAAAATTGATATAAATTTAATTCATCAGTGTCATCACCAAGTCTATTATATTTCACAATATAGGTAAAAATACCTCAAACTGATCATCTTCATATGCTCACTCAAAACTGCATATAGGCCTTAAGAACCCAGTCAATAACCTTTAAATTTTCACACCTTCATAGGAATTTATCATGAAAAAAACATGTTAAAATTAAATTATGAGACATTTATAACAACTTAATGTTCATTTTATTCTTTAATTCTATTCAAAAATACTCATGAACATCAATCTCACTCATACACAGAAAACTACATGTAGCTCCAAAAACATAGTCATGAAGATCAAGCCTTAGAACAACTATGTGAACACTTTTATAAAATTAAAATAGGTATATATTATCCTTAATAATATTTATAATATATTTAAATAAATATATTACAAGTTTCAATATCAATATTGGTCTTATAGACCAATATCATGCCTTCACCCTACATAGACTTCACTGTGTTAGATAGGTCACTTTGAGAACAACTTTTTAATTGTATATGATCATATTAAAAATTTATAATAAAATTAGATATGAGATATAGGTATATAAAAATAAAACCTTGTATTTTTATCCATCCCTAATCCATTTAAACCCATCCCTAATCTCATTCTCACTTCTACGTAGTTTTCTCACTATCTTCCTTATTAGGCATATTTAGTGATAGGTCAACTTTCATGATTGGTTTAATATATTTAAGGTCTATAACCTTATTATAAAATTACATGGGCACAAAATATAAGTATCACACATCATTTTCCAATCATTTTCATGCTTTGACCTGTTCAACCCTACCTACTACATCAAAAATCTAAGAAACAAGGGTTTTCCTATTGCTTCCACTCACTCTTATAACAAACCAATGCCACTTGAAGAAACCTAAGAGAGTAATATACATTATAAAATCATAAAAATATGTCATCCAATCCATTTTGATCCATTTCCAATAAGATATTTCATATTAATTCATTATGAGGGTTTTAGGAGGGTTTAGACTGCCTTCCATTCTTAGAAATAGTTCATAAAGGATTACCCCTGAACTCCAAAAACAATGCCAAGAAATTTAATATATAAACCTTCCCCAAATACCATGATCTGAATGGATCCTCATTAAAACGTTGCACATGCTAATGATCATAATAAAGTCCTTCTTAGGTCTATAATGCCTCATTTTATACACATAGAAAACCTCAACATGAATTTTCATGATTTCACCTTCAACATATGACCTCAAAATTAGTCATAAAACTTGAAACAACATCTCACTCCATTGAAAATTCTCTCATGAGCTATGACACCTTGGAAACTAATCTTGACCCCTCATTAGGCCATACTAGGTCTCTTTGCATATTAGGCCTTGAACTTCTAGTCACACATAGGCCTTAAATACACTTTAAAAACTCTTGTATTGTTAAAAAAACATCATTATAATTTCATAAAACCTCATATATTACTCACCCACTACCACACATTATCTCTCAATCCTTAGACTTCTCACCTCATCATGCTACCAAGTTTGTGCCTTCTTACTAGGTCTCTTCATGCAAATACTAAGCTAAAAATTGACCTATAAACCTCCTCTAAAATATTATATGAATTATACACATGTTTAAATAGTTTAAAACATATTCTCACATTCTCTACCAATTATTTCATTCATGATAACACCTCAAGACTCCTCATTAGGTCAGGTAGAGTTTAGGACTAATCTAGTTGCATGATTATGCTTAAGACCATACCCCTAAATGTTTTTATTGAAACTTTCAAAAGTATTTTATCACTTCATATGTTTACTTGGCCATTATTAAACATCCACTCATACCAATGTGTAATCATCTTACTAGATCACCATTTTCACACACATGCTCATGATATGACAATGTTCCTTAAGACTAGTACTCAAAGGTATGCTTAATTTGTATCCTGGTCTTAAACTTGACATGTCATCAACCTTATAAAAATTACCAAGTTACCTTTAAATTCTCTCTCAAATGGAGAGACAAAAGGTTTCCTTCAAATTTTCTCTTGTCATAAGACTTCTTTGTTGCATACCACTTCACCATCGATGGCTTCAACTTTAACCTTGACATTAATGACATCCATCTTGACTTTGACATCAATGAAAAGTAAAAATGCCTCAACACCCATAAAATATATCATTATATCCAAGTAATTACCTCATTTACCCTTAAAATTCTTCCTTTTGATTGGATTTGGATGTTCATAATAGAACTCATTGTTAATTCAAAGTAGAAAATGAGTTATTTACCTTAGTTATCTTGTGTAAATCATTATTACCTATTTTACCATTTTATTGTAACATTAACATGGGAAAGGAACTGATTTTTATACAAAATGGTCATAATTACATACTATAGTCTAGCAACCTTTTTTTGCAGTAAAATTAGTATGAAGGACTAGTCTAAACCAATTTTAAATATCCCTAGCTAGATCCAGAGATCACAAGTCTAGCTTTAAAGATCACTAGTATGGCTCTAGATATCCCTAGAATGGTTTAAAATACCTCCATTCAACTTTTTAATATCACCTAAAGGAAATTATGTTGTTATAAGTATGTGCATGCAAGATTTGAAGAAGTTTGATACATTTTTGAAAACTATCTTGAATGTTATATATAGACTTTCAAGCAAATAGTAATATATATTTATAGTCATTATAATTATGAAATATTTCCATAATAAAATATAAATATTATTTTTGGATCCACTATTTTATTTATATAATCTATTTTTAATTGATAAAGAATTTATAACCAATATAAGATTAGGAATCATGTAAGAAATCGAATCCAGTGCTTTCCACTAGTTTTCCTCAGAAAGTGAAAATAATGTTATGATATTATTATAAAATAAGACAATATCCTAGTTAGATTATGATCATGTTAATTTTTTTTATATATCTTTAGATATTTATTGTAAGACATGGTAATATATAAAACAAGTCCTTTTTATGATAGAGGTAGTAAGTGAATGGAGTATTAAGGATTGAATAGTTTTAAGCATCACTATTCTTAGTATTATAAACAAGTTACCAAAATCAATGAGAATTTAAGTTCATGAGTTTTATTCATATCTAATAGTGTTGCAATCCTATTATAAATAAGTCCAAGGTCCCACTCAACCAAATAATAAGGATACAATTGGTATTTATATGTGATTTATGCATTATTATGTGATATAAGTTTGTTATACATTTTTATTCAAAGTATTATTTTATTTTTTTCACTTGAAAGACTTTGTGTTAGTTTGTATTCAATAAAAAATACTTTTATATTATAAATATTTATTTTATAATCAAATTCCATTTCAGAAAAATAGATTAAAGTGTGTTTACTTTTTATATAGTTTGAATTCCAACAACCTAGTCTAGAAGTGTGTTTCTCTTTTTAAACATTTTCAATTTAGTAAGTGTGTTTTATTTCAAAAGTAATATATTATATTTAAATTCAAAAGATTATATTATAACCTTAAATTAAATGATATACAAACCATCCCCAAAACAAAACTATTAGTTATAAACATTTACATATCCAATTGCAGATAGTCATTAGACACTTCATGGATTGACATGACATATATCAACTAAATGAAGAGGACACAATTACCCTCATCATTATCGGTAAAATTTTATAGAATTTTATAAGTTTTAATAGGGTATAAATTCAAAAATTTACATTTAATTAATAAGTGCTTCCTATAACTCAATAAATTTATGAATAGACATAGATATTCGAAGGGAAAATTTATCCCTGAAAACTCCCAACAAAGCACAAGTACTAGTAGGTCATAATAAGAAAGTGTATTATAAAAAATTATAGAAAAAAATTCAAAATATTAAGGAAGAACCATAGTTAGCCTCACCTATATTTTTAGAACATTCCCTAGAGGTAGGTGCATCCTTCCAAAAGATGCAATAAAAGCTAAAAAATATTGTAAACTAGAGTATTGAATCTCAATCAAGTAGCCTTCCAAACATTTTAATGATTCACCACCTCCAAAGAGAAATATTTACAATTTGATGTGGAAGAAATGGGAGACAACATAAAAAACATATTAAATCCACAAAATAGGGTTGAAAAAGTATGTAGAGCTCAACCAATAGGGAGAACCTCTACTTATCTTATTGTCCTAGATCTATATAAAAATACTCTAATGAAAAATATATCCTCGTAAATATTTATTGCCTTTATAGGAATGTCAATAAAATATCCTAACCAATTATGGTTTGAGTTCAAGGTATTATGTTAGACCTATGACTACAAAATTGATAATCAAAATTTGATATTGTTTCATTTAACACTCAAGGATTCAGCTATGAGGTAGTTTATGGGATTAAAACTAGAATCCATTCACACATGGGATGAAATGGAAAATGATTTATTGGATAAATATCATGATTATTATAAGGTATGAGATATAAAAGCTTAATTCTTCTATATAAAATAAAAAAGAATATGAAAACATGGAATATTATCTTGATTGTTTCATTTTTGTCCTTAGAATGTGTGGATATGAATTGGATGAATAACTAATATAAATAATTTTCTTTAAATGATTATATGATGATGCTCATGAATCCTTAAACTTTATGGGAAAAGGGGATGTAAATAAACTTGGTCTCAATGATATTTCTAAATTATGTAGGAATTACTCAAGGATAAAGGCTTATATTAGGAAACTAAAAATAGCAAAGGAAGTAATGAGGTAAGTCATATAGTGGAGGAGTTTTCAAATCTTAAAATAAACAACTTAGTACACTTGAACACCACATTATGTGGAATACAAATAAAATTGAATTCCACCATTGAAACTTTAGCTATGTATTACCTAAGATGTAGGTTGAAACATGCCCTCTAAAATTTTCCACTTGATAAAATAAATGCATGAAATCTTTATGATGTAAATGATCATGATACAAAAAATTCTAATCTTCTTCTTGTCATAAAAAATTAACTAAAATAAAGTACCCAAGCTAGTGAATATCTCAACTACATCTCACAAAGACAAGGGAATGATTTCTCTTACCATCATAATCTAAATAAATTTATTCCTATAGCTTCTTCCAATCCATGGGTGATGTCATGGGTCATACCAATGCCTCCATAATAGTGGGGACCACCAAATTAGTCTCCATAGGAGTGGACACCATAATATCCTTGGATGTCACAATAAAATCAACAACTATGGATTCCTTAACAAAATCATCCATGGGTACCTCAATGTACATTCAATTAATAAAGGGGACTTCCACGTCAACAATTTTTTATGCCTTTCCCTAACAACTAGCCCTAACAAGTTACACAAGTAAATCAAGCACAGTTACTTTCTCAACCTAAGATAAATCCTAAGAATAGATAGGTATCCCATGTTTATGGTACATAATAATAAGGAACCATAGGATTAAATGTCATAGACTATGTCAATGTTCATCTTTGTTTAGGAATAACATTAAACAACCCATATCCTCCAACCATCATATAAATTCCATAACAAACCAAAGAAAAATATAATAGTGAGGAGAAGGAAAAAGATCAAGAAACCACTCTTCCTATTTCTCCTTCACCAATACCATTTACTAAAAGGATCAAATAAACAACTAATAAAATTAATTCTAACTTAGTCCAATAACTAAATAAATTGAGCATTGAGATACCACTACTATAAAAAAAATAAGAGACATCCCTAATATTAATATAATCATCAAAGGTTTGTGTGTCAAAAATCTAAGGAGAATAAAAAAGTATCCCAAAACCATACAAGTAGATGGTAATATTGTTGACCTCTTAGTAGGGAAGTTGTTTCTACCAAAGTATGGAGACCTTCGAAGTATAGTCATCCCAATTTACATAGGAAAGAATCAATACCTAATGTATTAGTGGACTTAGGATTTGTTATGAATGTAATGACATTAAATACATTAAAATCACTCTTCATAACCAGTGTACAACCAACTATTATGGTCCTATAGATGTCTGACCTATCAATTGCCAAACTAGAAAGGATTAAAGAAGATGTCTTAGTTATGGTAGAATTGTGGGAATGTCTTATAGACTTTATGATACTCCAACTAAATAGTCATAAATTGGGTTATCCACTAATCCTAGGATAATATGGTTTACCATAGTTGTAGTTGTAATAGATTGTATATTTGAAGATATCACAATATCAAATGGATTGAAATAAAAATATATATTTATATCCACCTATAAATCCATATTTGGAGTTCTTATATCACTTATGGATAGATAAACCTGGTAAAAATGGTAATAGTATATCTTTTATATCAATGGTGATAGTTAAAAATCACACAAATGAGCTATAAAAAGAATTAATAAATTATATGGAGGTAGATAGTCTAGCTCCAGAGATCACCAATATAGATCCATATATCACCAATATATATATATATATATATATATATATTGGTGATATATGGATCTATATTGGTGATCTCTGGAGCTAGACTATCTACCTCCATATAATTTATTAATTCTTTTTATAGCTCATTTGTGTGATTTTTAACTATCACCATTGATATATACATACATATATATATATATATGTATGTATATATATATATATATATATATATATACATACATATATATATATATACATACATATATATATATATATCACCAAAATAGTGCAAAAAATTAGCAGACCATCTACATAATAGTGTCAAAAAAAAATTGAGGACACTCTTGATGAAATTTATGATCACACATCTATCCAACATAGTATTGTTAGTTAGGCACAAAATAATCAAGTATCCTTCCTTTCAACTTTTTATTTCCCATTAATAGGTGTAATTTCATAAGGAGAGTCATTCAAACACATAATCACCTTCCACATTATACAACTCAATCCTTACCCATTGAAAAAATTGATGAGTGAATTCAGGAAAGTAAATTCAATTTATCTAAGGACAAAATAAATTGTAGCCCAGCCAGGTGAGATGTTGAACATAAATAGTTAGTTACATAATGGGTAAGAGACAAAGGTATTTGACATCTTCAAAAGTCATACAAAATAATTTTCTTGGAAATACAATGATATGGAAGGCATCTAAGTGTATGTACACATCAAATTTATACTGAAAACATCAAACTAGTTAGACAACCTCAAATAAGGATAAATTTGGCATTAAGGTACATGGTCAAAAATGAAATTGAAAATCCATTATAGGTAGGATTCATATATCTAGTCTCTAATATTCAATGGGTTTCACCTCTAGTAATAGTAATTAAAAAACACGTAAAATGGAGAATATGTATAGATTGTAGGGAACTTAACAAAAAAACCATGAAAGAATATTTTCCCTTACCCTTCATTTCCCAAATCTTGGACAATCTAGCTAGGAATATTTAATTTTCCTTCTTAGATGGACTCAATGGGTACAATAAAATAAGAGTATCTCTTGAAGACTAGGATAAAACCACTTTCACATTTCATTATGGGACATTTACATATATATTTTTACCCTTTGGGATTTACAATGTACTAACCATTTTTTAGAGAATAGTCCTTTCTATATTTATTTATCTCATCAATGATTGTGTTGATGTATACATGGATGATTTTACACTACATGGAAACTCATTTGATGAAGATTTGTAAAACTTGGAGAAGGTATTAACCAAGTGTGAACAACATCAATTATGCCTAAGACATGAAAAAAATTGGATGATGGTAGATCAAGGTATTATCTTAGTTCATCATATGTCATTCTAGGGAATACAGGTTGACCTTAAAAAGATTGAAGTCATTTCACATTTTCTTTCACCTAAAAACTAAACTGATATCAAAAGGTTTCTAGGTCACAGAGGATATTATAGGTGTTTTATTGAATATTTTATTTAAAAATATTCACCTATGTTTTCCTTGCTCACCAAATATAGTGAATTTTTATTGAATGAAAATTGCCAATAGGATTTTGAAATAATAAATGAGAAGTTAATTTATACTCCATGCTTGAGATGACCTAATTAGGACAGCCCTTTTAAATACACATTGATGCCTCTAACAATGTTATGGGAGTAGTCCTTGGGTATAAATATGAAAAAGATAAGATGTATGTTATTTTTTACATTAGAAAAAACTTAAATCCTACTGAGAGAAACTATTAAACCACTTAAAAGGATTTCCTTATTGTCATTAATGATATGAATAAATTTCATCACTACATCACTATATATAATATATCCATCTATATAAATCATTAAACCATAAGATATTTGATGAATAAACCAATAATAAGACGTAGGATCATTATATGGTTAGTATTATTATAGGAATTTGATATAATAATCATTGATAATCTAGGTAAAGCTAATGTAGTTGTTAATTTTCTATCAGGATCAAATGTTTCATGAGAAGATGGGCCAGTGGAGGATAATTTTATAAATGAATAATTGTTCATAGTTTCAACACACTCATATTAGTTTGTTGATATGTGTAATTATCTATCTAAAAGTAAATTCACTTATGATTTCACTCATCAGCAATAGAAACATTTGATTATAAATAGTGATAATTATAAATGGTTTAAGGGAGTGTTCGAATGTGGACCAGATTTGGTGTTTTGTAGGTGTGTTTTTGAATACGAGATCTATGACATCTTGAGATCCTTCCATGATGAGCTAGGAAGAGGTCATTATTTATCCAAAAATACTATTCATAATATCTTAGGTGTTTGATTTTATTCACCTTCACTTTAAAATAATCTTAAGAGTTATGTTTGGCATTGTGATCCTTGTCAAAGGATGGGGAAATATACACTTTCCAATGAAATGTCCCTCCATCCTCGAGTGGTCTTAGGACCCTTTCATAAATGGAGGTTATATTTCATTGGTCCTATTGATCCAGCATCTTAAATAAAGAATTACATATTAGTATGTATTGATTATGTCACCAAATGGGTAGAAGTTTAAGCTTTACCATTTCCTAGTGAGAAAAGGGTTATTTATTTCTTTTACAATAAGATTTTACAATGCTTTGGAGCACCTAGATCCATATTTTCATATCAAGGACCTCATTTACATCTAATATGATCAAATATTTCACAAAACACTATCATATTACCCACAAAAATTTATCACATTACCATTCTCAAGCCAATGGTCAGGTTGAAGTCACTAATATAGAATTGGAGATCATCTGGACAAATATAGTAGACATCAACAAAAAAGATTAGTCAAGAAAGTTACATGAAGTAGTTTGGGCCTACAACATAACATGTAAATCTACCACATGTTTTTATCCATATAAACTTGTATATAGAAAGAATCTATAACTTCTAATTAATTTTTAATTATAGACATTAAGGACAATAACTAAAGTAGCCATAGACCTAACAAAAGCACAAAAGTAAAGAATTCTTTAATTGAATGAACTAGATGAGATGAGACTAAAGTGTTGAAATGGATGGAGTTTCCTCAATATTAGAAGAAGGCATGGCATGACCATCACATCAAAGAAAGAGAATTTAAATAAGGAGATCAGGCCTTTTTTAATTTAAAATACCAACATTTCAAAGGTAAGATTTACACTAGATGGTTAAGTCCTTATCAAATTAAGAATATTTTTGATAATTGATCTATTTAGTTATTACTAGTTGATAGAAATAGGAAGACATTTTTGTTAAATGGACACAAATTAAGGCTATATCATCAACCTCCTAAAAAATAATAATTGTATAAGTAGATTCAATCTCAAGTAGAATTTGGTTATATGGTAGAACCATGTTCTTTCATCATAAACAAAGAATGATATTTGAGACCAATAAAGGAAGAGGGTTGAAAACCAAAAAATATTGATATTATTTTCTAAAAAGATATAAAATATAATAATAAATAAATAAAAGAATTGAAAAAAATTTAAATCAGCAAATGGAAATTTTTTTAGGAAATAATAAATAGTAATCTTACTAACTTGTGACTGATTTGTGTGTGCTTATCATCCTAAGATACGTAGTAGAATTTGGAAACAAGGATAATCATGGGTAATTTAAGGTATATATATTTAGTTTTTCTATGATTAAGATTAATTTTGAGTTTTATATTGACATTTAACATCCACTTTCCAAAAATAATTCTTCCTAAGTGAACGTATTCCAAAAAGGGGGTCTTCTAGAAAAAATGGATATTTTCTAAAAGAATGTAAAAAATGGGGTGTAACATTTAAACATACTTTAAAAAAATATAATACATCATGAAAATACATGATTTCAGTCAATATTACATAATCAAAATCATTTATGAAATGAAAAGGTACTTGTAAAGGGTGTTTATGATCAGGTCTGATTTGGCACAAATAAAGAGTCAAATTTTTAAGAAAATAAAAGTATGGAGACATAATTGGCATGAGAAGTAAAAAAATAATATTTGAACCACCTCATATCTCCCCACATTTTGAAACAACTTTTTATATTCCATAAAATGTCTAATCATACTAACTAGCTTTGGCTACATGATATTTCATGAGCTTGATAATCATTTAGAATATTTTTCAAAACTATTAATTGATTGATTTTTATAAAATATCTTTGTGTGTAAACCCTAAATTTTTTTATCTCACCTACTTACTAAGTGTTTATCTTAATCTCTTAATATTTTTCCAAGTTTTAAAAATCGTACATAAGAAGAAATTCAAGCCTGAGTTAGTATAACTTATCCTTTAGGATGAAGCAGTGGCAAAAGTTTTTGTAAGTGTAGGTTGGTTGAAATTCCTTAAAGCATTTCATGGATATAGTTAATAATTGGTTTTGTATTTCATCATCAACTTGGAAGGTTAAAATTCTAAAGTGAATGGGATAAAGATACTAGCGAGTAACTCCATCATTAGTCAATAATCTAGGATCTCTTAAATAAGAATGCATTTATCAGGTAAGTCTATATTCAAATATTTGTTTCAAATTTACCATGTAGAAGGAGAGATTATGCCTAAATTAATTATCATCCCACAAAGGATAACCAAATTGATAAATAAATTATTATATAACCTTAGAATATTATAGCCTGCTAGGTAGTTAAAATTTTCACTTGTGATGGAAAGTATGGATCATTAGGAGGAGATGAAATGAAAATTGTAAATCATCTAAAACATGGAAAAAAAATTGAATGTAGGATAAATTTTCATTTTTTTATTTATGGTTTCATTCCAGTTATGGTATAAAAATATGTTCAAGGTGTTACATCAATCAGACATCATGGATTTATTTATTTGATACGTCAGCATCACTTCTTGAAGAAGGCAAATGAGGAATCTAAATAAGAAAAACTTTTGGTTAGAAAGTTTAAGAAAAAATCCAAAATTAAGAGTCCCTTATATTCTAATTTTACACCTAGTTCGATCCTTAGGGAAGAATTTATATTTGTATAACCATATCTAGAACTAGTGAAGAGAAGAAAGATGAGGCAAAAAGATATCCAAATCTACCCCAAAGGAATAGTTATAAACTGCTATAGCAACCACACCTATAATGGATATTTATGATAATGAATAAGAATTTATGTAAATATCTCATTCTAAAGTCTTGAGAATAAGTATAAAAAGAATAAAACTCCAATTAAGGAGTCTCCACTAGAATCTTTTCCATGAAGATGAAAGAAACTCATCCTTAATGAGGAGGATGAAATTAAGAAAAGATAGGATGTTGTAGATATCCTTGGAAGTCTTAGCAAAGATCAAATTATTGAAGCTCCAAAGGAGTTAGAGGAAAGTTTACAAGAATAAAGAGCCATGGAGGATCCTTCAATAGGGATAGAATATATTGGAACCATGATGGAAGATTTTACATTTGATAAATTATTGGAAGAGCTCCCTCAACCTTCCTAATCTAAACAACTAGTGGAGAAAGGAAAAGCCTTAATTTTATAAAAAGGGGAGAAACATTATAGTCTTGATGAGGAAGCACAAATTCAATAGGCTATGGCCTTATCAAGAGCTAAAATAATCATAAGATGGAAAGAGTATTAAATAACTTTCGTAAAACAAGTACTCAAAGGTAAGGAATAATTTATTTCCTCTTTACAACAAGAGTTAAAATATACTAAGAAGCAGTCTCTTAGTAAGGATAGTGAAATTGCTCAGCTAAGGGAAATAACACCAACTCCCATAGCAAAAGTAGACCATGGCATACAAACTCAATTGTCTTATAATGACATTATGGCTACTTGGAAGGAAACATGTCAAACTTAAAGAGTGGTTAAGGAATAAAATAAAAATATAAAAAAATAATTTGAGGAAGAGAGAAAATAGAAAGAAAAGGTAGGATCTATGTTGCACACAACATATGAGGTAGGAAAAAGTCTCCTTACTTGTATAAGGACTAACTTTAGGTATGGACTCTTATTACAAGATAAATTTTATAGATAGAAACTATTAAGAATATCATATGGATTGCCTTTAGACCTTGAGAAACAAAACCTTTTATGTGAGTTATAATTATGCAACTTTATCCTAGGACACATGTCATTATTTTGCATTAACTTGTTTATAGGATATGATCAAATTAGGGATTTCAACTCTACCTTGAAAAATCATATAACCTAGAGTGATAGGATAGAATAGTATTTTATGTAAACCAAAAGTGTTGGGATATATATGAGGCATGGATATCCTAACACAAAGAAGATAATAAAAAATTTATAAAATATTATGTATAATCTAAATATTAGAGATTAGCATCCAAACATCATGTGCAACATCCAAACATCATGTGCACATGCATTACTAATTTTGAAAACTACACTGAAAATAATTTCAATTCATCCCTTGTTTTATGTTATCAAAGGTGGGATACATTGAGTATCCATTTAAAGAGAAGATATTTCATTTCTCCCACTAATCTCAAATGTTTTTATAGAATATATAGATCCATTATCAAGATGATATATTAATTTGACATAAATATAAAAAATAATGGATTGGAATGAGGTATAGACCACCATTAATAAATATATGGCAAAACATAGTAGCTCAGGGATTAAAATAGTTTGAAAGATGGAAGGTTTAGGTCAAAGCATATAAATTTTATGTCAATGAAACAAAATTACATTGGGATACATACTATGGCATTTATGACCTTAGTAATAAACTAGGAGACATAGTGTTTAACAGAGAATAGAGGAGACCTAGATTGAAAAATAACTTGAAAGAAGTAAAGTATGGGGGAAATGATAGTTTATAAAATTTATCATTATATCCAATTAAATACCTAATTTCCCCCTTAATTATTACTTTTTAGTGGATTTGGATGTTTATAATCAAACTCATTTTTTATTCAAATTGTAAAATCAACTTACCTTAGTTATTTTGTGCAAGTCATTGTTACCTATTTTACTATTTTTTTCTATCATTTTCATGGGAAAGACACCATTTTTGGTATAACATGTCATAAATACCTACTATAATTGAAGAGAATGTTTTTGGTATAAAAATAACTATGAAGTATTGGTCCAGACTAATTTTGGAGATCCCTAACCTAGCTCTAGAGATCCTTAGTCTAGCTCCAAAGACCACCATTTTAGATATGGAGATACCCAACCTAGATCCAAAGAGATCTCATCAAATTCTAACTATAAAAATACATAGACTATATCCAAAGACCTCAAATCATATTTTTAGGATAACCTAAAGGATAGTATACTACTACAAGTATGTGCATGCATGATTTGAAGAAGCTCGATACATATTTGGAAGTTATTTTGAATGTTATATGTAGACTTTCCATAAATAGTAATATCTATTTATATTCATTATATTTATGGATTTTTTTCATAAGTGACTATAAATAATATGTTTGGATTTGCTATTTAACTGATATTAGATAGTTATATATGACAAAAAAGTTTTAACTAGTGGCAGATCAAAAATCACACAAAAAATTGAATCCAATGCTTTCCACTAGTTTTCCTAAAAAAGGTGGAAAGGATGTTATTATGATATTGTTAGAAAATAATACAAGATCTTAGTTAGAGTATGATATTTTGAAGTTTTTTCTCTATATTAAGGTAATTTTTTTAATATGTGGTAATATATAAAACACACCCTTTTGATGACAAATGTAGTAGATAAATAGAATATCAAGGATTGAATAGTTTTAAGCATCACTATTTTCAGTATTGTAAGAAAGTTTCCAAAATCAGCGATAAAATAAGTTCATGTGTTTTTTTTGAAAATCTAAGAGTGTTACAATATTATTTAGAGGAAGACCAAGGTCCCACTTAACCAAAGAAAAAGTATCCATTTGGTATTTATATGTTATTCATGCATTATTATGTGATCTGAGTCTGTTATTCATTTTTATGAATAGTATTATTTTATGTGTTTCACTTGTTGTACAATACATTGATTTTTTTTCAATAAAAATACTTCTAAATTATAAAAAATTATTTCCCAAATAATTTATTTCTCAACAAAATAAATTAAAGTGTGTTTACTTTTTATGCAATTTCAATTCCATCAACCTATTCTAGAAGTCTGGTTCTCTTCTCAAGCATTTTCAATTCATCAAGTGTGTTTGATTTCATAATTAATATATTAGATTTGAATTTAAGAGAGTATATTTTAACCTTAGAGTAAATGATCTACAAGCCACCCCCAAAACAAGATTGTTAGTTATAATCCTTTACATATCCTATTTTAGAAAATTGTTGGACACTACTAGAATTAGCATGACATATATCAGCTAACTGAAGAGGACACAATGAGCCTCATCAGGATTTGACATTTTATAAATCATAGTCTTATACCAAAGCACATTCCACTAATTGGTTCATTATATCCATGCTTAAGCTTTTAAATTTTAGAATAACATAATTTTTCACTAATATTGATAAAAAATGTGATATAAATTGATCTACCAAAAGATTAAATGCATGAATTGATTGTAGATTTATATGATAGGATAATTTAAAATAATATTCCTTAAGGCTTTGTGTAAATAACCTAGTCAACAATTTATCATTGGAGGCATAATCCAAACATGTTGTATGGAAGGATCTTAGGTGTTTATCTAGATCACCTTTAATGTCATAGAATGTAATTTCAGGAGCTAAGAAACTAATAGTTAAGGGATAATATGAAATATATATATGGCTAGTTTATTATGAATAAATTCATGATAATTTATTGAATGAATTTATCCAAAAGAACCATTCTATAATTTCAACACCTTAACATACAAATCTATAACAATTTATTTAAGGGATCATGTAGTAGGTGATGATGATGATGATGTTGTATGAGTATTCATTATAAGATGTACATAGATTTTATATGTAGGAATATTAATAGTAATATGTTATAAACCTTGTGTTCCCAAACACCTCTGGTGGGTATCACATATGTAGTCAAAGGTGGTGGTGGTGTATTAGTAGTAATAGTCATATAAACACCTATTGTGGAATTAGAAACTCTAAAAGTTTGTTTTATATAATTTAAGGGATCATATGTTTCCTCATATGTGATAATATTATCTAGTTTTTTTCTATTCATATCTTTTTACATATAGCAATGCATCTTGAATTTGTGGGTTCATGTCAATCTATTGATTTAATTATTTTGGGTATATGTCATAAAATATATCAATAAATTCCACAAATTAATTTCTTTGATTATCATCCATAGATCTTGTTTCTTATTCATGAGATTTTTATATTCAATATTCATAAAAATTTCATCAAAATATGTGTGGGTGGTGGAATAAAAATATTCATGTGTAGAAACTTGAATTGAATATTACAAAAAAATGAATTAAGGATAAATATTATTCAATATTAATTTCAACTTTACTAGTTGTATACACCCTAAATTGGTCAAGTAACTGCACATATCATGTCTTTTCACAATCCTTTTCATATGAGACTCTGACTAGAGAATATGAGACTTATTCACATTAGTTGTGTCTTGATTTTACTTATATTGATTTTGTTTCATGATTGAGTCACATTTTTTCTCATTACCAGTCATCTATAGCCTTCCAGATGGTCATTCTAGCTTAGCCAGAATCTATTTCCTAGGCTAATCCTATCCCCATAGGTCCCAAGCCTATAAGATAGGAGTGATAGGGTTGGTCTATAGTGTTGGACCATAGGGTGTCCTAATATTTTTTCTCTTATCCTTTTACATTTTTAGTCCTAATAGTTATCTCTCTTCACTTAAGAGGTCTTAAACCCTTCTTAGTTCCTCCCTTAAATTTTTTATCCTTTTTGATGTTGGATAATGTGAACAAAGCTCCAAAATTCAAAAAAAAGAGTCTCATACATAAGTGACTTCACAAGGCATTTTATATCTAACACTTATTACTTTGGCACAATACATAATTAAAAATTAGTCAATATTATAGCTAATTATTCTGCATCACACATAGATTTGCATGCTTGATCAAGGAAGGGCCTAGGAAAAAGTTCATTCTTGTATTTATCATGCATGTTGATTATTCACATTCCCTAAGGGAGAAATGCATTTGATCTAAGACCCTGGCTTGAGGGTTAATGAAGGCATCCATCAAGATAACATGGGTTCTAGATCGTGTGATCATACTTCCCTTAACCCAATTTTTCCTCCTTTTAATTTTGATGTGTTTGTTGTTTCATGTGTGTATATATATCAAGGGTTTAAATATTAAAATATATCTATAGTGAGCTCCATCGACAATCATCATCCAAAATTTCACAGGCAAGATCACACAAGAATAGTGGAAAGAACCCAAAAAAAATAGGTATTTATGAGTAGTTTACACAATAGCACTGGAAGATGATAACAGTGATGGACCTTAGGGTGTCCTATTTTTGGTAGTCCTATCCTTTCATAAAACAAAATCCAGATCTAGGTTCCTAACATCTTCTTAGTCCTGCACAATAGTTTTTAGGGTTTGAAATAGTTGGCTTAATCTATTTTTTTAGATAAGTTCTCTTCCCTATGCAATTGATTTGATAAAATTGATATAAATATATATATTACTATATTTAATTACATTTTCCCACTTATTCCAAACCCTTTATTTTTTTATAACTAGACCCTAGTTTCCAAAAAATAATAAAACATTTGGTGAACCCAACTTATATTGAACAAAATTTAAAACCCTAGGTACACTTAGGGTTTTTCCTTCATATTTTTGTGCAAAAATTCAATTACTAAATTTTGATTTTTTTATAATTTTTTTTGAAATTATTTTATTCAAAGTTATTTTATAATTCAAATTATTTCCATAATTTCAAATTTATAAAAACCCCAAATCTTAAAACCCTGGATACCCTTAGGGTTTTCCTTCCCATTTTTTTTCAAAAATTCAATTATTAAATTCTAATTTTTATATAATTTTTTGTGTATTTATTTCATTAAAATTTATTTTATAATTTAAATTATTTTAATAATTTCAAAATTATAAAAACCCAACCCAAAACCCTATATATCCAAACTAGGTCCTCAAACCCCAAGCCTTCCTAGCAATTTTTAGAAAAAAAATAGAATTTTTTCCAATTGTTTGGAGTGTCAAAAATATTTTCAAAATATATATGTTAGTATTTATTCTTGAATTTATTTTATTAATATTATGTTTACATATTCTCTTTGGTGATAGAAATAAAATGGCCACTAAGGCACCTCTTCCCTCTCATCCCATAGATCAATCTCTAAATTTTTCTAATAATTATGACAATGAATGGACAAATTTGCAAAATTACACATTAGCTAAAAATGTGGAAAATTATTTCATTTATAATGAATAAAATTACTATTGTTGTAATGAGGAATATGATGATGCACATGAAAGTGATAGTGAAGAAAAAGCAGATGCACCTTCTTCTCTCAAACTTCTCTCTTTTCTTCCCTCTTATAAACAAAATAATTTTGATAAATGGGAAAGGTATTTTTCACCTCATTCTCCTATGAAAA
Source organism: Torreya grandis (assembly GCA_037957365.1). Taxonomy (NCBI): domain Eukaryota; kingdom Viridiplantae; phylum Streptophyta; class Pinopsida; order Cupressales; family Taxaceae; genus Torreya; species Torreya grandis. Next base: position 1,761,931 of record JARHVA010003476.1, on the reverse strand, counting down.
ATGCATAAAATGTACAAATTATTCATTCACTTCCAAGTTAACCTCTTGTGATCTAGGACTTTGACTCAAGAGAAGATGGTTAGTATGGTGTTAGTTCTAAAATAAAAAACAAAATGAAATAAACACACTAATAGCATAACATTTCTAGGCCTAAACACTAGGGAGATCTTAGTAAACAAAAACAAATGACAAAAATAACTAAAAAGTAAGGAATAAAACACAATAATTCCTTCACCTTCCTTGGATGCTCCAAATGCCTTTGTAGTAGTGGCTTTCTCGATTTGTGCTCATGAAGTCCTTGGCAATGGAAGCTAAGATACCTCCATCTCTCCTTGTCACCTTTGTCTTATGGATTGGGTTGTATTAGAATCAATTTTTAATGGTAACACTAGTTTTTTAAAGCTTTTTGAACCATTTGAGCATTATAACTTGGCATAATCAAGACTTAGAAATGATGTTCATGGCCTCTCTATTTATAGATTTTTAAAAATGTCTAGAATCAACCTGAACCATCCATCTTGAGATAGAAATGTGTGGTTGAGGATTAATTCAATTTTTGTAATTAAGTATATAATTATCCTCATCATTAAATTGGAAGAAGGGGTAATTAAGAGGCATGAAGGGCATGAATCCTGATATTTGTGGTATTTATGGCCTAGAGATGTCTTCTCAAGAAATGATGATGTAGATATTCAATATCCATTTCCAAAAATAAGTTTTCAACAAGTTTCCATGGAATTATTTATTATTCCTTGATTTGGGTTAATTGGCTCTTAAGCATGATAAAGCACTTTGTGTACAAATTACCCAAATTGATCAAAATGCCTTATTATAGGTCCAAAAGTCAACTGGACTAAAATTAGAAGGAAATGTTAGATGTGTTGAAACCGTATTCCCATTTAAGATGTTACCAATAGTAAATAACAAAGGCATGCATCTTGTGAAAGAGATTTGATAGGAAAGAGCAATCTAGAGCACCCAGGTGCAAAATTGGCATTTTGAATTGAAATGAACTGATCAAAGTTAGTTGGCCTATAAATTTCATTACCCTATTTATGGGATACCCTAGCCAAAATTAGCACTTGAATATGTAATTTTCACATCATTTATCCAATTTTAGTATTTTTAGGCCAAATTGTGCATTTTGGGTAGAAATTGGTCAAAAGCCCAATTGGAGGTTATCAGTGGCCAGATTTAGGTGTCTATAGTTTTCCCCTATTTGGGAAGATGTTATAAACCATAGGTAAAGAAATGTATTCTCAAATAATGATAAATTGCTTGTATGCCAAAAATAAGATGATGATTAAAGAACAAAGCTCTAAATGGTTTTGGGAAGCCTATAATGATGCCCCCTTAAGGGAATGGTTATCACAATTATTGATGGACAGTCCCTCAAAAAGAAGAAAGAAAAAAGGTGTAATTAATCCATGGTTGAGATTAATCCAAATGATAAAATTCTTGAATGCATTGATTTAAAAATATTACTTATTTTCCCAAAGGTGGTTATAAACAAGAATAAAAGTCAAAATAATGATTTGCCCATAGGCATTTATAATCATTAAGAGGACCTAGATTGGTTAAAGATGATTGTGCCCTAGTTAAGGCTGATTAGCAAGCATAAGTCAAGGATATAACCTAAAATATAGATTAAATATGAGCAAGTGCAAAGTGATGAAAGAGATAGATAGAGGAATCAGATTGATCAATAGAAAATGATTCAGTTACACTTGTCAATGAGGAGATGCTCATCCTGATTAACAATGATACTAATAGAATGGCTAAATGAGTTATACTTATCAAGGTGGGTGGGAGTATTTTCCAAGGTGCCAAGGAGAAACTTCTATGATTCCATTAATTATAGACCTTCTTGAAGCTGATATTTACTATAGCATGTGATGGTAGGCATCATGATAGAACATCACAAAGACTTGGACAAAATATGCTAAGGACTGACTCCCAATATAATAAACACTTGAAAATAATGCACCAATGATAAAAACCATGATGACAATGTTGACGTATGAATATGGATGGACTCAAGAATAATGTGCTCAAGGAATCTCCCAATGAACACATATAGACTGAGTCGAGGCAATAGTGTCGAAATCAAACAAATAAGAAAGCAAACAAACAAACAAACAAATATAAAAAAATAAACAAAAAAATAACCTAGAATAAACAAACAAACAAAAAATTTGAAAACAAAATCAAAATAAAGCATCCTAACAATGGTAATACCCTAGTAAGGTGGATTAAAGATAATTGACTAGGCTTAGACAGGATAAATATTTTTGTATTTTTTAAATTTTATGAATATTTTTGGCATTTTGAGGTATCTTAACTCATTAGATAATGACAAGATACCTACTCACAAAATGGTGAGAGTGTTTGGCTTAGGTTGCTCACAAAATGGTGAGAGTGTATGGCAAGAGGGACTAAGGTGACCTCAACATGAATTGAGCATAACCCACATAGTCCTAAAATGACTTCAAGTCATAGTAATTCTATCCACACAAAAGGTAGGGAAAAACTAACTAGGTCCCAACAAGTTCTCAAATCTAGTAAATGGCTAGTCAAATGAAAACAATGATGGCATGATGATGTGACAATTCATGATAAATAATTGTTGCCCCTAGTTTTCCCATAGGTGGTTATAACTAGGATACAATGACATAGGTCAATGATACTAATTTTCCAATAAGTAGTTATAATTAGTAACAAGACAAGTAAAACACTCATTTGCCCATAGGTAGTTATAACTAAGCTCACATAAACAAACCTGATACAAGATGGAAAATGAAAGATACCTTATTAGATCAACTATCACACTACTTTCATAAAATATCATTGAAACATAGATTGGATTGATTATTGAAATTTTATCATAATCCTCTCACAAAAAGTGTAGGAAGAACTAAATTAGCTAAGATCAAAATAGGATTGGGTAGGATGACTAAACATAGGCTTTGGTCTAGATAGGAATGGAATGATAGGATGATATGGTCTTTCTAAGGATAATTAAGGGTTTTGATATATTAGATAAAATGGTAAGAGGAATGCCCCCAAGTGATGGGGTGAATGGTTGGGTACTTCAATAGTGTAAAATGGATATGTAACAATGGAAATGGCACGGTACATGTTTTTGGCCTAGGTGTGGTTTTTGATTCTATTATTCCTATTGATTATTGAAGCCTATGATGATTAATGGTTTTTTATACTATACATGTTTTTGGCTTGGGTGTGGTAAAACTCCAAATGGTTTTAGGAAGCCTATGATGATTCCCCCTCGAGGGATTAACCATCACATTTGGTGATGGGAAGTCCCTTAAAAAGAAACAAGAAGAAAGGTGGAATTAATCCATGGTTGAGATTATTCCAAATAAGAAAATGCTTACATGCATTGATGTAAAAATATTAGTGATTTATCCAAAGGTGGCTATAATCAATAATAAAATTCAAACTAATGATTTTCCCATAGGCAGTTATAATCATTAAGAGGACCTAGATTGGTTAAATATGATTGTGCCCTAGTTAAGGTTGATTAGTAAGCATAAATCAAGGATATAACTTGGAATACAGATTAAAGATGAGCAGGTGCAAAGTGATTAAAGAGATGGATAGAGGAATAATATGAATCAATAGAAAATGATTCAATTTTACCTATCAATGAGGAGATGCTCATCTTGATTAACAATGATACAACTAGAATGGTTAAATGAGTTATATTTATCAAGGTGGTTGGGAGGATTTGCCAAGGTGCCAAGGAAAAACTTCTATGGCTCCATAAATTGTAGACCTTCTTGAAGTTGATTTTTACTATAGTATGTGATGGTAGTCATCATGATAGAACACCATGAAGACTTGTCTAAAATATGCATAAGGACTAACTCCCAATCTAATAAACACTTCAAAATAATACACCAATGATAAAAACCATGATGACAATGTTGACATATGAATATGGATGAACTCAAGAATAATGTGCTCAAGGAATCACCTAATGAATAAATATATACTGAGTCAAGGTAACAGTGTCGAAAGCAAACAAATAGGAAAGTGAACAAACAAACAAAAAAACAATAAACAAATAGAAAGCTTGAAAACAAAAGCAAAAGAAAACATCCTAACAATGACAATGCCCTAGTAAGGTGGATTGAGGATAACTAACTAGGCTTAGACAAGACAAATATTTTTATTTGAAATTTTATGAATGTTTTTGGCATTTTAAGGTATCTTAACTTGTTAGAGAATGACAACATACCTACTCACAAAATGGCAAGAGCATTTGACTTAGGTTGCTCACAAAATAGTGAGAACGTATAGAAAGGGGGACTGAGGTGTCCTCAACATGAATTGAGCATGACCCACATAGTCCTAAATAGACCTCAATTCAAATTAATTTCATCCACACAAAAGGTAGGGAAAAACTAACTAGGTCCCAATAACTTCTCAAATCTAGCAAATGGCTAGTCAAATGAAAATAGTGATGGCATGGTGATGCGGCAATGCATGATAAATAAGTGTTGACCCTAGTTTACCCATAGGAAGTTATAACTAGGATACAATGGCATAAGTTAATGATACTAATTTTTCCATAGGTATTTATAATTAGTATCAAGACTAGTGAAACACTCATTTACCCATAGGCAATTATAATTAGGCTCACATAAACAAACCTAATACAAGATGGAAAATAAAAGATACCTTGCTAGATTAATTGTCACACTACTTTCATAGACTATAATTGAAACATGGATTGGATTGAGTATTGAAACTTGATAAGAATCCTCTCACAAAATATGTGGGAAGAACCAAATAAACCACGATCAAAACAAGATTGGCTAGGATGAGTAAAAATAGGCTTTGGTTTAGATAGGAATGGAATGGTTAGATGGCATGGCCTTTCTAAGGATAATGATGGTTTGATAAAATGGTAAGAGGGTTTCCCCCAAGTGGTGGAGTGAATGGTAGGATATGTGACAATGGAAAAAGGATATGTAATAATGGCAATGGCACGACAATGTGAAATGGTATTGTATATGTTGTTGGCCTGGGTGTGGTTTTTTATTGTATTGTTCTTAATGATGGGTAGATGCACATCCTAATCAACAAATGATACAAATATAATACTTGATCATGTTAATTTCTATCCCACACCTCATCTAAGTATATACTCTATCAAAAATGGCCTATATATTTGGTTGCTGAGAATGCTTTTGTGATCTTCATTGGTCATTGATTCTAATTCCTTCAAACATTGAGACAAGGTATCTTTATAGCCTCTACAAAGGAAAGTGTGACCATGGATGGTAAACAAGGATAAATAATGGAAGGTAGGTTTGATTTTGAAATGGAATGGTAGATGATAATGAAATGTAGAATGGTTTGGAAATAAATGAAGATCAGGACTTTCAGTCACATGTAATGTTGTTAATGTTGGATTTAACATAAATTTCGTTATGGCAGGGCTGACAAATTTTTATCTCAATATAACCACCAAATTTTTTTGTTGTTTGATTTTGAGAGTAGCTACCATCTGATTAGGCTATAGATTGGAAGCTATTTTGATTTTATCTTTGATTTTGTTTTCATCAAGTAGTGAAAAACTTTTGTGCTTAGCTATTGGTGCCTCAATGAGGTTTTCACCAATAAAGTTGTCTTGATTATCCCATAGGGCCTTCGAGAAGGTTTCATTAATGAACATTGGCTTTTGACTTTGATTTTCTTCTAGTGATTTTGAAAACATTTCACTAGAAGATGCTAAGTTTTAACTTTGATTATCCCCTAGCACCTCCAAAAAGGTTTAAATAGGAGAGTGTTCTTCTACTACAATGAATGTTGTCTTGGCCTCCTTGCTCTTCTTCAACTGCTATGTCTCTATGGATGCATTTTAACAAAGAGTGATTTTGTCAATCCCAATCAATAGTTGTGGGAGATAGAATGTCAATAATATGGCTATCATGGTTGATGGTGATGGCTTATGAAATGGTAATGGAATAGGGAGAGGCTACACAATCCTTGTAGAAGATACTAGGATAACTTATGTTGAAGCTAAAGTACTCATCATCAAAAACTATAGAAGGATCACAATTGTATTCAAATTGATTTTCAAGGCATGTATAACTAATGTTTTAGCAGTCATAAACATATTATGTATCTGAATCTAATTTTGACTCAAGGGACTCTGAATCTGATGTTGAGACTGATGTTGATTCTGATTCTAATGCTAAATCTAGTGTCAGTTTAAGAATAAAACCTGACTCTAACTTTGATTCTTCATTTTATTGGTGCTCTATTATAATGATGTCTTGTTGAATGACTGGTATTCGATAAGTAATAATTATGTTGGCATAATGGGCTCCATAAAAACTAGTTTATTAAAGTGAGACTCCTCTAGGATAAGAAAAAGGTCAATAGATAACTCCTCAAAGACTAGATTGTTAATAGGAGGCTCTTGAAAAATAGGCACATAATTGAAGTAATGATTTTCCCAAAGGTAGTTATAATCATTAATAAGTGACTCAACAAAGACTGGCTCATCGATGTGAGACTTGATAATTGTTATAGGATCAATAGGTAATTTATCATAGGTTGACTTATCACAAGTGATTGATTCAATAAAAACATCTCAGATTGGTTAGTTCTCTAGGCCTTAGTTTCCAATGAGTTAGAAAATACTAGTTTGAACACAACTTGGTCTTTGAAGGATTTTATGGGTTAAGGTTTGGTTGGGATTTGTACTGAATGAGGAATGACTTGCAGTTAGATAATGGTAGGGCATTAGGGAGCATGATTTTTCACATGAGATAAAGGAAAAAGTCCTAAGATAGTAATGATAGGGTAGTGTGGAACATGATTTCTCACACAAGCCAAAGGACTAAGTCCTAGAATGATGAAGGGGCATTGTGGAGCTTGGTTTCTCTTACAAGCCAAAAGACTAGGTCTTGGTATAGAAATGGTTGGGTATTGTGGAGCTTTATTTCTCACACAAACCAAAGGATAAGGTCTTGGTATGGGAATGGTGTAACATTTTGGTCCTAGGATAGATATGGTATGATGTGGTGGAGCCTGATTACTCACATAAGCTAAAGCATCTAAGTCTTCCTCCTAAACCATATCATCCCAGTTGTGAGTTGGCTCATAAGATGGTTCTTGACTATGTTCCATGTACTGATTATTAAAAAAAGGTATGGATTCATATCCCAAACAACATTATATATAGTTGGGTCTTCAAAGCATTACTCACAAGCCTCTTCATACTAATCAAGGACTCAATTTGGATCATAATTTGTTTCATGACTTTGTTCCCATAAATGATTAATATGAGGTAGATAGAAATCTGTCTCACAAACCATATTAGCATCATTGGGGTCTTGACTAAAGCCATAAAAGTCATTTTGTGTGGCCATTCTATCATAAGTTAGATTATAAGTGACTCCAAAATAAGTTTAGTGAGACATATCCATGTAACTGATGAAAGTTATAAAAAAAGGCTTAGAGTTCTACAAACTCTAAAAAATTGTCCAAAGGACAAATGGTTCAAACTTGATCTAACTGGGTCAAAATTGGAGTTGTATCTCTAATATGGTCTGAAAGTGGAGTTGTATCTCCAAAAAAAATTGTGCTAAGATTTGTCATAAAATATCCTAATGTCAAGTGTCATACACACAAAAGGTCAAGCATCTGAATAAAAAATTGACATGTCAAAGGTCTAGGTCAAAGCATTCCAAACAAGGTCCAAACTAGGAAAGGGAAAAGTTGAGTTGCTAAGTCTTTTGTCCAAACACAAAATCAAAATCTAGGCTCAAACAAATAGGCATGATGTGATTTGATTTAATCTAACAAGTTTGGAAACAGCTTTGACATAGACTTGGCACATGAAATCAAACATAAACATGATTATTTGGCATAAGGCATAAGACAAAAGGCTATTTGAGAAATGTTTTGTTCTCCCAAATAATGGCACAAATAATGATGAGGATTGGTGCTGAACAAAAAAACCATCAATAGTTTTCAAATTTGGGTAATTGATTAATCAAATTTATGCAACCCAAAATAGAAAGATATATGTATTAACCCCATGAATTGAGGCCTAAAAATAAATCAATCAATGTTTAAATCCAAATTTGACAAGGATAATTGAAAACTCAACGGTGAAAACTAGGAGTTAACCAAACAAGCTATACAAGATTGAATAGCATGACATCATAAGACAAAGGTCCAAATGGTATACATGACATGGTTTGAAATAAATGTTTCTTAGCATAAGGTGAAATAATTTTTGAAACAAATTGAGTAGCCTAATGGCATAAACATGCTTAAATGATGTGATTTATGTTATGTTTCAAAAGACTCAAAGGCAAAATGGTTTTAACATGATTACTACCCTCATCAATTCAAATACATTATTTTGGCATGGTTTATGAACAAAAAAAATAGTTTTCATCTCAAAGATACCAAGCAAATAATGACCAAAATACACTAAGTATAATAGTCCAAATCTTAGCAAGGGTATGGCAAAATGGGGTTGACAAAAACTATCAAACTTTCAAATGTTTTTATGGGAATCAATTACATAATGACTTTCATGTCAAACAATGCAAAAGACAAGCATGGAAATTGGGTGACTACATTAATTGCTAGTTATAAAAAGTTCTAGTCTTTTTTAAAACCATTGTATCCTATTGTTCACTTAGTGTAGTATGATGTCTAAATGCAGATACATCCTATGTGCAACTCTAAAGGAGTAAGTGAAGTCAATGTTGGGAGGTAAAACCCTAGGTCAAAGCTTCCCTAAATAACTTGTGGGAGGTAATGACATCCCCCTCGCAAGCCAAGTTTGCATGAAAATAAAAGACTAAGAGAAAGACTTTAAGTTCATTTTCAAATTCACCCAAACTTTGACAAGTTTTTGGGGAGTGCTTTAGATGACATTATTTCTAAGCCTGGGACTAGGATTTTTACAATAGGAATGGTGCTTTTGATTCCAAGGGTTCCATATAGGGGATAAATGGAAGAGCATACATGCAACATCCCTCTTTTTTTCCAAATAAAAAATTTATTAAATAACTATTACAAACAAGAATTGACAAGTGCATTCAATTTTAAGCCCAAAATGAAAGATTTGGTGTTTTTCATTTGACCCCTTGGTCTTAGTTGCAAACTTTGAAATCATTCACCAAAAACATCTAAATTCTTTGTTAAACACCCAAAACAAGGTTCCTAATTGATTTTTAAGCATGACAAAGATGATCTAAACATGGTTTTGTCAAATGTCAAGCTTGGTCTTATAGCAAAAATGTCAGCATGTCCTTTAGCTTTGAAGCTCTTTTTAGATTGAAACAATAAACTTTGGAAAATAGCTCTCGATTCTATGTTGTTGGAAAAACATAGTGACTAACATTGGTTATATACAACTGACAACGGTTACATTGGCTAACCAAAATCTAACCAATGTCAATTTTGCAAACCAATGTTTGTTAAGCTATATAACTGATGTCAGTCTTACTTATCAATGTTGGTTACTGTGTAAAATTGTGGCAAACAAAAATGGTAAAATAAAGTTAGACAATCAATTTACAAGAGTTTTAAGAGTCCAAATAAAAATTTTAGAGTTGGAAAATGATCTTCAGGTGTGAGATGCATCGAGTCCCACCGAGCGTACCATAATGTGATTTAGGAATTTGACTCAAGAGAGGATGGTTAGTATGGTGTTAGTTACAAAATGAAAAACAAAATGAAATAAACACACTAATAGAATAACATCTCTAAGCCTAGACACTAGGGAAAGCTTAGTTAACAAAAATAAATGACAAACACAACTAAAAAGTAAGGAATAAAACCCAATAATTCCTTCACCTCCCTTGGATGCTTCAAACACCTTTTTAGTAGTGGCTTGTTTGGTTTGTGCTCATGAAGTCCTTGGAAATGGAAGATTATCTTCCTCCATCTCTCATTGGTACCTTTGGCTTGTGGCTTGTGGCTTGGCTTGGCTTGGAATCAATTTGGCATGGTAACACTAGTTTCTTGGAGCTTTTGGAACCATTTGAGCATTATAATTTTGAATAATCAAGACTTAGAATGATGTTCATGGCCTCTCTATTTAAAGATTTTTTAGAATGTCTAGAATCAACCTAAACCATCCATCCTAAGATTGAGATGTGTGGTTGAGGATTAATTCAATTTTTGGAATTAAGTTTATAATTATCCTCATCATGACATTGGAAGAAGGGTAAATTTAGAGGCATAGAGGGCATCATGGAAGGCATTGATGAGGCATGGAGGGCATGAATCTTGTTATTTGTGGCATTTATAGCCTAGGGATGTCTTCCCAAGAAATGAGGTCACCTGATGATGCAAATATTCAATATTCATTTCAAAAAATAAGTTTTCAACAAGTTTCCATGGAATTATTAATTATGCCTTGATTTAGGTTAATTAGCTCTTAACCATGATTAAGTACTTTGTGCACACATTACCCAAATTAATTAGAATGCCTTATTATTGGTCCAAAATTTGATTGGATTAGAATTAGAAGGCAATGTTAGACACATTGAGACCTTATTCCCATTTAGGATGTTACCAACAATAAATTAGATGCATCTTGTGTAAGAGATTTGAGAGCAATCCAGAGCACCCAAGTACAAAATTGACATTTTGACTTGAAATAAACTTATCAAAGTTAGCTGGCCTATAAATTGCAATGCACCATTTAGGGATACCTTAGCCAAAATTTGCACTTGAATATATCAATTTCACATCATTTAGCATGTTTTAGTGTTTTTAGGTTAGATTGTGCATTTTTGGTAAAAATTGGTCAAAAGCCTGGTTGGAAGTTATCGATGGCCAGATTTAGGTGTCTACACCTCTCATTGATGATAACTTACTTCCACCTGAACCTAATTTATCTCTCTTTTTTTCTACTTCTATGTTTGAATTATAATAATATAAATGAAATAGAATCAAAATTCTAATGCATCATTCAAATGATATATCTCATGTTATAAATCTATTTTGTCAAAAGAATGTCTAAATGATAACTCTCTTTCTCTCACTTCTCATATTATAAATGAAAATAATGCATGTAATCCATTCAAAGATAACACAGATGCACATAATTTTACAATTTCACATGACAATTTATTACATATCAAAAAAATGTTAACATCTTCTCTTACCTCTCTCCCTAGTGATAATGGAAGTGATAATGAGTATGATAGTGAACATGCAAATGAATATGAATACGAGATTGAATATGAACAAAACTTTGATTATGATAATGCATGGAATAATGATGATTATTATGCATATAGTGAAGAATAGAATTCATCTCATGTTTCTAACTCTTCTCCCACTCCTCTCAAACCTAATGCATTACAAAATGTTGCTTTTACTTCTTTGCATGATTCTATTTCAAATTATGCACATGTTAATGATAACATCACATCTTCTATTCAATTAGAATGTGTTTAATAAATACCAAAGATACCAATTAATCTCCCTAGCCACCCCTACTATTTTATCACTTATTTCTCACTCTTCACCCAAAGAGAATGGTATCCCACATCCCTCCACTAAGGTCCAAGTTACCATTTATATAAAGGTTCAAGTGAGCACACCCCCTCTCTATGATCCAATTACTAGATGTAGCATTCCCATGGCTAAAATAAATGATCAAATTCAATGTTTAAATGAACCACTTCAAGATACTAATATACCATCCCAAGAGATTATTTCTTTAATGTATGCAGTTGGTGAGTTACAACACCAAGTACATCTCCTTACTTTGGAAAACAAGGCTTATAAGTCTTGGATGGATGCTAATGAATTACATTGTAACCCTCTTCTAAAGACATCAATAAAAGGTTAATTGCCTAATTATTTCCAAATACCATCATTGCCTAACTTTGATGCAACTAGAGATCCATTCGTACATCTTCAAGCCTTTTGGAAGGCTTTGTCATCTCATGCAAGTCCTTTGATTTTACTTAAGTTGTTCTAGTAGACATTAATGGGTAGTGCACAAAATTGGTTCTTCCATCTACTCCTTGTTTGTTCCTTTCATACATATGATGATTTAAAGGAGGCATTCCTTAGATATTACATAGTAAACATGGGCCCTTATGTTACATATGAGAAATTTGATGTATTGCATTAGAATACTTCAAAGCTAGTTAGTGATTGTATCTTATGATTCAAGACACACATGTTAAAATTGATCTATAAGCTAGGATATTTAGATATTTAGCATATCTTTATCAAGGGTATTCACCAAACCCTCCTATAGCACATATTATATCAGACAAAGTCCTCTTTTAGGAACTTATGTTATATAGTTTTATCCATAGAGAAGAAATTAGGATTGATTGAGGCAGATTTAGTTGATTGACTTATCCTGTATTTCATAGTAGTAACTTCATCTATAACTCCTATCACACAACATCCACCATGTTCTAAATAAGATAGGAGACCACAACTAGAAAAGTAACTAGTTAAGAATAGAGATCTAGTTTCTAGAGTACCACCTACAATATGCAATATAAAGAACAACAACAAGGAACCACTATAGTTTGATTCAAAGTGGGATAACCCATATTTCATGTTATTATCACTACTAGATATGAGTTTAATCACATTGTCATCTACTCATCGATGAGATCCACATATTTTACATAGCCATATCGGCCCTTTTGTAACTATCATCATATCTATGGACACAAAGATAATGATTGTTATGGACTCAAGGATTGCATTAATAGATGTGTTGATAATGGCATCATATCATTCACACAGGAGGCACTGAGATCTCCTCCATCATGGAACCATAGAACTCATTAATCCATGACTGAGTCATCTAAGGACATTCCTTCATAGGAATCATTTGTTACTCATCATGAGAGTAATGCAATTTCTAGGAAAAAGCCTCATAGGAGATCTCCTATCCCACCTACTTAGAGGATTTGGAGACCAGTACAGTGAGAGCAACCTACATATAGTAGTGTAGATCATGGAGAACATAGTTTAGTTTCAAATACATATCTATCATAATCACAAGCACCGTAGTAGAATATTTCTCTAGATAGATATTCACTACAATCAATTTTTTATGGTCTTATCTCATGTAGCAACCTACTACAGTTAAGATTAGATGAACCCACATCATAGAGTAATGATCTAGATAGATATTCACTATGGATAAGTTTCTAGGGACATTTGTCATGTAGCAACCTACCATGATTGAGATTATATGAGCCCCCATCATAGGTTATAATTCCATCTCAATATATTGTTTAGTCATACACATCACAATAGAGGACATAAGGTGTTATTTCACATATCAATCCACTATGATTATCGATAGATGATACTTCTTCATAGCCAACATCAAATATAGGGCATGTTCCTACACAACATGAGTAGTATGGGCACTTGTTTAGTTGGCCATCAAGGTTTATATAGTGATACAACACACATTTATATTGGTATCAATTCATAGCTTCACTTAGTTGGTAATGATGGAGTTAAATGACTATCTATCCTCTATATTCTTGACCCACCTACTCAAAGGGATTAGACACATAGTCCAAACATTTATTAGTACATGCATGATTACATAGATTCACTTTGTAGGTGATGATAGAGCCAAAAGTTTAGTCTTTATATTCTTGAGCCATTCTTAGGGAATTGAGCATAGATTGATATACATAGAATGATATCTTACATCCCCTTCTACTAAAAACTAACATTCCTAATTCCAAATAATCATCCATATCCAAAACCAAATTATCCAAATCTTGATCTTACTAATATCCTATTTTATCAATCTTATACCAAATCACTTTATCAAATTAGTTTACCAACTACACAATAAATAAAGTTTCTTACTGGCATATGATTCAAAATCAAAATGAGTTTCAAACTTAAACATATCAACAACAATCAAATCACATCCCAAATAACATTTTATCAAACATATGCAACCTCAACATCAATGTCAAATGAACTATTTTCTAAATCAACCATTTACAACAAATATACCAATATATTCCAAATTCCATAACACAATATGCATGAGTCAAAATGAAAACAAGTATCTATATATATACAATGAAGTTCTCAATACATATACACTAGTATATAGTAAAATCAATCATGAATGGGCATCAAGTCCTCACTCTCTCCACCAGTGCTAGTCCCATATCCACCCTATCACTCAATGGCCCTGCACCTCCTCAAGCTACTGTATGCCTCTTATGATGACTATCTCATGCTAGTATCTGACCATGCTCCTTACATAATTCCACCTATCACCTTTGAATATCCATATACTCATTCATGATCCTCTTGCTAATAGACCTAAAATTAGGTGGGGGTATCCTATACTTATCTAGCTCAGCTCTTAACTCGTCTCTCTCTCCTACTACCTTAACATATATAGTTATCACTATAGTATCCTTGTCAAATAGATGGGCATGAATACTGATCATGACCATCACTTTCTCTATCAACCCCTCCTCCACCACATCATCAAGAACATGTTGTGTGAGCTCTCAGAGTATCAACTCAATTATTGTCTCTAAATAATTGTCATCTCCACCTCCTACCCCAGCATGTGTTCCACCTTGATTACCTCTTGATTTATTTACACATAAATACAAACACTACATTAGCTATATATCTTTAAAACCAAAAATAAAAAGTGAAAATGTATACCCAATTTAATTTTAATCGCTATTTACCTCACATCATTTGGATCAACTCTAGAGCCTCATACTCTATAACATCCCCTCCATCAATAGGGTACAATGGAGCCCATCAATGCCTATCCCAACATGTGGTATATGTATCTATACATCTAATGGCATCCACATCTATAATGTCTATAACTACATCCCTTACATCCAAATGTACTGGTGCAAGCTCAACCTTAGTAGGTCTCACATGAGCTCCCACCTTCTTAGGTGCTTGTGCATTCCTCACCCACACCCATATTATTAGAGGCATATCCTATGGTACCCTAAACTATCTAGTCACATACTCATACTAAAAGTTCTTATATACTCCAACCCACTGATCATGTATCCAATAACTGACCCTCATATAGTGCATTTGTACTCCATCCTTGGCCCACCCAAGAAATTTTTTATATAGCCTCCATATGATGTCACCAACCATTAATATATCTATCACCCACCTATAATGATATATCCTAGGGGATCCAATATATAATGTACTCATTCACTACTCTCTAAGTGGTTGTGGAGGTGCCCACTTTTCCCTCGATAATCTAATCAATTGCATAAAATAACTATTATGTCCTCATAATCCCAACAATGCAATAAGGTCACTATGTTCAATCCACCACTTAATGCCTGTTTTATAAATTTTTAAATATCACTGTATAATTTTGATATCATAGTCCTCCCCCATGAGAATACAATGCCATATAACTCCACACTACACATAATCTTGTGCATCATATATGAAATAGACACTCCACTCCCATCCATAGTAACAAATGATGATAGACAAATATTCAACCACTTATGTAAGTGTAGAACAATAGATTACACAATAATTGACAATAATACATCATTTTCACTCCCTCTCTGATGTATACCTAAGGCCACACCAACAAAATACAAGGATGCATGATCAATAACATCAGCACCCATGTCTTCCTACAACATCACACACTATCCACTAATTAGTAAATGAAAAATACAATACACATTCTCCAAAGTCATAATAATCTCCCTTGTAGGAAGATAACATGTACATTATTTGCATTCCACCTCTCACATAAGGTAGTAATCAGATATCGATCCCACTACACTATGTCTAGGTCACACACATGACCTAACCCTACCCTATTCATGACAAATTTCTCATCAACAAATAATGGTAATAGCCTCAATGTCTCCATCACTTGGCCCCTATGGAACTCTTTCATCTATACCTCACCCTACATAACACCAAAAACAACACATATATCAATCAAAAATGCTAAATCCAAAGCTAAAATAGAATAATAGTCAACAATAAAGTAACATCATTAAAAAATTAAGCCTCTAGGGAAACAACATTGGATATAGGATAATTGATGAGTGTCATTTAACTTCTCATTTAATAAATATTCAATTAATGTCTTATCAACTAGGGCTGGTGTCCAAAGCTATCTGTAGTAAGGTATGGGATGGTAGATCTAGAAGGCTGCTTATGGGGGTATTTGATTGTGATATTCTAACTTTGACTAAAGAAAGAAATATGTCCTAAAAAATGTGATTCACTCTTTTACTAAAAAGGAAGAAATCAAATCAATCCACTCTTTTGCTGAAAGTAAAAATCACACTCCTATTTACACTTACGTGGAAAGTAAAATCACAATCTTCACTAACAAAAGGAAATTTGTTTCACACATTTGCTGTAAAATAAAACACACATTGCTTAGAAAGGAAATGACTTTGGAATAAGAAAATTATTTTTAATCTGTGAATTTATTTTTATTTTTTTATGAATAAATATAAATATTAATAAGATTCTAATTAATTATAACAATGAATTAGTAAAACATAACATAAATACCATACACAGTTCCTGGTTCCAAGGAGAGTGGGTCCTTTCTCCTCTCAGACTCAAGAACAAAGATTAATCAATGTTAGAAACTAAAGTATTAATTCATAAAACTAAAATGATTAAAATCTAGCTAAAACCTATAATATGCTCATACAAATTTTCCTCTATTATCAACTCTCTATCATCTGATATCTCTATATCATTATATATGAAAATCTTACATTTTATACTAATATAATCTACTCAAAATAGGATACAAAGGAATAGGATTCCTTGGTCGATACATTCATCAAAAGATAGGTGATTATATTTTTAAGAGATCCAATTATTTTGGTAAAATAGATATCCTATGCTATAATAGTCCTAAGATCCAAATATATATACAACTTTATCAAAAGCAAATCCTACAAAATAGCATAAATTTATTTTACTTATTTGATTCCAATTAGAATGATACTTTATTATCCTATTTAGCTGCCAGATTCCCTATTTGTAGCTTCATCCTTACAGAATTATCAAAATTGACCCTATAGTGTTGGGAGAATGAACATACGGAGTCCATAGAAACAAGCCTACAAAGTCCATAGAAACAAGCCTGTAGAGTTTGTATAAATGAACTTGTAGAGTCCATAGAAACAAGCCTACAGATTCCATAGAACAAGGCTACAGAATCTATAGAAGTAAGCCTACAAAGTTTGTAGTTCTGATGGATGGAGATAAAAATTGCATGTTTAATATACATCACCTATGTCTTCTTCCTGAGCATTATTTACAAAAAAATCACTAAAACATGTTATGTATTAGACATTAATGACAAAGTAAAGGTTTAGTCTTTAGCTCAATATAAACAAGACAAATATAAATTCTCCATGTAATAGCTATCTAAAAACCTAAGATTTGCATAAGATAATATCCTTCGAGAGATGAATTGAGGAAATAATATGTCAATAATGAGCCATATTCTGAGCTCATCATCTCCCCAAAGCTCTACCTTTTGCAAGTCCCATTACAAACATTTATTGGCAATCATATCTCTAACTTCTACTTTCCACACTCTAACTCAAATCATATTCATCAAATTCATTTATTATATGCCTATCTGAATTGCTTGTAAATCCTTGATGTGCTTGAATCATTTGTTTCTATATATTTAATTGCTCCTCTGATTGTGGAGCCTAACTCTGCCATCTTGGAATAGGTATGATCAGAAAAGGGGGGCTATACCTCATGCCAATCCATTTCTACTCTCCTCTAGAGTTTATTACCTCTATTAAGATTTCCAAAATTGAGGATGCTCTCCTCATACTGTCAGGAACCTAGAATAATAAACATGCTCCGATGCCTACTTAGTCAGGATCTTGCTCTACCAATAGAGCACATATGATTACTTCTTGTATTAGCAACTAAACACAGAATTATACCAGAATCAATAAGTAACTAGAAATATGAAACAACATAGGAATTGAGAGACAATACACAATTGTATTAATAATCACTCAGAAGAATATATAATAAGTAAGATGCCACTTCTTCCTCCACCTCAAAGGTTCACCACACCTCAAGACCTTCTTCCTCTCTCTCTCTCGGTCACAACAATCAACTCCAATATAGAATTGATGTTCACCTCTTCAACCAGTCAGTAACGCGCTGCCAGTTCACCAAGTACACAACCGTACTCCAAGTAGATCTCCTGCTCTCTGTTGCTACCTACAAATCACTAGACCTTACTCACCATGTAGATATCTCTACACCCCTGAAGAACCCTTGTCCTTGCCTCACCAAGTCCTTATGATTCTTCAACCAGTACCCCAGTGGATCAGCTCCTAGACCTTGCAGACCCTGCAACTCTTCCTGATCATACACTCTCAACACCCCTTTAGAACTAGGAGGAGCTACACTAGCTCTCTCTAAAATCTCTATGGCTTTTTAGCACATTTTTACAATACAACCATGAGTCTATTATATAGATCTCATCCAAACAATAATTAGACATCTAATACAATAATTAGATCCACAGCTCTCAGTCTAAAATTAGCTCTAAACATGCAAACACTTGGTTCGTCAACCAACTACCCACAATATACTCACAGCTTGAACCACAGGTGACCGATGCCGATCCCTGTCTACCTGGGGATCACCGACGTCGGCTGACTTCTGACCGACGTCGGTTGTTTCCTGTCTCCTACCTATCGACGTTGGTTGGCCTGACCGACACCAGTGTCTATGACACTCCGCAACTCTTCTATAACCTCCTCCATGTCTACATCAGTGAACCTTTTAGCTCCACAACCCAACACATACTCCATCTTAAGTTATTTGGGGACATGACCTCTCATCTTTTAAGAGTCACTAAAAGTTGGTCCCATCTGTTTACACTTGCAACCACCACTCAATCAAAACTCTATCTTAAAAATAAATCAAAAGAAATAGCATAATCATATAAAGCCTATAAATAATACATTTTAACCTCATCATCTAACAAATCATAGTTAAAATTCTCTTTGATCAATCTGGGAATAGGAAAGGCTGGTCTAACACACAATCTTGTAGTCTTAGCATGATTTGTATAGTCCTCAAATATACTTTTCCATGTTATTTGATTTTTGAATGTAGAATGTAATTCCCTCAGTTGAACTTCTCCTACATGAAGGTTTATAAAGAATTTGTTGTGTTCATGGTCTCCTAGAATCAAATCATGCAAATAAAACTCATAAAGCAAATCCTACTGATCAGGTTTAACACTATAGAAAATTTCCAAAAATTTTGTTGGCTGTAAAATTTTATAAGAAAGATGACAAGAGATCTGCAGAAGCTGCCATCTATAAAATTGTTTAAATAAAAACAAATTGTATGCAGGAGAAGGATTCCTACATGCCAAAAGAGATTTCCTTAATTTGCATTCATCCTACAAATTTTCTTCTAAATCTTAGACTTTAGCTTCTAATTCTTTCTTTTCATTTATAAGATTTTGTTAGAAGAATTTGTATCTTTGTTTTTATGTTTAAGCACAGAATATTCTTCTTCAATTTGATGTAGTATTTTCAAGGGAGGAATACCTAGATCACTTGTTTGACAACCGTGGTCAACAAATACCTTAGGAGGAGAAGGTGTAACATCAAGTGCTTTGAAAGAGTTTACCAATATTTAATAATCTCTTATTTTCTTTCTTCAAATTTTCTACATATATCCAAAGATCTATTTGTTCACTTTCATGTTCCTTTATTATTTCCTCTAATCTGTGAACTTTTGCTACATGATCAATAGATATTGTATCTAATTTTTGCACCAAAAATGAGTTGAGATGATCCTTATTCTGAAATTGACTGATCAAGTCAGGAATGTCAGCTATTTTTTGTTGTTTAAGAGCTTGAGCTTGAGAAAGTTGTAAAGTTAACTACATAACAAGATCATTTAGATTAGATGATTCACCTTTCTCATTGGTACATATAGTTTTCCCTTTATCCATTTTAGTTTCAACTAGAATAGGTGATTATTCCACCATAATTGATTCCTCTACTGTGTGTGGCTCTTTCTCTGGATTTGGCTCCTCCATTATGATTAGAGAGTTCCTTTCAGAAGAAATTTCTTTAATATCTACAAGTGTAGGGATATTTTGATGTATGGGGGAATGAGATACCATTTTAAAACTTTTCAAAATATTTGTAGCCTCTTGTTCATCTTCATCTATCAAAATGAGCCTTCTCCTTCTTTTAGTCACTCTCTGAGCTACACTTGGTTGGCTTTCCTTCTCAACCATCAAATCCTCAATCTTCTCAGGTTATGTATCAACCTTCTTAATTTTATTTTTCCTAACAAGGGAATTTGTTGCACTATAGATTCATGAGGTTCTTGTGGAGACATTGAAACTTTAGAAATTTGAGACCTTATGATTCTTCTTAAAGAAGAAGAAGAAGGAATTTTTGTTGAGACTACAGTCTGTGATTTCTTCCTTGGCCTTATTTTCTCAGCTAATGTAGCAGGTGGAGATGAGTGTTCCTATGGTAAATTTGAGGTTTTTTGTGATATACTATTCTAAAATTCCTCCCAGACTTCTTGTCCTTACTGAAAGAAGTGATGTTGAATAATGAAATGAATAAGGCCATGATGCCTAAGAGTAGCATTAAGGGTTGTAGACATAACTTGCAGAGCACCATATAAGAAGGATGGGAGGTTAATTTTGTATTGAGGTTTTTATCTCCTATTTTTAATATGTATTAACATTTTCATGGCATCTCCCCTTAAAAGACTATGTTGCCCCTCATAAATTATAACTTGAGTACCGACTTGGCTACATATTTCTAGAGTTTAGGAAGTGAATTTATACTTATCCTTTTTGATTTTCCCTTGGAATCTACTAGACATGAAGTTCCAGTCTTCTCATTACCATTAAATTTACTAATTAAATCACTAAATAAAATTTTTCCCTATAGCTCTCATTCCCTCTTTTGGAACTTGTATAATTTGGATTATAACTTGAGTTGTAATAGGAATAACAATGCCTTTCACAATTGAAAATTTAGGGGTGAGATTAGTGATGAATTCACTTACCATTGTTTCATCGAAACCCTAGAAATTTTTTAATAAAAGGTATCCAACCATTAGATCTAAACACTGCCACAAAAGCTTTGTCTTTATAAAACTTTACTACATTCTTCGGCTCTGATCTTGTCTTTTGTCCCATTTCTATGTAGAATTATATTCAACTGTATTCCTTTAACTCTAATTGAGGTGTAGACCAGTTTTTTGTTGAAATCGATAGGCAATAGTCACTGAAGATTGGTAGGCAACAATCATGAAAGATCTATAGACCATCTTCTATTGAAATCTATAGAAATGAAATGGTTCATATGAAATGCTACAGCTATATGATTTCATATTTTGATATGATGACTTAATATAGTTAGGCACCGCATGTTTCTATGGAGTGTGCCAGCTATTTTGTCTCATTAATACAAGTTGGGTGAAATGATGATGTGTCACTTTGATAATGACATCAATTTATTACTTCATTTAAAACCCCTTTTTATGACATCCTGTCATTATCATAATTGATGACCATTTTTGATTATATCAAAGCTACACACTTATTCATACACCTTTGGCAGCTCGATTACATGACTTTTTATTATGGCATGTGTCATGTAATTCCATTTTTAAAGATTCAAATTTGGGTCATCTCTATATAATAATTCTCAATTAAATCAAAGATAATTAGTTAACTAAAGATAGATAAATAAAATATATGTCTTACTTACTTTAACCTTAGATGTATCCTTTGTTCACCATGTGTCCTACACAAATAAGTTTACATGGATTAGTTTATTGCATGGAGATGACCAATCATAGTGACATGATGAGATTCTCTATTTTTTCTTATAAATTTTTTTTTGCCCTTTGGCCAGCCATTGCTAATTTTCTAGTTGAAGCCCTTTTTACAATGCATAGCCAGCTAGCAAGCTAGTTTTTTGGGCATGCATTGTCGATAGTGTCCCTGGAAGGATTTTTAATATTGATTTTTTTTTGGTGGATTATCAAGGAGAATGTTCTCTAGAAGAAGTAGATCTCTCCAGAACAACTACTTGATTATTTATTGAGAGGTTTTTGATAAAGCTTCAATCTATGTCCATTGACTAACAAAGCTTTTCTATTGTCATCAATACATATTAGCTTAATAGAACCATTTTCATAGACCTCCTCAATTTGATAAGGCATCAACCACCTTATTTTTAGTTTTCCTTTAAACTATTAAAATTTGGAATCAAATAATAGTGCCCAATCTCCTTTCTAAAACTTATGTTGCTTGATTTGTCAATCATGCCAAAATTTTCTTTGATGTTGTACCAATTCAATTCTTTGTAGTGATTCCATCATCATCTCATCAAGTTGATTAAGTTGTAGGAGTCTTTCTTTCTATATTTCTTCTAATTCAATTCCTACTTCTACAATTATTTTCAAAGTTTGTAATTCAAATTCAATATAGAATAAAGGCTTCTTACCATAAACCAATTCATAAAGTGAAAATCCAATTGTTATTTTCCAATTAGTATTATAGGTACAAACAACTTTTGGTACCTTATCTACCCAATTATTTCTACTAGAATTAACAACCTTCGTTAAAATGGTTTTCATTTCTCTGTTAGTGACTTCAACTTACCCATTAGCCTACAGATGGTATGGAGATTTTTTCTTAACTGAGTTTGATATACTTGCATGAAGTGATTTATCATGTTTGACATGAATTGTGGTCTTTAATTTGAGACTATCTCCCTTGGAGCACCAAATCTTTGCATGATTTTGAAATATAAGAAATCAGCTACCATCTCTTCTCTAGCATGAGTTCATGCTTCCACTTTTGCCCACTTGGTCACGTAGTCTTTACATACTAGGAGATATTTTTTTCCTCTGGAAGGAGGATCTATAGGACCTATAAAATTAATTCCCCATTTCTCAACTAGTTCTAAAACTAATTGAATATGAGGGTGTAGAGGCATCTTTATTGAAAGAGTAGGCTGTCTAATTCTAGTACAAGCATCACAGTGTCTGACATATATTTTTACTTGCTAATGAAGATTAGGCCAATGGTATCTTGCTCCCAAGATTTTATGTATGGTTTTATGAGCTGAGTAATGACCTCCTGCTAGTTCATCATGACAAGCTCTGATGATATCATAAGATTCACCATTTGTCACACACCTGCGAAATACATGGTCAGGTCCAATTTTAAATAACATTCCATTAATCCATTTAAAAAACTTTCTTTGATTAAATGTTTCTTTTTTTTGTGAAAATTACAGAGGAAACTTCCCTGTGGTGAGGTAATTGGCTATATCAGCAAACCATAGAGATTTTGATGAAATAGCAAATACTTATTCATCTAGAAAGTCATCTTCCACTAGTTCTTCTTCACCTATAGTGTTCATTATTGATAATAAATCAGCCACCACATTAGACTTCCCTAGTTTATCTATAATAATAACATCAAATTCTTGTAAGAGTAACAACCATCTAATAATCCTACCTCTCACAATTGGTTTGTTAGTAAGATATCTAATAGCTGAATGGTTTGTATAGATAAATATTGTGTAGCCTATTATGTAGTGTCTGAATTTGTTAATTACATAGACTATAGCTAGGAATTCCCTCTTAATTATGGTGTAATTTCTCTTAGTAGGTGTCATGTTTTTGCTAATATAATATATAGCATACATGTTACCATCTTCATCCTTTTGTCCAAGGACTACTCTTAGTGTTGTATTGGAAGCATCTATATATATATATAGAATGACTTAGTCTAATTTGGTCCCCTCAATACTGGAGTAGTAACAAGTTTAGCTTTGATAGTCTCAAAGGCCTGTTGGCAACTGTCACTCCATTTGAATGTACTATCTTTTGTAAGAAAGGCAAACATAAGGGCAGCTATTTGGCTAAACTTATCTATGAAGCATCTGTAGTAACCAATATGTATAAAAAAACTCATAATTTTAGTTTGTGTTTGTGGGATGGGTAATTTGGAGATTATTTCAACTTTCTTTGGGTCTAATTGAATGCCTTTTGCAGAAATATGGTGTCCCAGGACTATTTCTTCATCCATCATTAACAAACATTTCTCATGGCTCAAAGATAATTGATGTTCCTCACATCTAATCAATACTCTTTCCAAGTTGGTAAGAGCCTCTTCATAAGTTCCACCATCAATGGTGAAATCATCCATATATACCTCAACACAATCATTTATAAGGTTAGAGAATATTGCCAGAACTACACTTTGGAAGGTTATTAGAGCATTACAGTGTCCAAATGAGAGTACTCAATAAGAAAAATTTCACCAAGGGCAGGTAAATGTGGTTTTATCTTCATCTTCACCTACTACTATTATCTAGTTATACCCACTAAACCTATCTAGGAAAGAAAAATATCTCTTTCCTACCAAGTTGTCAATAATTTTATCAATGAAAGGTAAAGGAAAGCAATCTTTGAGTGTTGATTTGTTCAATTATCTATAATCTACACACCCTTAATTTTGCATTTTTCTTGGGCATAACTATTAGAGGTGAAGCCTACTGGCTGTTTGAGATGGGGTAAATAAACCCAACGTCTAACAACTTTTGGATTTCTATTTTGACTATTTCCTTTAATGTTGGGTTTATTCTTCTTTGTGGTTGTCTGACCGATTTGACAGATTCTATGTAAATGTGATGAGTGCATATTCTAGGGTGAATTCCATGCATGTCGGTACAATCCAAAGAAAAAGCCTTGGTATGTCTTTCCATTACTTCAAAGAGTTGATCTTCCTCTTCATTTGTTAACCAAATATTGATGTTTAAAATCTTTCCAGGTAATACCATGATTGGTTTTATACCTGGGTAGTTGGATTCTATTTACTTAAAATCACTAATCAATGAGTTTAGAGGACATGGATGAGGAAGTAGCTTATGAAACATGGTTACATTATCAACAAACTCTTTTCTAGGAGGAATCAGTCTTGCTAAAAAATAATAGAATGCATCTAAGAAATGAGTTTGTTGTTATTCTACCAATTTCCATACACTTTCCTTAATCACTCCATGATCATATGGTGAAGAAATAATAAAATAAGTAAAATTGAAGGTTTCATAATATTTTGTTTAACCCAAGAATCCTAAACTAAGGTAGTCTATAGTTTTTGGACTAGTTGAATCCATAGCTTTCAAACTGGTAGAGACTGTAGCTTTCGAACTGGTAGAGTCCATAGATTTTATGTAAATGTCTCCATTCAATTCTTTCAATTATTTTTTAATTGTGATCATAGCTAATGAGGAAATGTTATTTAATGTGTTGTCTGATTCATCCACCCAAAGTTCTTGTATTGAATTTGTTGATATTTTTTTAGGAGGATACAAAGAGATGCATTTGAACTTTATCCCATTACAAATGATCATGTCTCCTGACCTGTAATCAATTAATGCCACTACAGTAGCCAACCATGGTCTACCTAAGATTATGGGATACTCTAGATTCTTTTTTTAGGATGCAAGACCATGAAATCTATTGGATATTCCCAAGACTCTATTAGTACTTCAACATTTTTTATAGTCCCTTCTAGTTTAGTTACAAACTGATCCACGATTTGAAGAATGGTAGTTGTAGGTTGCATTTTCATAAGAGATAATGCATGGAGAGTATTAGTTGTCATAACATTAATTATTACTCCTAAATATACCAAGACATTGGAAATTTCTTTATCTCTGATTGTGACTGTGATCATTGGGCTTCCTGGATCTGCATATTTTGGAACTAATAGTTTTGTTGCTAATAAATCAACAACTTTTCCATCAACATGAATGGTTTTTGGATATTTTTTTTCCTCCCAAGTGTCTTGATACAAAGGTTTTTGATGATCTTGTTTAATTTAGGTATATCCCTAATATCTTGTAGTAGGGGTACCTCAATATTGATCTTTTGCAACTCATGGACCAAGTTTGATACTAGTTTAATATCAATTTCTTTTAATCTTTCAAGAAAAAGAACTACTGGGGTAGTAGTTTTTTCTTTATTTACTTCGGGGCTCATTTTGATTTTGGCCTCTCTAGTGTTTAATTGAGATGATTTTAATTTTTCATTTTCATCAGGTATCTCAGAAATGAAAACTAGAGGTTTTTGTATAGTTTTTCCTGATCTTAAATCTATGTCTAAACACTCAATAGCTCCAACATTGATTGTTTATTCCTATTCATTAATATAAATAGGTGTTGGTTGTTTATTTTTTAGATTTGCTATTGGTTGTGTAGGCATTGAGGGTTGATTTATTTGTCCTTGTTACTGAATAACTGAAGGTGGTATAATAGTTTTATATTGAAGTGGTCTTCTTGGTTGGGTGAATTGTAGTTGTGGGTTCTACTACTAATTTCATTATTGATATGGTCGTGGCATCCATTGTTGTTTGGTACCCATTGTTGTTATGGCTGTGGCAACATCTATGGAGGTGTTGGCATCCAATCTTGTCATGCCCATGGATTTTAAATTGATGGAATTTGTGGGTGATTCTAAAATGGTGAAGGAACTGAAATATTCCATGGTGTCATCCATGGATTAACTAGATTTCTTGCATTAAACTATCTTTGAGCCTAGTTTTGTGGGGCAAAGTTTTGTCTCTGAATATAATTTACTTCTTTAGTGGATTGGACTTGTGTTTTCATTTGATTCTTTAAAATAGGAAAAAGGGTACAATGTTTGGTATCATGATCTGTTGCATCACAGATCCTGTATGATGAAATATTGTTTCTATCTAGGGGGCCGTCTCTAAGGGTGTGTTTCTATCTGCACTTAGGAGAGTAGATTGTTAAGGGTTCTATTGCATTTTCCTTATCTTGAAGGCCATCTAAAGTACTATTTAGTGTAACTAGGATATTTATCTTTAGATTAGAAAATTATTCTATTAACTTACCCACTTCATTAGATTTCCCAAATATTCCTTTCCTAATTCCAGGTTTTACTTGAGAGTAGTTGGTACAAAGCTTAGAAATTTGATCAAAAGCCAACTTATTTATATCTCCACCTCCCATCAAATTTAAGGCATCTCTAGTATCTTTAGCCAACCCTTTCAAGAAAACCAATTTTTGAATGTCTATAGTGAGTGGATAATTGCTTCTTTTATGACTGAAATTGAATCTATCCAAATAATTCTCTAAAGATTCATCCTCATTCTATTTCATTTTGAATAAATTCTCTTTTCTTTCTCACACTCGATAGTAATCTTGGTATTTATTCAATAATTCTATTTCCATGTCATCCCATGTTCTAATAGAATCACTAGGTAAACCCATGAACCATCTCATAACTGCATCTTTAAGTGTAGAGGGAAATAGTTTTAATTTTGGCTATTTGTTGTGTAATCATAGGTTTGACATAGCACCTTAAACTCAAACAAGAATTGATCTGGATATTCTATAGATCTTCCCTAGAAATTTGGTAGATTATCTAGTGAAATATTTTTCATGGGGGTTTGATCATTAAGATCTATAATAATAGGAAAAGAAAATTTCCTTCTTAGTTGTGCAGGTTGTTGATTTTGTTGGAGAGCTATTGCTTCTTCTGATGATGTTTCAAAGCTGAGATGATCTTACCATTGAATATTTGTGGTATTAGTTATGGGTTGTTCAAAATTCTCAAAATTTTCTTCAGTTACATATTTTTTAAATGCTTCTTCTAAATCCTTGACAACTTCTAAATAGTGTCTTCCTACAAGATATTGATCTTGAAGAATTTATCCTATGGGGCTTGCTTGTCGCAATGGCTTGGTTTTTATCTAAGTTTTAGAAGATTCTTACAAATAGATTTCACTTGTAACTTCTGGTTCACTACTCAGAGATGTTGAAGGAGTGTCCACTTGTGTTCTTGGTGGAAACTTTGGGATGAATCATCTTTTAGAATCTCTAGGATGGTACATTAATTTATTGAATTTTTATGGGATTTTATGGGTTTTTACAATTTTTTTATTTTTCACTCTAGACCAATAATTATTACCTTACTAACACCTTATGTTCCCCAACAATGGCACCAAAAATGATGAGTGTCATTTAACTCCTCATTTAATCAATATTCAATTGATGTCTTATCAACCAAGACTAGTGTCTAAAGCTATCTGTAGTAAGGTATGGGATGGTAGATCTAGAAGGCTACTTATGGGGGTGTTTAATTGTCCTATTCTAACTTTGACTAAAGAAAGAAATATGTCCTAAACTACGTGATTCACTCTTTTGCTAAAAAGGAAGAAATCAAATCAATCCACTCTTTTACTGAAAGTAAAAATGACACTCCTATTTATGCTTGCATGGAAAGTAAAATCACACTCTTCACTAACAAAAGGAAATTTGTTTCACACATTTGTTGTAAAATAAAACACACATTACTGAGAAAGGAAATGACTTTGGAATAAGAAAATGCATTTTAAACTATGAATTTATTTTTATGTTTTTATGAATAAATGTAAATATTAACAAGAATCTAATTAATTATAACAATGAATTAGTAAAACATAACATAAATACCGTACATAGTTCCTAGTTCCAAAGAGAGTGGGCCTTTTCTCCTCTCGAACTCAGGAACAAAGATTAATCAATGTTGGAAACTGAAGTATTAATTCATAAAATTGAAATGATTACAATCTAACTAAAACCTATAATATACTCACAAAAATTTTCCTCTATTATCTGCTCTCTATCATCTAATATCTCTATATCATTATATATGAAAATCTTACATTTTATGCTGATATAATCTACTCAAAATGGGATGCAAAGGAATAGGATTCCTTGGTTGATCCATTCATCCAAAGATAGGAGATTGGATTTCCAAGAGATCCAATTATTCTGATAAAATAGATATCCTATCCTATAATAGTCCTAAGATCTAAATATATATACAACTTTATCAAAAGTAAATCCTGAAAAATAGTAGGCAGTTATTTTCCTTATTTGATTCTAGTTGGAATGATTCTTTCTTATCCTATCTGGCCACCACCTTCCCTATTTGTAGCTTCATCCTTAAAAAATTATTGGAATTGACCCTATAGAGTTGGGAGGAATGAATGTGCAGAGTCCATAGAAACAAGCCTATGGAGTCCGTAGAAACAAGCCTATGGAGTCCATAGAAACAAGCTTACGCAATCCGTAGAAATGAACCTATAGA
Organism: Torreya grandis; assembly: GCA_037957365.1. Classification (NCBI taxonomy): domain Eukaryota; kingdom Viridiplantae; phylum Streptophyta; class Pinopsida; order Cupressales; family Taxaceae; genus Torreya; species Torreya grandis. The sequence continues at coordinate 1,732,690 of JARHVA010003476.1, read as the reverse complement.
GTCTATAGAAATGAACCTATAGAGTCCATAGAAACAAGCTTGTAGAGTCTATAAAAGCAAGCCTACGAAGTCCATAGTTCTGCTAGATGGAGATCAAAATTGCATGTTCACTATACATCACTTGTGTCTTCTTCTTGAGCATTCTTTACAACAAAAATCACTAAAACATGTTATGTATTAGACATTAATGACAAAGTAAAGGATTAGTCTTTGGTTCAATATAAACAAGACAAATATCTATTTTCCATGTAATATCTATCTAACAATCTAATATTTGCATAAGATAATATCCTTTGAGAGATGAATTGAGGGAAATAACATGTCAATAATGAGCCACATTTTGAGCTCATCAATAACAATGCTAGATAGGAGCACTACAACCTAGATATGAGTGTTGAAACCTAGATAGGAGTGTTTGATATAGGACAAGAGTGATAGCACTAGAAAAAAATCTTGAGATACTTTAAAGAGCTCAAAAACACCAAAAATAAGCTTAAAATAGATAAAAACCAAGCATTTAGGATGCTTACTAGTGTAAAATCACCACCAACATAAACCTAGGCTACTAACTACTCAAACTAGGTCATGATAAGTGCTCATTTATTCAACATCTCTCTCACTCCAAAGTTCAAGATCTCAACCTATTCAATGCACAAATGAATTGAGAATCAATCCAATTTCTTATATTATTCAACTTTCTTAATAATAAAAAATATCATTTTGCCCATAACTTGAACCTCATAATAGCATTTTTGAACCATTTTCTTCCATAGAATTATGGCAATGATACCTTATACATCACTCAAAATTTGCTCTCTTACTACCTCATCTACCTACTATGAAATGAGTATCTCTATATTTCTCTTATACTCAGACACACACCTTGGTCATCACCAATCAAAACTTGTTCCACTTCCAATAACTTAGACTAATCAATCAAACAACCTTTCAATCTATTCACAACATGCCAACCTTATTTCTATTATTACACCACTATTCATCACTTTTGGCTCGACCTTCTCTATCAAAAATTTCATCCCTCTCTCCAAAAGGGGGGCATCATTCCTACTATTCCCATTTCCACACCTACCCAACATGCCCATCCACTCTTATAGGTGGATACACCATGGTTATTATACATCTAGTAGTCAAATTATTAGATTCAACTCAGATTCATTGAGATATATAGTGATTCAAATTATACAGGTCACTCAACATTACTCAAGACATTTAGAGGGATATACCTTTAGTTTACAGATGCATAGACTATTTAGATACAATGGTTCAAATCATATGGATCCATAGTGATTTCAACTTACAAGTACATAGACCATTAAAATATAGTGGTTTAGATTATATGGATTCCCAGTGATTTTGGTATAGATACAAACTTAGATATCATATTTGGGGGCATGTACATACTACATGTCTCACACATATAGCTTCATATAGCATGACATAGTTATAGAATCAGATAGCAGACCATAGGCATAGTATAGATTATAGGGTTTTGGTTTTTAGTTTTGAACATGAAGCATGGCAAGATATGTCATTTCACATGTGGTTATACAAATTACCATACTGCATAGATGCATCACTCACATACTAGATTTGGGGGCATGCCACAAATGTTCATGTTCTTCATCATCTAGGATTATATAGATGGAATGGTAAGACATGCTATTATCTTCTTGTACATTGACCAAAATTTTAGATTACACCCAGTTGTACCCAAGTTGTCACCATATTGGACTACATATCCATCTGTAGTAGTTGGTCCATTATATTACCCAGACCCAAACTACATGATTTTATGTAGGACAAAGGATAGACATTAGTTTTGGACCTCTAAACATTTCTCAATTCTAGTTCAGATATTCAGAGTGGGGGCATAACAAATTTTTCTCTTCACAACATACATATTTTGTGCACATTCGAAATTACATGATTTTATGTGGGATAGAGGTAAGACATTGATTTTGTGCCTCTGAGCATTTCTCATATTCAATCAAATTCAGCATAGGGGCATGCACTTCCCTCCTTCTCCATGATACATAGATTCCACATTCAAATTTAGTGTAGGGGCATCCACTTCAGGGATTCTTTCTTTCTCTAGGCACTATATATCTCTCCATCTACTTCCCTAGCTAAAAAGTGAGTTGTATCCTTATAGCACATTCATCTCCATGAAGGTAGGTTCAAGTACACATTTTTTTTCTTTATTTTACTCTAGTACTTCATTTCATTTCATCACTACAATAAAAGGGGACAAATGTATATACCCTATATTGGTCAAGAAACCCCACATATCATGTCTTTTCATAATCTTTTTCATAGGAGACTCTGACTAGAGAATATGATCCTTATTCACATTAGTTGTGTCTTTATTTTACTTATCTTTGTTTTGTTTCATGCTTGAGTTACTTTTTTCTCATTACCAGTCATCTATAGCCTTCGAAATGATCATTCTAGCTTAGCTAGACTCTATGTCCTAGGCCAATCCTATTCCCCTACATCTTGCACCTATAGGATAGGAGTGTTGTGGGTGGATTATAGTTTTTTACCCTAGGGTGTCTCAATTTCTATGCTCCTATCATTTTACATTTTGAGTTCCAACAATCATCTCTCTTCTCAAGAGGTCTTAAACCCTTCTTGGCCCCTCCCTTAAGTTTTGTTTATCTTTTTTGATGTTAGCTAAAGTGAATAAAGCTCCCAAATTCAAAATAAATAGTCTCCTATATAAAATACTTCACAAATAATTTTATATTTAATACTTAATACTTTTGCATGGTACATAATTAAAAATTAGTCAATAGTATAGGTCATCATTCTGTATCACACATAAATTTGCATGCTTGATCAAGGAAGGGCCTAGGAAAAAGTTCATTCTTGCATTTATCATACACATTGATTATGCACATTCCTTAAGTGAGAATTACATTTGATATGAGAAATTAACTTGAGGGTTAATGTAGGCAGTGATCATGACAATAGGGGTTCTAGATCATGCAATCATACTTCCCCTAACCCAATTTTCCCCCTTTCACTTTTGATGTGTTTATTGTTTTATGTGTGTAGATAGACCTAGGATTTGAATATTAAAATATCTCTATAGTGATCTCTATCGACACTCAACATCCAAAATTTCATAGGCAAGATCACACAAGAACAGTGAAAAGAATCCCAATAAAAATAGGTATCTATGAGTAGTTTGGATAATAGCATCGAAAGAGAACAACAACATTGGACCCTAGGGTGTCTTGTTTTTTGTGGCCCTATCCTTTCACAAAAAAAAATCTATATCTAGGTTCTTAATATCTTCTCAGTCCTACACAATAGTTTTCAAGCTTTGAAATAGTCATCTCAGTCTATTTTCTAGATAAGTTACTTCTCTTCTCTATGCAATTGATTTGATCAAATTGATATAAAATTGAATTTTACTGTATTTAATTACATTTTTTCCCTTATTATAGACCCTTAATTGTTTAGGAAATAAGCCCTAGTTTCCCCAAAAAAACAAAACATGAGTGCACAAAAATTTTATCCATGGAATTACATAGTTGTTATATATACTACATATTTCAAGAAAATAACATGTAATAATTAAAATCATTTCTTGAGATAAGAAATAGAAATTATGTACATACATTATATCCATGTGTAGTTTCTAAATGAGGGGAAATTAGAAATTGGGTCTATTTATCATATTTAAAAACAAATATATGAAACCCTAATAAAAATCTAGGGCTTTGTTATGTTTTAGATAATATGTGGTTTCAACAATATATATAACCTTATTTCTATTAGTGTGATCTAATAAGATATATATTTGAACTAATTAAACTTATATTAATTATAGTAATAAACACTAATCTTAATATAAAAAGCAAAATATGATTTAAACAATTTCACTTACTATAAATTGAATGACCTGAGGGATTAAGATACTTAGCATGTTTTCTATATAGGACTAAGACTCAGTGCAAGTAAAAGAAATGCTATAAACGAGATCAAGAGTGGCTAGGATTAGGAATTGGGTATCTTGTATTTGGGTGTATATTTGGGTGTGTAGTGCCTCTTTCCTTAATTAAATCCCACTGAACCTACTTATAATCCATATTTGTGTATGATATCAAGGGCTAGTTATGCATGTAATATCTATAAACTTGTCTCCTCTTTGAAACCCTATGTCCACTTTCAACACTAGGTATAGGAATACAAAACTGAATAATTATGGGTTGATTTGACCCTAACCACTTTCCAATGAATGGATAAGCATTTCCTATATATTTAATACTAAAAAGAGGGAATTTAAATAGCTTGTATTTCTCCCTGTTATGTGTATGTGTGTAATAATTATCCTTTAATCAATACAACATGAAATTTAAATTTAAAATTTTGTAAATTAGAAACATGTCTTAGTTTGAGGTGATCCAAACTTGTCTAATATCTAATCCTTATGACTTATTTCTAAATTTTAAAGATTAGGGTAGTCCCTTTGAATGTCTAGAGGTGTATGGATATACTTTGTAGAGTGATAGATAGGGAATAGACTTAGACTTGTTGTGTGTTTATATGGAACTCTTTAGGTACTTTATCATGCCATTGACATGTGAAACATATGGGATAACCGATGAAGATAATTTGAATTTTAAATATGACCTTTGATTGGCATGGGTATAATTTCATCATATTTGGATGCATATGGAACTTTACATGCATATAAGTCTAATGGACTCATTTATAATGTAAAAATATTGATTTTGTGATATGGATATAGTCATTATGATTTTGAACATGTCACGAATAGAATTGGGAGTTATTATAGGTGATTGATATAAAATTGGGAAGATCAAACCCATGGAAATAATATGGATATTAGATAAGGGTGTGTAAGATCTATATATGTACACACAATTCATGTGAGGTGAATGCAAGTCAAGACTTATATTTCAATGTGTGTAATACCATATTTTGATGTCAACTATTTAAATAAAAATCTATAATCCTTAAAATCAAATAGAATATTTTATCACTTATCTAATATCAACATCACAATTGTACCTACAATTAAATGTGAATGTTTTTGGGTAGATAAATATCTTGAATTTTTTAATAAAATGTAACTAGATAAAATAAATGAAAAAATAAAATGAGAAAAGGAATAAATACCCATGTTGGTATGCAAACCATACTCTAGTATTTCAAAAATAATTGAAATTTATCATGTGCCTCAATTTCCCCAACTAAGTAACTAAAAATAAATAAAAACTATCTTGGGCATCCAGTGCACTTTTGAAATAGCTAAACTCTACTTATTCACCAAAGAAGATAGCATATGATACTTATGTGTAACCTCTTTATATTTTTAACCTCTTAATATTTTTGACAAATTGTAACCATTTGAAATTAAATAACTAAAAATTAGAATAAGTAAAATATATGTTTCCATTTTGAGGTAAGGGATGTTCTTGCATATAATTAATCTTAGATTTCAAATATTAAATTCATAATGTGTCAAATAGATATAAATATGTTTATTTAATAATAATAAAATCAAATTTGTAACCTTTTTTATAAAATTCACACACAATTGTTCAAAACACTATGCCAACTAAATAAAAATAACGGTACAAGGGAGATCTACAATTAATATTGTAAATATTATAAATTAGACTTGCCTATGTGCTGAAAGAACAAAATTAATTTGAGAAACTAATGATTATAATGAGAAAAGAGAGCTAGAGAGAGGTGTGTACCTTTTTTTTATTACCTATGTTCTAGTGTGTTGGGTCCTCAATTTTGAACCAATTTTAGCTAAGTAATTTTTAAATACAAGTGGTATGAAAGGAAGCATAGGTGTGGGAGAGATATGGTACAAAATAACATGGCATAAAAGAACATGGCATTATCAAGGAAAGTCGCGTGGCATAAAGAAGCATGATACACAAATAACTCAATAACATAAGACATGGATATTAGTGAAAGGTTTAGGAAAGATTTAGAAAATAGAGATGGTTAGGGAATGGTTCACATGAACATCGAATAAGAATAGGTCAAGTGTGAATCTAGTACTAGCCCACAAGAAGATAGGCACATGGAGATGAGGATCTAGTATAGAGAGATCATATAGGGGCAGTTAGGCCTGTGTCATTAGGAATTCATTATAAATGGCTTTCCATGACTCATTTATATTAATGGTTGTTAATGAGTCATATTTTTTGTATTTACTTCTATAAATGAATGATTGGGGTAAACCATGTACAAATAACCCATTATTTTACTTAGTATTGTTGTTGATCACTGTAATCCTGGAGTCATTTTAATCTTGACATAAGTTATGAATATAATGAAATGAATTTTTGGTTGATCAAATACTTATGTAATTATTCTTTACTATAATGAATTTAATATTTTTTTGTTATCAGTTTGTGCCCAATTTATTTTTCTTTAGCTAAGTAATAATTGAATAGATAAGAGTTAGATATGGAACTAGGCATGAGTTTAGAAATAAATGCTTTTTCAATAACCCTATCTTATGAAATTAAATTGATATACCTTTACATGATAAAACCAATGAGAACCTGTCTTAATTTGTGTACTTCAGGTGAGTACACAAAAACCTCTTCTTGTGTGATATATTAGTGTGCTAGCTCATTAGAACTCTTATTTTCTTAGGAACATAACTAGGGAAAAGATATGATAGACTAAAATAAAATATTATAAAATTTTGTTTTTGTTATCGAGACCCATAGTGCTTGTTTGCATGATGGTGAGAAAATACTTGAATGACTATCTCTAAAAAATGTTGAACATTGGGTTAATACTATAGAAGATAATTTTACACTTTAGTATATTAAACCAAGAGTTTTTGTATGCACTTAGGTAGAACATAACCATTATGACTCACTCTATGAAAATTTATTTGTACAAGTGTACATTCACCTACATGTTTGGCTTTCAGTGTATGCACAAGACCATTCAAGGTAATATAGATAGAATATCTCCTCGTCAATAGAGCATCAGTTAGCCTTGACAAGATTGGGAATGCCCTAGTTACATATGGTGGATGTTTGGTGATAAGGAAAATTGAATAGATATATTTTTGAATACATGGTCTCAATGCACTCTTATCCAAAGTAAGCCTAGTTCAACTTCCTCTGGGAGCTAAGAAAAATGTATCTCAAGCAATTTTCATTCAAGATTAAGAAGCTTATAGTTGATTCAGGACTTGAAAACTTCCTTAAGACTTGAAAACTTCCACGTGGACAACTAATCACTCTCTCACATGAGAAGCACATTCTCAAGAAATGAAGGGGTACTCTTTAACATAATATTACTGGTTCAACATGGAAACTAGTCAATAGAATTTTCATAATTACAAGTATGATGAGGCTATGCAAAGGGCTATGATTGAAAGTGATATAGGGAGGGGTTAGGAGGACTCAATAAGTGACATGAGGATACATATGGAGGAAAAAAGACATGATGTGGACTCCTTAACCATAAGAACACATATAACACTGACACAGGTACACATGGGAGAAATAAGATAAGTATTGGTGACTCTAGAACAAAATATGGATAGGCCCAGTTCCCCACCCATAGTGCATATTCATGCCTTTAAGTCCAATGACATTATTGTAAGAAATTAGGATACATATATTGTAGATTCAGAGACTAAAATTGTTGAATATATTTTTATAGTACAATATCAAGATAGTAGTTTGTTATTTATTCCTTTTCCGTTACAGGTAAACCCTATGGCTCAATTTGTAAAGACTAAAAGACCAAGCATAGCTAGTGGGAAGAGTACCATCCCTTCCATAGTTAATCAACCTAATTCTATGCCCAATGTATCAGGTTCTTCTATTACCACAAGAGGCATAGGAGGTGATACTGGTAGTTGTTTGATTGGAAGATCTAGAGGTAGAATAGGAGGCATTGTGGACCTCCCCCACAACATCCAGGAGGGACCAAAAGTGAAACCCAACAAGTTCCATTACCAACATCTAGTCTTCCCACCATTTATTATGAGATGATGATCCATCTACCTAAATATTATGGAGTGGAAAATGTATAAGAACACATTCACAATTGTGAACTTATTTGGAGAGCATGTGGCATTACTTCTACTGAATAGAAGATAAATCAATTTTCCACTACCCTTTTAAACCATGTGCATTAGTGGTACCATAAGTTTAATCTACAACAAGATGTGGTGAATTATGAGAAGTTGAAGGTAGCTTTTATCCAAGAATATGATATCCCAAATTTTGAAAAATAGAGTATTTATACCTTGGATGATATTAAACAAGAACTCATTGATATTTTGGATGAATATAATGTGCATTTTAAAATTCTTCTTTCCAAGTTATCATTTGAGATAAATACAACTCAACACACCTAATGATTTTTAGGATATTTGTTACTTCCCTTCTAATGTAGATTTTCGTAAAAGACTTTCACTGACTCGTGTAAAGCCTTGGATGTTACCCTTAATTTTAAATCCATTGGAAGTATAAACATAGGGATTAGTCCTTTTATGGAAGATCAGATTGTTACTATGGTATCACAGTTGGAGAATCTCATTGTAAATAGTAATCACAATATTTACAGTAGTTTTTAGTGTCTTAACTATGAAACTAAAGGTCATAATAGGAATAATTTCCCCAAAAAGAGTAGTCATGTTGTGATAAAGTGATCCTATGAGATCTACAAAGAAGATCATCATGTGCGGTATTTCCCCCTGCTTCAATGCATTATACAATCAAAGGTATCCTCATATTGTAAAATATGCAATGAATATACTCATGATACCAATTATTACCACTTTATTAGTGAGATTCATGAGGCACATGTGCATAGTACTCATTAGACATATGTTACCAATAACTAGGACAATGGTGGAGGCTGGTCCTATAGAGTTTGTGATCATGGACATGAAGGTGGTCATTTTCCACCTAGAATTCTTTACAAGTGTGGATTTTTAGAGCATTACCAGTGTGACTACCTAGTTTATCCCACGTGTGATTTTTTAAGAATGAGCATCATTTATAGAAATACCCATACTTTTATAATTCCATCAATAAGGAGTAGAATGAGAAGGATGGTGGAATAATATGGATTGAAAAGCCTCCAACTACTCAATGGAGACTACACCCTACTACTCTGATTAGCCTCAAGGTAAATATGATTACATGAAGTGGTGCTCCTTCTCAGTCTATTTCACATCCACTTTCTAAGAAGGTTCAATGAAAAAATCCACGTGAAATTTTTTACCTAGATGTTTAACAATAGAAACAAGTGTTACATAGCACAATGGCTTTGGTACAAGAGATGTAATGTGAAATTTAGTTCTTTAACAATAGAGATGTTGCTCCATGTGGTAAAATTCTTAAAGAATTAGCATGTGATGAGTTTCATGAATTATGCAAATGAATTTTTGACAAAGCCACCATTCCCCTTTTGATAAATTGGCTAAGTCATCAATCACTAAATCCTATAGAGGATCAATGGTTAGACCATGCACGAAGATAAGAGGCTCATATCCAACCTTGTACGGAGGGTGATAAAGAAATCTTAGTAAATAAAGCTATTTATGGTTGGATTATTTAGGATATAATAGTTGAAACTAGTGTGGAGGGGAATTTACCCACCAGGGATTCTTGGATAAAGATGGTGAATCCTCATTTATATCCCTCTCCTCATGTATTTTTCATGGCTAATAAGACTCGTGCACTATCCATAGGATTTATTAAGGATGCCACTATTGAAATTCTAGGTGTCACTTTTAAGGATAAATTTGAAGTAATTAAGTTGGTTGAAGATGGTGATTTTTCATCTCTTTTACGTCACCCATGGTGCTATGCAAACAATGATAACTTAAGCTTCAAAAAGTGATACATCAGTTATAAAAAAGATGATCGATGCATTGTGATCCACTTAGACCAAGCTTAAGGACCTCCTTTTATTGAGTTGGTAAATGTTGATGAGGAAGTCAATCATATCTATAATTTCATAGATCAAGGAAATGAACATATTGATCTTAGTCCATATGGTATATTGTATTAGGTGGATGCTTAGTCTATTTATGACACTACTAGTAATGTTTGTGAACATTGGGCTCATACAGAGTATGATCTTATTAGACAAATTTATGGCACTGGTAGTCAATAAAATTCTTCATGCAAGAATCTTAAACACCATAAGTTTGTTTGAATTCTTCATAGATGTATGATGGTTATAGTACTCATGGGGTTACATGAAACACCTAGAATTCATAGTTATATGGAAGTATGGGAGTATGTGCAATAATTGGAAGTTTGATATGTTTTTGAAGATGAATAGATGTGCTCACTTAGACATGTTTTTCAAGGAACAATTGGTCGATGGTGGGAAACTCACCATCATAATTTACTCACTTAGGACTGAGTTCATATTGTTATGAAAAAACTTATGTAATGTGGATGAGACATCTTTTCTTGAGTATATGTGGGTTCATGCATTCTATGGTACTCTATGCACTTGGGATAGAGAATGGTATGCACATTAAGAATGATTCTTAGACATGGATTCTTGGAGTACCCTTTAAAATAATATCATTTTGGTGGTATCTTACTAATCTCCTCACATGGATTTACACTTGACTGTGCAAGCCATGCATCATTCTATTATAGGTAATCCAACACTAGTTGAATACTACATGTGATATATTTATGGTGCACATGAGGATAGCTTATCCATTTTAAAATAATATGATACAAAAGATTCATCTTCTTCACCAATTGGCTCTCAAATAGACCATGCATTAAGGAAATAGATATGAAAAGGAAAATGAAAGGTTGTGTACTAGGGTGAAAAAGGTTCTAGTTCTAACCCACCAGATCCATCCATTGATCACTTGGATTTGCATACTGAGTATGGAGTGTGCAATGTCTAATACACCATATAGAATTATCAACAAACATATATAGATCCAATTTATATGGTTTAGCATAATATTTGTATAGAGGATGTGCCTAAGATGACCATTATGAGTAATTATCAATTTGATATTGACATCACCAAGGTTTTTGAATTATTAAAGGAGTATCAAGATGTTTTTCATGAACTACACCAAGATGAAAAGAGTGCATTATTCATTTATTAATATGCACATCAATTTAGTTAAGGGTTTTTAATGAGTTAATTATCATATGAATCTTAATATACACACTTGGGTCAAGGAGGAGATAGATAATATGTTGTGTGATGGAGTTATTATTCTTATTGATGAATTTTAATGGGTGAGCCCCATGGTGATCACTATAAATAAGTATGGTCATATTTGTATGTGTATAATATAGGAAACTTAATGTTATTTGTGTAACTAACCCTTTTTTTATGCCTTTCACTAAGGAGATTTTATAAAGAGTTATTAGGTGTGAGATTTATACCTTCACTGATGGTTTTTTCAAGTATCATTAGGTCCAAATCACAAAAGAAAATAAACCTAAGACCACCTTTATAAATAAATAGCATTCATTCTCTTACAACATGATGCCTTTTAGGTTAAATAATGCTCTGGTTGTGTTCTCATTGATTTTAGTAGAGGCTTTTAAGTGTATTATTCTTAAGTTCTTTCAAGTCTACTTAGATGATTTGGTTGTATATGGTCTGGTGTGGGATCATTATGTTAATCTTCACCTTATTCTTGAGTGTTGCCAACAACTTAAGATTTCTTTGAATTAAAGAACTGTGTTTTTGCTACTCCATTTGGAATTTTTTTGGGTCACATTATTTATTATGTAGACTCTTAGTGGATCTAACTAATATTGAAATCATTATTCAACTTCTAGTGACAACCGCCTAGTGTGAGGTATGCACCTTCCTAGGACACATAGGGTACTATCAGAAGTTTTTTCAAGGATATGCTAAGATCATAGTATTATTGGAGGAACTTATTAAATATAATGATAAATTCTTATGGATAGATGTTCACCAATATGCAATCATATCACTCAAGGATAAGCTAATCACTACCCCAATTCTCCAATTTCTATACTGGATAAAGCCATTTCATGTGCATGTCAATGCTTTCGGCATAACATTGGGTGTTATCCTTCCTCAACCTAGTGAGGTTAATCTTGATCATCCCATCTAATTTTCCAATCAGAATATCTCACTCTAGATATATGGAATTACTCAAATATAGAATGTGAATCCTTATCCATGATATACATGATTCAAAAGTTTTGTTAGTATTTTTTGGCCACCCTATTCATTTTATTTACAAACCATGAATCACTAAAATACCACATAAATAATTTGGTGTTGTATGGACATATTTTTCATTTAATTTGGTGAACATGCCATTGAAGATACCCTACCTGATGTATATATTTTTCAATTCATGTATGTGCCTAAGGATTGGAGAACATCATATGTTTTATTAATATAAGTTTTTCATAGCCCGTCTCATCACTCAAGATAAAAAGTAGTTGGTTATTCATATTGCTCCTTTCTAGCTCATTGGGGGTGACCTTTATAAGCTTGAATGGGATGAAGGTGTTTCTATGCAATTTTTGCTTTCTACATTCAAGAAATTAAGAAACTAAGAGATATGGTCAAGGCTAGAAGATACCTGATAAAGTCGTGCGCACCGAAATTAGACATTGGAAGGTACTCCTCTTTGGCTATGGAGGAATG